>JAODKF010000042.1:4884963-4926464 GCA_026779585.1 Mormyrus proboscirostris | reverse complement strand
GAGTCAAAACACAAAACCGCCGCTATCTGAGTCAAAACACAAAACCGCCGCTATCTGAGTCAAAACACAAAACCGCCGCTATCTGAGTCAAAACACAAAACCGCCATATACACATCCCTGTGGGGGGCTGGGGGGGGGGAGATTATGCCCCTGCTTTCTCTGTGTTTCCTGGTCTGTTGATGGGACCAAATCGTACCTGATGTGACCCGGCCAATACCTCGATCTGTAATGAATCATGGCAGATAGGGATATGTTAACCGACATCACCGATAATGATTTTATTTCTAATTACAAAGTCCAGTTACCACTGCATCAGTGAACACTCAGAGATCATAAAGCACTTCATTAAGACTGCACTCCACTCTCTCAAATGCAAGAACTTCAACTCCAGGTTGGCATTCATTAGGAACCTCAAAGAATTGCATTTCCATGAGTCAAGACTTGCACAGAGATGCAAAAACTTCCTAGCAAATACAAGGAATTTTCCAAAACCCTCAGGATATCTGTGACTCGTCCAGAATCAGGGCCAAATATCGCAATGTTCTTAACAATCGGAGACTCCAGCCTCCCATAATCCATCTCTTCCCAGATATCAAAAAGGATCTTATTTATCTCTATGAAGGTAATAGTCAGTCTACATTCTATATAAAATAAATCCATTTTTGTCACCAGTGCTACTGTTTATTTTGGGCTGGTTAGGAGTTTCCCATCATGTAACTCCTTATCCTTTTTCAAGCGACATTTGTGAAATTGATGGTTTGGTGAATTTCATCATTGTTATTGTGCTTGTGAACCAGTTCTTAATATATGATTGATGCTGAGAGAGAGAGAGAGAGAGAGAGAGAGAGAGAGATTTGAGTCTTCACTTTTGCATTTTAGTTTTTTATGGACATTATGGCTCTTGCAGTTATGATACAAACACCTGTTTAAATCTACTGACCAATGAGTGGGATCCAGTGGTGTTTCTATTTACCTGCATTTAAGTGTGGGATCCAGTGGTGTTCCTATTTAACTACATTTAAGTGTGGGATCCAGTGGTGTTCCTATTTAACTGCATTTAAGTGTGGGATCCAGTGGTGTTCCTATTTAACTACATTTAAGTATGGGATCCAGTGGTGTTCCTATTTAACTGCATTTAAGTTCTAAACTCAGTTCATTTGAAACCATTTCAGGACAAGCCAACCAGCACAAGCACACGTCACCATATAAACATGTCTCGCAGATTTTTTTGCTGGTATGTTTTTTTTTCTTCCCATTTTAATTTTATGACCATCCAATTTTATTGTTAATGATGAGATAAAACAGAACCAATTTGTCAAAGCTGACAACAAACCAACAGAACACAGCATTTCCATTTTTGGCTTTCCGGGCATGTGGACCAGACACAGTCCAAGAACACCAGCCTCTGATTCTCTTCTTTTTTCCTCCTCTCCTTTTAAGAAACAGTGCATTATTACTGCATTCTATATTTGTCTTGCTTTTGAGTAACATATTTGATAAACCAAGCCTAAATGGTGTGCACTCTTTATCTCTGTCTCTGCATTCAGTGACTGATTTCCGTACACTAATTTATTTTGGGTAAAACAGCAACATGACATCAGTGCTGTTGAAGGGGCAGTGGATAAAGAGCTTACCAAGTTCCCATGGCTGAAACGTGTTTTGTCAAGAGTGAAGGAGAAGCAGTGCCCAGGTTTTCCACAAAGCTCTCGCTTTATCAGTAGTTTTTTCTCTCCTTCCTGAACTCTCACCAGTTTACCTTTTCCTAGCTCAGATGAAGATAGATGTGTGTCAGGTGACTGCATGGATTGCAGGGACTCACGAGCAGCCAGAGGCCCAGCCCTGTCATTGTAGACTTGGGGGAACACAGTGTGATCACAGCAGCATCCCCGTCTCCCCGTCTAAAGCAGAATGTGTTTTGCGTTCATCCTAGTCACTGACATCAGGCACCTCCTCTATTGGGAGTAATGTAGAGGAGCAACCGGTCCACTTTACTGGTGACAGAAAACACTACAGCTAACGAGGGTCCTTTCAACTTACTGAAAATGTGACCAATATAAGTGTTATCACAGTGGAAAATCTGTAATTAACTCTATTTAGATGTTGGATCCACTCTCGGTTAATAAGCTCCCAAATGGGTTCGACGTTCAAAGGTTATTAAGATTTCACCAGTGAATTAGTCGTTCAGTTCACAACAAAAGGAGTTGAAGGTATAGGGGCTTGTGCCAAAGGCTTGTGTTGGGTGATAGTTCCACTGCTGTTCCCCAGCTCACCTGTAGGTGGCACCCTAGTAGATTTCGGCTTGGCGGCTATGCGCAGACTCGCACAAACGTGGATTGTACCCTCAGACCTTTGACACTTTGAACGTTTGTTTCTTTGCGACACCATGGTATAGCCGTACCGGTTGACGTTTGCGTGACCCGGGGTACAGATTTGTGCTCCGGTTTAGTTCATTATTCGTCGTCCTTTAAGCAAGATGCCTAAATACTGTACGGCTCCCAACTGCAGGAACGACGCTGGCAGTACCAGCTCAGACAGGAAGAGCTTCTACAAGTAAGCTGGGGAGATAACAGTGAATGTTTTTGCAAAACAGCTCGTCTTTGTCCGCCATGCTTTCGTTTCCATACTAAGTTTGATAACTCATATATGCAGCCTTATATTCGCTGATGTTTCCCATGTGGCTTAATATGGAGCTTTACGTGCAGCTGATAGAGCAGCAATATGCGGAAGCCCATCCAAGGTGACATCTGCTAAGCTGCCTGAAACTCGGTCGTGCTTTTGGCTTAATGACAATGTAAATGCCTCTTCTTCATTCATGTGACCACTATAGTTATGGATGAATGTGCACGATTATTCACGTTCCACATATATTTGGGTCTTAGGCGCTGTAATGGTCGCAGAAGGAAAGTACCACGGCACGCGTTGTACAAGAAAAACAATGTGAATAGGTTGACTGCTTATTCTGTTGCCAACTTTGTCGGTATAAAGAAGTCAACAAGTATATTCAGTTTTCTGAATGCTCAGATACACAGTGTGTTCAGAAAGTGTTCAGACCCCTGCGCGTTCTTCACATCTTATGTTGTAGCCTTATACTAAAATCGTCTAAACTCATTTTATCCACTCAACAATCTACACTCAATACTCTCTAATGACAAAGCAAAAACAGAATTTTGCATTTTTTTTCCCTCAAAAAATAAGGAATTGATACATCATATTGAAATAGATACTGAGACCCTTTGCTATAACACGTGAAATTTGGCTCAGCTGCATCATATTTTTATTGATCAACGTTAAAATGTTTGCACCCCCTTTTGGGGTTAACCTATGGTTAATTCAGTCGATTGTACCTGATATGGGAAGGTGCACGGATAATGGTCCCATAGTTTACGATGTATTCACCTTAGAATAAGGCTGCATCATAATAAAATGTGAAAAAATAAAAGGGGTTCGAAGGCACAGTATACATCTAACAGATTTTTTATGTAGGAGTTTCTCAGTGAAATGCGTTATTTTAATGAAATTAATAATAAATTAATAATAAAATATTTTTTTTTTTCTGGTGCTAACTGGGGAAAGAGCTACCAAGTTCTAGTAGAAGTTGTTGCATGTGTTTTTTTGCATGTGTTAGGTTTGGTATATGTATACCACATTACTTAAAAAATACAAAGAAACAGTATATTATCTTCAGCCCTGTACGTGGTGATGAATTTATGTGCTTATAAGTTATTGCTATATTTCACATTTTACTTACTTACACGTGCCAGACACTATAGTAGTGGAAGTCTTGTTGGCCCTCACCATATTCGCTGCGGATGGGACTGATGCTGTACATCTCGCCTGCAGTACACAGGCCTATGTGTATAAGTCAGGGCCGATGTGTATAAGGGCAACTTCAGATTTGGGATCTTGTTGGGTGTGCTGCATTCCACACATTGTGTTGAGTATCCACCCAACCTTGTATTGGGCTATGATGCCTGTGTGATTGTTCTGTCCTTAAGATTTTGTGTAAGGAAGATGTTGGTGGTTTCCAGGTTTCCACTACATGACCCAGCCAGGCTGCAGCAGTGGCTGAAAAACATGGGCCGAGAGGGCTGGACGCCTTCACGGCACCAGCACATCTGCCACGAGCACTTCACACCCTCCTGCTTCACCATGCGATGGGGGATCCGCTACCTGGGCAACGACGCTGTGCCGACCATCTTCCAGCTCTCTGAAAATGCAGAGGTGATAGGAGTCCTCTGCATGTCATTGCTGTAACCCCTGAGAAACAGCCCCCACACTAGTGCCTACCGTGGTGTATAACTGCTTCTTTATTTCAATTTGTCTTGAGAAAACAGATCCTTCACTGGGTGCAGTTTTGGTGAACATGCAGGCAAAGCATCGAGTTAAAAGGACATGAGCTTTACAATCTCTCTTTCCTCAACAGAAACGTAGAAGCACCAGTAACGCTGACAGGAAAGCAAAGAGAATACGGCCTTCCAGCAACAAAGCCGTATTGACCATGCCATTGGAGAAGACATCCAACTGCGACAGTGTGCACCAAGATGGCAACGTTGGCTCTGTGCAGCTGTACACCATTACGGTGGAGCCTTCTCTGCTGCTGGAATCGAGCACCATGGAACAGTCCATGGGATCTGCCCCCACTGCCTTAGCCCTGCCAGCAGTTGACGGACAAGATAGCCTGGGGGATGAGTTTCCAGTGACGCTGTTTCAAGCTGTGGAGGATTTCAGCATGTCTGGCGGAGGGGAGTGTGCTGAAGTCATGGTCGTGTCCAAGGGTGCATCGACGGACGGTGAAGATGCGGTGGAGGGCATAGCAACTGCTCTCCTGGCAGAAGGCCAGGAGGTGGTCATACATGATGCTGTGGGCCAGGGAGCAGTGGGCCCCTCCTCACTGGTTATTGAGAACATGGCCCTGGAGACAGTGGAGCCACCTGCAGGCCAGGATGACCGCGGTATCCAGATCATTGCTTACTTCGAGACGATTCCCAGCGTCCTTCCAGCCGGCACCACTCATTCTGGCCTGACGCCCGACACGGTGCTGTCCTCTGCCCTCAGCCGTCAGCCCATAGTCTCCACTCTTCCCATTGTGTCCAAACACATGCCCCCCTTGCCAGGCTCCCTGGTTCTCGCTTCAGAGAGGCCTGAGAGTTCGGAGACGGAGGTGGAGGGGCAGAGGGAGGAAAAGGAAGAGGATGGTGTCGAGCACCAGGGGAAACAACTGGATGAGCACCGGTAAGCTTTGCAAACCTGGGTAACCGGGTAACTGGGTACTGTTCACTTCGCCAGTAAGTGAACGGTCAGCGGCCGGCTCTTTGTCTCCTGGTCAGCTACCACAAGAACAGCCTGAGTAAGGAGCAGCTGGAAGTCATTGTGACAGAGCTGCAGAAGAAGGTGAAGGTGCTGCAGCAGAGGCACCGGAGGCACCTGGACAAGCTGCTGGGCCTGGAGAGCACAGTGAGCCAGCTGAGGCACAGCAAGCTGCTGAGTGAGGAGCGGCTGAGCCTGCTGGAGAGGGTGAGCGTGGGCCCAGCCTTCACTTTCAAGCAGCATCCTCTTTAACATGCTCAGAACATCCTGCCCCGTGCACTCGGATGATATGTGTGCAATGAAAGAAGTTAAATCCATTCATATAATGAATTTATACCCGATTAAATGGACCTATTTGTGGTCTTAAAGTAAATTCACTAGTTTGCAGATTCTCTTTAAGTTATGTGTTTCTCGGAAATAAAGCGGCAATCTTGCTTCTTGTAACCATTCTGTGACAGGTCTCTGACCTTATTCCTTTGGTTTCTTCACCTGTCTCCATGCAGGCCTACGTTCAGACCAGTGCTGTTGTGTCAGATGCTGGGGAAACAGTGGCCATCATTTGTGAAGATGAGAAGATGGCATACCTCTACTCTCTGCCGGAGTATGGAACCGGGGAGGGACTTGAACAGGACATGGAGGGTCCTGCTGCACTGTCGGAGAGCTGACATCCATTCTGAGCTGCCCTTACCAAAAAGGAAGGGGGATATGTGGAAGCACTTAGTTTCTGTCTTCTGTGTGGTAGAGAGGACCAGGTGTTCTTCCTAAAACACTAAGCAGACCTGCACTGTGGCACTGGTGCAATGAGAATGGAATTATCCCCTTGGGGAATCAGACTATCCCCAGGGTTACACTGGTTTCTTGCTATTTGTGAATTTTCCTGGACTGGTGAACCCCCTATGTGATTTATATATCTTTGTGACTGGAACAGCTTGAAGTTCTTCCTTTTCTTCTTTCCTGAGCTGACTTAATCTTTCTGCGAAACACCCGCCACTGCTTAAATCCCGAGGTGATGACCAGTGTTTAATGGGGATGAAGTTAATTTAGTGAACTGTGCAGAAAATGAGGTGTGTGGTTCTTGATTTATATACACTGCAGAATGCCTTTTGAAAATATGGAGCTGGAGAAGTAAAGTGAATTTGTACTTTGCCAAACTTTTGTTTAATGGCTTCTTTCACATCACAGGATAAACATGGCCCCACTGATGATGTTAGCGCTTGTATTCTGTTTGTCCTCATCAGTCCTTGTTTTAGTCGGCATTTTTGTTTGTTTTAAATTTTGACTATAACTCAGGTGATAATTCTGCACTTATCCTTGTATAAGCAATACTGAAACCAGCTACAGTTAAATAATATGCAATAACATATAATATACAGTTTAACAATATATATGAACTGTATGAGATTCCATGCCTGGTGTCTTTTTATGTACAGCACCTAAGTTTTCTAGGAAATCTCTCATAAGGAGTGAAAGTTTGCTATTAGTGGATAGTAAATTACCAGAATTTTTTCCGTAGTTCATTTATTATCAGTATTTTCGTCCCAGCATCAAATACGCTATTGTCAGTATTTTTGCGATTACTCTTAATCGCATTGCATATAACCATGCACAAACCAAAGTAAACACGGTTTACACATTACACGATGGTTAAAGACCTTCAAGCCGGAACTGAAAAGGGGTTCTTTATTTTGACCGGCGTGCCACTCAGAATTAAGAGCCAATCCTGTCGTTCTATGAAGGCGGGGCTTCGCCTGCTTTGTATGTTTTTAGAGGTCCACGCGAATCAGCTCGTGGCTTGAGTTTTGAAAAGTGTTTCGCCGTTTCCAATGGCTACGACGAGGGCCTGCACCTGCGCATGCGCATGCAGTTCATAAATCGCGCTTGCTGTACTATGCTCCGCGTACGTTACTTAAGTTAGTGATTTGCTCCTTTATGCGAAACTCGAACTGCTTTATAACAGCAACAATACTAATAATAAACATATGCATAACATGTACAAATATATGAAATAAAAACGAATGACCTTAAGTAACTTTGGTGCTAGTTCCTGGTTGCCTGGCGTAGTTAAACGAAGTTAGCTACATATATAGTTATCAGCTGGCTTTTTCGTTAGACTGGTAAGCTAACAGGATAGCGTTAGCTACGAAGACGGACCGTGGATGTGAACTTTATTTTGTATTGTTTTTTTTTGAAGCTTTTATTTCTTGGTTGACATCACAATCGCCATGGCGGAGGCACCCCTTTTCGGGGGAGGTTTAAATGCAGTTTCCTTCAGTTCTCGGGTGAAAAAAGTGACGAGCCTTCGGAAAAAAGGGCGACAGAATCAGCCGAGACGGAACATCCACAACCGGGTGAGCTCAAGCTGATCGGGCGTGGGTCTAACTGCATGTTTTTGTCTTTTAGTTGTAGCGTGTCCGAGGTTAAATTTAGAACTGCAAATAGGTTTCCCTTTCGGAGATGTTCTCGGGCACACTTTCAAAAGTGGTTGACCGGGGGTCCTGTCATTGCCGGGGTTATGGTGCCCGGCATTTGGCTGTGTTTCATGGCAGAATGGGGCCCTCCCACGCCGTCCACTTCCACAAAATAGTGAGCAGAAAACTCACGAGAAGTCCCAGAAGGACCGTTTCGGCAACACCGAACGGCCCCGGACTACTGATACTCACAGGCTCTAAATGAGACCGGTGCAGGCGGCTGGAAAAGTCATTGAAGTTAACGCCTATTCTGATCTGCCTGGATTGATAATCACGTTTGATGAATATAACTGTTAACTAGCACCAGTGTTTTGCCTTATCCTTGCCTGTCTAGGTGTTTCTGGAGAAGGTCCTGGGCATCACCACATCTAGCAGTAGTGGCTTGGCCTGTGACCCAAACAGCGGACTGGTGGCTTATCCAGCTGGGTAAAATATTTATGCTTAAAAAATCTTTCATTTGTCATGGATATGCATTGGGACGTTTCACTGGATTAATGAAAGCAAATGAAGTTAGTGCATGCATGTTTACAAGATGAGGTAAAGCAGTGACTCATGTTTATAATTTTTCATAATGTTGCTGCTTTCAGTATTTGGACAGGTTGTCACATTCAGACATTTTTTTTGTTCTTTTATTCATATCCTCCCAGGTGTGTTGTGGTTATCCTTCACCCGCGGAAAAACAAACAGAGCCACATATTGAACACTTCCAGGTTAGAGAGCTTTGTTGCACTCGCATGTCTGGGGACCTTCACCGTTGTGCCTTTAGTATTGTCCTCGTGCTTCTGCTGTAATCATTTGGTTTTTGTTTGTAATTAAAAGGAGATCTATCAGTTATGTGATTGTGCGTGCAGAAGATCTAATTGAGCTTGGTCTTTGAAAACATATCTGCATTTTATTGTTGACAAAGCACTAGGATGGCACTTTATATAACTTTAGAGAATTTTTGGTTGGGAATGAGCACGCCCCTCTCATCTCTATGAGAGCAGTGCTCTCATTAAGCCTGTGCTGTGTTTGTGTTTCCCAGAAAAACCTTCACTGCTTTGGCATTCTCTCAGGATGGAAAATACTTGGTCACTGGTGAGGTAAGCACTAGAAAACGCGAAAGCGAAATATGGCTTGCTCTGTTACCATGGCTTGTAGTGCAACACAATTGAGCTGTTTGGTGAGCCACCTCGGTCTGCGTGTGAGGAAAGAGGTGATGCTGCAGTGTTTGGTTGCTGTGTTTTCCCTGAGAAATTGGTATAAGTGCATCTCTATTTAACCAGAGCCATGGATGAATCGTGCTACATCTTCCTGTTCAGAAGCAATTCTTTGCTTTGTGGTTTTAGCTGTAGCCAGTATGGTAAAGCTGCGTAAGACGTTTGCCTCATATAGAAGGGTTTAACTTCCTTAATGTTTGTGGTTATACTTTAGTCTACTTGAACTTGTCATTCACCTCCATAATATTACCACGTCAGTACGTATTCTTTCATCCGAAATCAAAATGTCTGGGCTAAAACACCAAAAATGTTGCTCTCTTTGCGTGTTCAGAGCGGCCACATGCCATGTGTACGAGTATGGGATGTGGCTGACAGAACCCAGGTAGCTGAAGAACAGTGCCATAAGTATGGGGTTGCCTGCGTGGCCTTCTCGACCAATGGGAGCTACATTGTATCGGTGGGATACCAGCATGACATGACGGTCAGCGTGTGGGAGTGGAAGGTGAGTTACGGCATGTCTCACTGGTTTATTGTCATGTTTGGCATATTGTAGTACTGTGCTGTAGTGCTATGTGGTGATATTAGGGGTGTAAATCACAGCTTTCATCGCAATATGATACAATATTGATTCCTTAAGTCAACAGTCAGATTTTTTTTTTTTTTTTTTTTTGGATACCTCAGAAATTCCCACGATATACGATTCAGTTTGATACTGGGGTTAATAGTCGAAATGATGAAATTGCACACAATCCTTTACATTTCAATAAATTAAAAAAGGCAAATATAATTATCATATTTTATTGGGAATTAAAAACCAAATCTAGTGTAGTAAATATCCCATAAAACAAGCAAAATAAAGTGCAATTAGGTAAAAATAGAAAACATTGCATGGACAGACATGTAGAATGAGGAAGATTAACATGACTGACTTGGTGACTGTGGTGAAACGAATATGTCAGTAATCTTCTTTGAGAGGTTTTTTTTTTATTTTAAAGAAAAATTAAATTATCAAGAGATTGTGTGCTCTGAGCGTAGCGTCGATCCCACTAAACACACGCTACGAAGGTATGCTAGGTTGCGAGCTACTTATAAATCACCAAGTCAGAATGATCTACCTACTATAAAAATGCAACACATATATTTATGTATAAAAATATTGAGTATTCTTCATTATTATTATTATTATTATTATTATTATTATTATTATTATTTTCTGTTGGGAATAAAGTTTTTTTTTTAATTGAACTAGTTCAGTCACCTTTCTTTTTCTCAGTTCGCTTTACAGAGGGAAGTAAATGTCGTAGTTTTTATGAACAGTCCGAAAATGCCGCTCCACATTTCCCTTCTTCGGAATAGCAACGGTAGACTGACAGATGAGGCAAACGCACTTCGAATATGACATGGTGGGTTAGGGTTAGGGTTAGGTTTAGGTTTTTGGCTTCTTACTTGGTCTAGCTCCCCCATTCATTTTTATACCCTTTCTTAAGTTTAGTAGAAATAAACTGGAGGCTAACTAGGTGACTCGGTCGCTTGCTCTGCAGCAGCTGGCGCGGTTGAACGCATCATCCATCCTCTATTTTTTATGTCATGCGATCTACCTACTCTACCTTTGCGATTGACGTATTGGGCACCCCTGCTGTAGACCATGTTTACGTCAGAGTGTATCATGAAAACAATACTGAAACCGGCGAGGGGAAAAATTTTTTTCGCATCGATATTTATGCATCATGTCGATGCATCGGATTGTTTGCCGTTGAATCGATACATCGATACAAATGATGCATTGTTACACCCCTAGATGATGTGATAATTATCGTGACCAGTTGCATTTGTATCTGTAGTGTTTTTGTCTCTTGTCTAAAATGACGTACAAGGGAGGCTAATGGAACTGCACAAATGTTTGTGCCGTTGAAGAGTTGGCTAGGTGCAAGTGCTGCTAAACTGAGCTTCCAGTGAATGCCCGGTTGCAAGTGCGTTACTTAATGCTATCCTTATGATGACAAAACAGCAGGCAGTTATCACACATGTTCGGAGGCTGCAACCGTATCACAACATAAACAGGCCTATGAGAAACAAAGTAGTTTCAGCCTACGAAACATCTCAGTGCTGCCTGTATATCACTTCTTTGTCAGTTATCTCAAGCATCTTTTATGCAGGATAAAACCAAATGACATTAATCTTGCTACCAAATCCAACAAGTTTGCATTGTCGGGATCATGCTTTTAATTCGGTTAGAGCTCAATATCAGTTTTCATATGCATTAAAAAACAACAAACAGTAGTATGGCAGGTTTTACATGTGATCAGTTTATTTTTTTTTTTGCATAGGAAGAAAATATTTAACAGTAGCCTGTAGTGATGGGTTATACCAGGGGTACAACCCATCAATGACTTTATCCGCAAAGGGCCGGTGTATATGCGGGTTTTTGTTGCAGCTCCTTAATTAGTAATATAATTAGAGGACTGATTGGCTGAAGAGTCCTCACACCTGGGTTTGAACAGCTGACCTACAGGTTATCCTAAAAACCTGCATACACACCAGCCCTTTGCGGATAAGACTGGCCACCACTGGGTTATACCATTGATTTTGGTCGTATTCTGCTCTTTATGATTAAAATAAATATTTTAATTTATTTTCATTCATTCAGACATTTTCCAAACCGCTTTATCTATTGGGTCGCGGGGGGTCCGGAGCCTATCCCGGAAGCAATGGGCACGAGGCAGGGAACAACCCTGGACAGGGGGCCAGTCCATCGCTGTTTAATTAATTTTATTATTTTTATTCTAGCATCATACTCATTTCTCAAAATGAAAACATTCAGATCAAAAATACACAACAGCCTACTTTATTCACATGTAGATATATGTAAATTCTCATGAATACTTTATTTTTGGACTCCATTTACTTACCACCGGTTTTGCATAAGTATATATTGATTATATTTAATGTCTGATGTCTGTAATGCATGATGTCTTGTCTCTGTCTTGACTGTCACACTTGTGTCCCCTTCTCCATAGTATGGAGCTAGGCGACCATGCATTTCACTGCATAACTGTGTATGTGACGAATAAAGCTTAAACTTCAGTTCTGAGTTATACATCCCTGCAAGCATGTCTTATCTATTAAAAGAGGCATGTTAAGCTGTTGAGTTTTCATAAATTTTTAAAGGCTTTGTAATATACCTCTTAGATTGTATATACTGTGGCTATTTTTATTAATATTTTAATTTTTGCACGATTTGTAGACCTATCTGTATACTATCAATATCCAATAAAAATATAAAAACAGTAAGCCCCGTTTTCTCCATTCCTGTAGTTAATTGATAGTCGTTGATGTTGCTGCTGTGTTGTCCATATTAACTTTGCTTATTCTGAAGTACCATCTGAAATGATTAAGATAAAATTTACGATCTTGATACTTTTAGAATTAGATCTATCCATTGTGTGCATTTTCTTTTCACTTATTTGCTCAAAAGAAATGAGAAACTCATTGTCACTGTTGCTAGTACTTACTGCCACTTGGCTGGTTCCTTTCAATATGCAAACTTTTCTCAGTCAGTTGTGGAAATGTCACATCGTGTTTGGTGTGAAAGTTTTTCACCTCTGGATATTTCACAAATTTGTGTATTTTTTTCGTATTGTGATCAGTGTGAAGCGGCTTTAACTTTTTTTCCCCCTTAAAGTTCTTTATGTACCATTGGAGTGCTTAAAAAATTGCATTTGTCATGTGGTAAATAAGTCATTGTCAGTAGACGGGTCGTATGTGATGTCCAATAGATGGTGTGCAGCATGGCTGATGAGGAACAATTGGTTCAAAAAAAGGTTCTATGTTGATTGTGAGAAATGGTTTGGATTTTTAAAATCTGATGTGGACTAATCTGTCATTTGCAAACTTTACATGCATAACATTATGATAAGAAGCGGAAACGCAACCAGAGTAATTTATCTATTTTTTGTTTGTATTGTAAACTGAGTTCAGAAGTACATGGTAATTGTCCAACGTCATAGATGTTCTCTTATATCCTTTGAAACTTTTAGTATTATCTTAAAAAGCACTTTTGCTATAATGAGTTGGGTTCTTTCACATTTACTGTATCTTGGATCGTAGTTATAAAAAAAATTATTGTGATATGACGTTTCGGCCATATCTCCCACTTCATCTCTGCTGCCTGTTAACATCGGAGGACACAGGTAGTGAACGTGATCGGGGAGGGGGATGTATCAACATTCAAGGTATAGGATGAGACACTACTGTTCATTTCGATATACTTTTTTCATGTGCTGAAATCGAGATTGATAAATTTAACGACTTAGTATTAATTTTAAAGTTATAATGCCATATTTCTATGCATTAGTGCATATGGTGTTTTGGGGGAAGGTATGAGCAAAGATCTTTAGTGGAGACCTGTAGTAAAAGCCTAAGAATTATGTTTTTACCAGTTAGTATTGCATTGTTGTCAGGCTTCTGTGTTTAGAGCCATTTTCCAGATTTATATTTGGTTGTGTTTTTTTTTCCTTAACATTCACGTTCTGTTTTGAGAGCAATGTCATAACCTGAGGGAGAAAAGCATGTTGTGGACAGTGGGATGAAATGCTTTTATGTCAAATGTTAAATGACCCACACTGATACAGGAATCATTTATTTTTGTCTTGATTTTGAGACTTCAGCTTGGAAAAAATTTATTTCCTTAATGAATAGTTCTAGTAGTATATTTGAAAGAAACCCTGTATTTGCATTTGATTTTGACCACACTCTGTCTTGACATCTCGCAGGTAGCTTTCTCTTAACCCATGTCATAGAAAATATCCTGATGCATATATCGTGTATTGCTGTTCCGTCTATAAACATCGGGATATAGACTTTGTCCATGTTCCCCAGCCATAGAAAGTGATGAACCTAAGTGTAATTTCCTTCTGTTTCATTCAGTTTTCATTTTTTTTTTTTTTGCCTCCCATTTTCAAAACAGAAGGGGACTGTTATTGCTTCAAATAAAGTGTCCAGCAGAGTCGTTTCCGTGTCATTCTCTGAGGATAACAGCTACTTCGTCACTGCGGGGAACAGACACATCAAGTTCTGGTATCTGGATGCCTCCAAGGAGAGGCGGGTGAGCAGACGAGATGGTCGGACAGTGTGTGGAGATGGTCATGTGAGGAGCTGCCGTGTTGTGCTAAATGAACCCCATTCTCTCTTTCCAGGTGAATAGCACAGTGCCTCTGATTGGTCGGTCAGGTTTACTTGGGGAACAGAGGAATAGCATGTTCTGTGGCTTGGCATGCGGATGGGGTGACATGGCTGGCTACACTTACTGCATCACAAACACTGGCCTTTTGTGCCAGTTCAACAGCAAGAGGCTCCTGGATGCTTGGGTCGACCTGAAGGTCAGAACCTCCATCTCGGTCTTTAGGTTGCATTTAACCTTGATTAATTTTCTTTTCCGTCATTTGATAATGCTATGATTTCTACTTTGCATGCAAAATGTCTGTCTAAGGCGTGGTACTGATCTTTGTCTGACAAGTGCTTTGTCTGCCACTAGACGTCCTCAGCTCGATGTCTGTATGTAAGTGAGCACTATGTATTCTGCGGCTGTGCGGATGGAACCGTCCGTGTCTTCAAACCGCGGAACCTGCAGTACATCACGACGCTCCCGCGGCCTCACTGCCTTGGGGTGGAGATCACAAAGGGAGTGCACTCAGGGTGCGTGCTGTGACGGGGTCATTGGAAGAACGAGGTGGACAGACACTCAAACACAGAGCAGAGTGACAGCTGTATTTTGCTTTCTCAGTGTGTGAATTTGTGATTGTCTTTAGGAGACTGCAGAGCAGTCTAAAAATACTTCTTTTTTTCTTCTCTTGTGGCCTTTTGGATTCCTAAGGTCACCCCAGTGGACACAGAAACAAGACACTCATGTCTCTTTAGCTGTAAAACAATTTTCTGTCTTAACAGTTACCTGTATATTTCTGTCACCTAAGACCGTTACTTTGGCGACGTTGATAAATTAAGTTATGGCACCTTTTTGGGTGGTTCCCAAATTACCTTTTTTTTTTTTTGGTCACAAGTGATTTTTATTTGCTGAATGTATGAAATCAGTTGTGAGAATATAAATCTTTGCCTGAATGTAAAGCTAGTTTCTTAACCGTGTAAGTTTTATGTCATATTAACTGCACTCTTGTATTTCATGTTATGTAAAATGCTGTCTTTTTTTTTTTTTTTTCCTCTTTCAGACACTTGTTTTCCAGCAGTCCAGATGCAGAGTACCCAGATACCCTTGCTCTGACCTTTGACCCAGTGACAAGCTACCTGACCTGCGTATACAACGACCACAGTGTTTACGTGTGGGATGTCCATGATGTCAGGAATGTGGGGAAGGTCTACTCTGCACTTTATCACAGTGGCTGTGTTTGGAGTGTGGAGGTGTGTATCACCCCCCCCACATTGAAATACAGTATCAAGTGTGATGGTTTGACAAAGACCACTGTAATAGAAAATCTTGTTTTTCAAGTTATCCTTGTTAATGTTGAAATTTGCAGATGGTTCTTGCAGAAATTGGTAATGTGTAGTGTCTATATATGTATCTTTAATCTTTCAGACCTACCCTTGTGTGGTGGAGCAGTCTCCATCCTGGTTGAGCCCTGGTTCCTTCCTCACCTGTTCCTCTGACACTACCATCCGGCTGTGGCACGTTGATCCCCAGCAGAACATGGGCCCAGACTCCACCTATGGTCGGAACCTCTACAGCAATGTAAGAGGAAACATGTCGCCACTTCCCTCTTACTGCTGGTGTCTGGGCGGGTGACTGTGTGTAGCCCACCGCTCTTCAGTCAGCGCACGCGTGCCTTTGTGTGGCAGGATCTTATGAAGATTGTGTACCTGGGGAAGGACATGCAGCATCTGCAGCAAGAATGCGAGCGGGGAGAGGGGGGAGCCTCAGAGGCAAAGTCTGGCATCCGTGTCCTGAGGATCAGTCCTGATGGGCAGCACATGGCAGCTGGAGATCGCCATGGCAACCTGCGGTGAGCAGTTGTTTCTGCTTTGGATGGCATATGAGTTCACGAGAGGAAAATTTTTAATTGAAGTACAAATTTGGATATGTAGCGTCTGTTACATGCTTAAATGTAAACTGTAATCTAGGAAGTCATGCATAGAATATGATGGCCTCTCTTCTGCAGTATTTTTGGACTGCAATCTCTAGATGAGCTGTTGAAGATTGAAGCCCATGACTCGGAGGTCCTGTGCCTGGAGTTCTCGCCGACTGAGACCGGTAAGTGCAGTTCGGTTGGGTAGATACACGCTTGTGGGAGGTGGGTATAACTGATGCTGACCGACCTGTATTCATGCAGGCCTGCGCCTGCTGGCATCAGCGAGCCGAGACCGTCTCATCCATGTGTTCAACATGGAGAAGGGCTACAGCCTGGAGCAAACTGTGTATGATCACTCAGCTTCCATCACCGCCATCAAGTTCACAGGTGCGTGCTGTATATGCACCTCCTCCCCCCAGATGGAATTCAGTGCAGCATGCTACTGAGGGGTGATAACACTGATATTAATTTTGGTCCTATTCGATCCAATACAAAGGCTGCCGGTGTAACTTTGATGGTAAAATTTGCAATGCTGGGGGGTGCGAACAATAAATTGCTGGTCAGTTGGGGATGTGGGGGAAGGTAGATCGAGCGATCAGGTATCCAATTTCCAATTCTTCGTTTTTCATTTACAGAATCAATTCTTTCAGTAACGAAACAGGGTACCCGCGGTCATGGAAAATCTGGACCAGTTTTGGTATTCTAGGATAGAGAGGAAAAGTTTTGGAAACTAGCCTTGTTCAGTTCAGAAAATGTACGAGTGGAAGTCAACTGTTATGTTAACTACCTTATACAAATACTGATCTATCTACTATAGTTTTACAAACTTGTGGGTTTTCAAAAATCTTCTTATTGTACTGGTAAAGTTTTGGAAAAGTCAAACGTCAAACTTATTCTGCCAGAATTGGGGGAACCCTGTGAAAATAATCATTGTTTCAGTATCAATTGGCACAATCTTAGCTTGCAGCCCTGTGACACCTGTGATGGGGATGTGGGGCATGATGTCATCTGCAGGTGAGGCTTCAGATGTGCACATGGTGAGCTGTGGGGCTGATAAGAGCATCTACTTCCGCACAGCAGAGAAGGTAACCCTCCTTCCCTGCAAAAGTCGCTTCTCCATCAGGTTGCAAAGTATTCAAATGAACACGAATGTGTTTCTCAACAGTCCACGGAGGGCCTGACATTTTCCCGTTCCCACCACGTGGTGGAGAAGGCCACGCTGTACGACATGGACCTGGACGCTACACGCAGTCATGCGGCCATTGCCTGCCAGGACCGTAACATCAGGTACTGTGATGGGGCACCATCCAGTCTATTATTTGATGCCTAATTTTAGCCTTCAAGATCATCCCATTTAGTGGAAATTTTTAGTTCTTAGCATTTTCTTCTCTCTCCTGCTGGTGGTGAATTATGTGATAAGACTTCTGGGTGGAAAGTTGTACAGTTTCCTAACTGAAATTAAGGTGGCATTTGGGTTCTCACTCTGTTTCCCAGGGTGTATGATGTTAAAAGCGGTAAGCTGAAGAAGTGCTTTAAAGGATCTTTAAGTGACGACGGTACGCTCCTTAAGGTAAGAAAAGGTTTCTCGGGGTGTCTTGACTTGTGTTTTGGCTTCTGCCAGTTCCTGCATGTGTAGGTTGGACCTTCGGCTCCTTTTTTGCAGGTCCAAATGGACCCATCTGGTTTGTTCCTGGCCACCAGCTGCTCAGATAAAAACATCTGCATCTTTGACTATGAAACTGGCGAATGTGTGGCTGCCCTTTTTGGGCACTCTGGTAGGTGCTGTCTGCCCTTGCTTAACCTCTACAAGCTCTCTGCAAGTGGCAACTGCTGATTGCCCCCCCCTCTCCTCACCCTAAACAGAAATTGTGACAGAACTGAAATTTACCCCGGATTGCCGGCACCTCATCACTGTGTCTGGGGACAGGTAAAAGTTATTGGTGTTGTTCTTTTCCTGTTGTCATTCTAGCCCTACTGCCTGCTTTGGGCGTGCTGTATTTTATGGCTTATGTTTTTGGCAGTGATGGCCAAATGAAGTCACATGAACCATTTGCTGTATTTTTTAAACCCAATAGATTGTGCTCTTGGCTTGCTTTGGGTGCATTTTTTGACTCTTTTCTTTTTTGGAAAAGACAGCACCATCTAGTGGGCTAAAAAAATACAGCAAATGGTTCATGAGGCTTCATTCAGCCATCACTAGATGCTTGGCATGCACCAGTGGTCACCAGGAGTGATTTGTAAGTTCGCCCTCTCTGTGTTAGCTGTGTGTTTGTCTGGAGACTGGATACTTTTATGACCCGTGCCATGCGAAACAAGCTGGCAGAGCTGAGGCTGCAAGCCGGATTCCGTGGGTCCGCCTTCACCAAGTGCCCCCCCATCAGGTTCGTCGCGAACGTTGTCATTTAGGAAATTCATGCACGTTATTGTCTACTGTGGATACTAGTGTCTCACTGTTCATGTGCTGTCTTCCCTCCAGGAAGGAGACTTACATCAGTGTACCTGGAATCTTGCTGCCAGAAATGGGAGAGGAGGAGCAGGTTGTGGAGGAGGAAGGGGAAGAAGATGGAAAGAGTGAAGAAGAGCATGAGGACCCCCCCAAGACGCCTGCCCGGGAGGACTCCCTGCAGGGTGAGCTGGCAAAGGATTGACAGTGTTGTGATTACTGGGGCATGCCTGACCGGCTCTTTGGATCAGGTCCGGGCTCTTTGGATCAGGTCCAGGCTCTTCAAATCTTTGTTCTCACAAGTTAATTTCCTCTGGTGTCTATTGTGAGCATCTTTGGGTTTTGAAAAGTGGTGTGTAAATTTAATGTATTATTATTATTATTATTATTATTATTATTATTATTACTGAATTTACCCCCCCCCCCCCAGGTGGGCTAATTTAAGTCTGTGTTCTTACTGCACACATGTTCCTTCAGACGCTCTGGACCCCATGTTTCTGCAGACCAACGGCAAACTGCCCATGTGGGCCAGAAGACTGGTACGTTATACTGAACCAGGGAGTTCTTCGTCTGGATTTTGTTCTGTTCACACAGCTGAGGGTCTCTACCGCTTTTCCTAGGGAGCAGCTGGCTCCGCTGGAACAGACCCTGTTGGTGCCGCAGAGGTTGGCCCCTACCAGCCGCGGGGGCGCTGGGCGGAGCAGTCTGACCCCCAGGCCATTCGTTCAGTCCTGGAGAGTCGTAGTCTGCAGCTGCCCCTCTCGCCCAGTCCCAGACAGCCTGAGAAGGATGTGGAAAAGGGGCCAGAAGAGGATTCCTGCTTTCACCCGCAAAGTCTGGACAGCCTGCTGGAGCAGGAAGATGAGGAAGAAGAATCCGAAGTGGAGGAGAGCGAGGTCAGTTTCAGGGTTAGTAGTAGTAGGAGGGAAATGTGGCTCCAGACCGCTGTGTTGACTGAGCTGCATGACAGTTGTATGAAGTCAGGAAACACTTTGGAGTCGGTCCTGGCAGGTCACTGCTGCCATCTGCTAATTGTGTGACACCAGAGGTTGGTGACAGGCTGATGAAGATGAACTGGCAGTTGCTGTGTTTAGGACATGAATGTAGGGTGAGAGGCTGAATAGTTCTGTTGTGGTATGAGATAGCATTTGGTACAGTACCACAGAGTCGAGGGTTGTAGATGGTGGTCACTTATTGCATAAATCAACGTTTGGCTGGAGAGACTCGGGTTCTCTCTTGGGGTTTCTTGTCTGTCCTTGCTTTGGCACCATGTAGGTCAAAAACTGGTGGAACCCTGCTTGTTGGCTTGCCAGCTACATCTGTAGCCCATTCTGTATTCCCCATAGCTGCCGGACAGTGAGCTCCTACCTGAGCACCAGAGGCCAACCTTCCTGCCGTTGTCGGGCAGCGAAGAGCTCTTCACGCCAGGGCTTTGCTCACCGGAGGCGCAGGACTACATCCTGTACCCTGCCAACAGCACCACCCTCTCTGCTGGCGGGGAAGGGTAAGACTAACACAGGGGACACTTCCGTGCAGAACTATGTAGATAAAGCCCGACTTTATTGAAAATGAGCTTCGGCAGGCTGCAGGCTGTTCTTCCTGGCAGTGTGTAGCAATCAACCAATGTCTCAGTGACCGCTGTCATCCCCAGGGAGTTTGATGTGAGGGAGCAGTGCGAGGCCGTGCCTGAGCGTCGCCGTGGAGCCTGGGGTGGCGAGGAGCTCAGTCCTGACAGTGCCTGCTGTGTGGGCTCTGCTGAGAGCCAAGCCTCCAGCCAGGACCCCCCCCAGGATGGTATGTTTTGCGTGGGCTTGGCTCAACTTTGAAAGAGAATGTCTTCAGATGGAACTTCATCTTTCCAAAGCGTGTTTAAACAAGCCGTGTATGTGCTTCCCCTGTATCGTTTCCATGCTATTGGCAGATACAGACTCCCTCAGTCAAGTGAGCTCCACAGGCAGCTCTGGGGTGGAAGAGGAAGAGGAGGACCCAGGGGTGCTGTTGAGGCACCATTTTGACACTCTGGCCGACAGCCTCGCTGCGAATGGTGAGGTCCAGCGACCTCTTGCTGTGCTGTGTGGAGGGTGCTTTTCAAGTGTCAGTGCTATCTTACAGCTCTTCTCCTTTCCCTGTTTCCTTCAGAGAAGTTTGATACAGACCTCAGGAAATTACAGCCGCCCGCGGAGAGCATCTTCCTAAATCCGCGACTCAGCATCTCCACACGTTTCTTGTCCCGCTTCCAGGGTCGAGCAAAGTTGGTACCTTTCTCCTGTTGGATTTCTGTTCACTTCTTGGATATTAATGCATCTATTCATTTGTGCTGCCCCCGGCTGTCTGTTCTTACTTCAGCAAACTTGGAATTTGCCTCCCGCTTCGGCCTGCGGGGCTACCTGCCCTGTCTGTCCCTGTGATCACAGAGGAGCCCTCTGGCAACCTGACTGATGCCCCTGAGGTATGCGAGTGTGCTGTGGATCACCCTCACATGTAAATGCTGTTGCTGCTCTCTGGATGACGCTGCTCTTTCAGTTAAGATGCTGCTCCCGCAGATGGGTTTGTCGGCTTGTCAGGTTGTTGGTCTCCTATCCACTGTGATGTTTGTTGATATGTATGGTTCGGTGTGATTCCTGAGGACCCTTCCATCTGCCGTCTGTCTTTCCTAATGTTTCTCTTCTACCTGCCTAGGTGACTTCAAAGCTCCTTTCTGATGAGGCTGTCTCAGAATCTGTCACTCCACAAGAGGAAGGTGGAGAAGTGGGTGAGCACTGATTCAGTCTTATAAAAAGAATATAAAATATCACCTATGACTCTTATTTTGATGATATTGTTTTCTTTCATGATTGAGAATCACTATCTGTCACTGCACACACGCAGTCTCCATTGGTGCCGTCTACTCTGCCCTGGTTTTCCGTTTCATTCTCCTGTTTCTCCAAACCTTGTTGTGTAAACATACAACCAGGGAGCTTCTTGTTGGTATTGTACCACTCTGACATGAGACTCATTCTTGGGCACTGCAGTGAAAGTGGTCAAGTCTCGTTCACTAGTGAGAAGTTCCTCTGTCTTGGCTCGTCGGAACCAGAGGCCTGTACAGGGTCGCAAGACCATAGCAACCTACCAGTGGCAGGGCATTCTGGGAGGTGTGTGCATTATAACAGTAAATATGCTGTTACAACCCACTGTGGTGTGTTGTCACTGGTGGGGGTGTTCTGGACTGTGGGCTAATTCTGCACCTTAGCACCTTACTGGAATTTACCTGGCAGGGTTGTACGTTTATACCTCTTTGGATTGGTCCCTTGTATCATGGTCATGGAATTGGTGGAACTTTTTCTGTGACATGTTCCCTCTCCTCTTTGGAGTCCCTGACGTGTTCTTTCCTGGTACCTCAACTCAGATGTGTCAAACAGGATCCAGCTAGAAGAGTCCACCCCTCAGATTTCTGTCCAGAGCAGTGCAGAAGCTAGTCTCCAAAAACAGGCCCTCTCTGGGCCCAGCAAGATCTGCGCACCAACACGGCCAGCTGTTCGACCTGGTCGCCAGAGCTACATGTGCACCACTGCCAGCTCACGTGCAAAGATGTCTTCTGAGAACCTGAATGTCACACCAACAGATGAGCAACCCTCCAAGACCCCGCCTGGTCTGAAGGGTTTTTTCCCCCAGGACCTCAATGTTCACCAGGAGTGTAAAGAGAATCGGCCTCATCTGCTGACAAATCGCCCCACTGGACCCACAGCCAAACCCACCAGCACATCTGGCAGCCAGCCCCCACTGCCACCAGGCAACCACAGCGCCAGGGCAGCCCTGCACCTTGACTTGGCTGGGCCAGAGCGCACTACAGGCCTCAAACTGCGAAGACGCTCTGCAGACCTTACCCGCCTCTCCACCCTGACCACGCCCACAGAAATGAGGTCCCTGGGTGCAGAGGGGAAGAGTTACATCAGCAACATTGAGCAAAGTCTGGTATCTCAGGGTATCTCCCGAGGAAGGAGCCTGTCCGCCCTGGGGAGTTCCATGATGCCTGAGAGTAGCACTGTCCCTGTGGACCAGGTTCCTCCTGTCCCCTCTGTGAGGGGCACTGAAGGGAAGCAGCCCCCATTTATGTCACAAGAGCTGGTCTGCAGCCCCGGGTCTCCTGGTCCTCTCAGGGACAAGATGCCATCCGTTCCGTCATCGTCAGGAGGTATTGCTCTTTCGCACACTGTTCGTGCTTGGAGGGTTCTTGCATTTGTATTTCAATTGTATTTGATACTCTGCTTGTCTTTACGTGCAGATGTCATAATTGATCCAGTGAGCATACAGACGTGTAAGGAGATTGTGAGTGATCTGCAGCAGTCAATGAAACGAGCACTTTCCTTATATAGCAAGGTGAGATGCTGGAGGAGACCAAATGTGGCCAAAGTCGGTTGCTGCTGTGAAACTCTTCATCCCAAAAAGCAAAATACTGTCAGAATATTAGACATTTATTTTGCATTGGCCAGTTGGGTGGGGAATAGATGAGAGCTGTATATAAGTGGCCTCAGGTCTTGTTGGGTTCTAGAGGGTTAAGAGTCTCAGATTGTGCCACAAAAGACAATAATAAGACTTGTCCATGATATTGTGGTGCTTCCTGTGCTTGGGTAGCTCTATCTGAACCTGGCAGCCTTGTGTAACCGCTTTTCTTTGTCTCTCCCTAGCTGTGTTCTATGGAATATGGCACAGAGCAGCAGCTACACATGAAGTCTATCCTGACGGATGCCTTTGCGGAGGTCCAGAGTGAGCTGGACTCTGTGCAGGGACAACGCCCCCCACCAAAGGCCATCTGCCCATCAGCAGAGGAGTCTCCTGGTCGACAGCTCAAGGATGACCGCACCGTGGCTCTGTTGGAGAAGTACTCTGAGATGCTGCTGAGGATCGCAGAGAAGAAGATGGACTGTAACTGAGAATGTCGGCACTGTTTGTGACACCTGACTTACCTGTGAGAGACTCAACCCCATGATTATTAAAGATGCTCAGTATTAGTGTTGGGAGAGTGCAATCAAGTGCTGAGTTTGCCTGATTTAACCCAGTGGGAAATGGGCTAAATCTGCTGGACAGTGCACAGTAATTCCTCCTTCCGTTGGTCTGGGAGAAGCTCTTCCTCCATGATTACACAGTACAGTATGTAAAGGCTGTGCTGCACTTTGGCACCCTTGGTTTTCTGTCACCAATTTGCTCCCTGAGTAATAAACCATAAATTGATGTATTCACACCTAGACAGCAGTATACGGGCAGACGGCAAATCCAGTGCTCACTGCCCTTTTTGAAAGTGTTTACTCTTTTATTGCTTGGTTTATTTCATCTTTAATTATTTTTTTAAACTTATTCATACATGCATTACCATGCAATATTCAACATCCCCACTAATGCGTGGTTTATGATTTTAGATGGTATTCTGAATGAAACCAGCACCTGAAATTCTTAGTGTATCTAGTCACATACACTGAGGTTTTAACGGCGGTCATGAAATGCTTTTTCTTTTAAGAGTAATGAATGCGTGGAGTGGTACATCTCTGTTAGCTGCAGCCTTGTGGTTTACGTCACTCACCAGTGTTCTGTTGCAAGCAGCCAAGCACGGTGTTCTGTCTGAATTCAGGTCGTGAAGCTGGATGCTACGGGTGTGTAATCTGAATCTGCTCTGTTCAGTGTAGCTTTATGTAGTTGCAAGGTGTTCAGCAAAATTTTCCTTTATTTGCACTAGACAGGTTATTTTGCACTTGACGGTTGTCTTTTGAGTTTTTGTAATCACGGATTTACAGATGTGCAGTGTTTTTGTTTTTTTTTTTTTTGCGTGAATATTTTTCATATTCATTCATTTGTAAATATTTTATGCTTCGCAGTACCCATCACAATTGTCTCTCTGCCTTTTTTAGTAAACTAAAACGTGTTTTTTATTAAAATATTTTATGTGGCACGATATGTAGTGTGGGTTTATCAATCCACTCCTGCCTTCCACTCCCTCTCTTATTCCCTCCCACTGTTGACTGGGGCAGTTCAACTGGAACATAAATTAGTTGACACTGTATATAAACATTGTGTTTGTAGTGTTGCACTTAGGCAAATCACTGAACCACGCATCTCAGCAGTCCTCATCTCACAGATTCTCCTCTGATTTTAAATATTTATTTTGGAGCAGTTTGCAGGGATTCAGAGTTTGTCCAAGTGTGCTCTTAAATGAGGTACTGTGAAGCTTCTGCAAACCAAAGCCAAGCTGCTGGTCCCAGAATGCTAAATGCATTACCTGAAATTGGCTCAAATATGAACCAGCACACATACCACGCGATCTTCCGGTTTTAAGTTTGTGGATTCCTGCCTCATGTGAAAGTATGTCAAGAAGCACACCGGGTTATATTCATACTCATATTCGTTATAGCAAGACTTCCAACCTGCTGCATGGCTAGCTTCTCACGTTAAACGAAATCTGAAGAATCTAATAAATAGCTTTGACATGTCCCTTGGGAAAGAGGTATATTCGTGCAAAGCCTTTCTCTCTAAAAATGTCATTCCACCTGACCCGTGGACTGTGCGTTTCAGTAACGCGAGTGCCCCCCACCGTGTTAACGACGTGGCACATGACTCGAATGAAGGGTTAACCGGTGATCCGCTAAGTACAGAGTTATTAAACAGACAAAGAGAAGCAGTACCGTATTTATTATTTATTTTCTAAAACCCCAAATGCCACGCTTACAGCACTTTTATACAGCTTTGCACACAGCTCGACAGCTGCATTTACTGCATGAACTACAAAAAGTGCAACTAACATGGCGTGCGTAGGCGACAGGACGGGCGTGTCCCGGCGTGTGTTTTTAATGCAGCCGATGACGCTTCTCTCTAGTCCGAGGAAAACAAAAAAAGAAAAAAAAACAAGTCTTGGTAGTTAGTTGGGCAGGCTGCCGCCGCTGGTGGGGTTACTAGAAACGTCTGGGTGTGCGCTGGCAGCGACGGGCATGAAAGGCGGCTGCACGAAGCCGGAGTAGCGGAGACTGTAGTCAGGATACGGGGCACCGCAAAACGGGGCCCCGGCCGCGGGACACGGGGACCAAGGACCATGGCCGATCAGTGGAAACACCACATCATCCATCAACTAAAACTTCGGGACAGGACGCAGAAGATCATGTTTCAGGAGGTCATATGGTCATGTAAGTTCCATAATTTATCCTACCGTTGAGATATGCTATTGAGGGAAATTACTTGTTGCTTTGTTCAGTAGTTTCAGACGGATCAGCATTTTTTTTTTATAGAAATCGAAAATAGCACAAGAATGACAAGGCTATTAGAGGATCGTCTTTAAATGCCAGGTCTTACAAATGCAGGGTATGTGTCAGTTTCGGCTTTTGGGTCACCCTTATACTGCACGTATTGCTGCAAAAAAATCCCAGTATTAAATGCAGCAGTTCGCTTGCTTGCATACATAAATGTGGACATCTGCTTTTCTTATTGACATAACCATCTCTGACACCTTATTAAAAATAAGCGACGGAGATGCCATGGCACCGTCACTCGAGATGGCGTACAAAGTGTCCCACTGTGCATTTCAACAGATCGCACACTGATGTATCTCGTGGCAAGCAAGTGCTTTTGGATCTGAACCAAGTGGCACGGGAAAAACTCCCCTTCTGTCGGACCGTAGTCTGTCTATATACGTGCAGTCTGCCTTTGCGTGATTTGTTCAGCCCTGTGCGATTTGTGTTCCCCTTTATTTTCAGATGTCAGACTGCTAGAGAGGTCCAATCAAAGGATCTTGATCGCACAAGGCATCTTGGGGTCTGCAGCAAGGTAAATCAGGCACAGGAATGTATAACAGTCAGCTTCATTTTATACCAGAGTCTGTATTTTTATCTACAGTCTACTTCATTGTTGTGTGTAAAACATAGAGTCATGGGTGTTAGGAGACAGACAGCTTAACACATTTAACTGAAGATTGAGGAAGTATATACCATGTAGGCATTTTCTTGTCAAGGCATCCAGGAAATTGTTGCAGTACCTAGAAAAAATTGAATGGTTTTTGTCTGCTCACTGATGAGAAGATCTGGCACTCAGAATTATGCTGTCACTCAACAGTTATCAGTAATCAGATATCAAGATCTTCATTTTTTTCCAAGTAACTGCTATGTATGGATATTACAGGGTCCCTTCATATACCTCAAAAGAGTCAATAGTTTCTGAACATGAGGATAAAGTAAAGGACCTGAAAAAAACAAGTGGGGAGGTATGTTAAAATTTAATCATTAATAAAATTGTGACACCATTTTCTATTTTTTTTTTCCGCTGTACTCAGTGTCCTTTACACTACATGTGATTTTGAGAGACTAACAAAATTATCATTACAAATCTCAGCCAATAGCTACAGATGTTCCCCTTACTATAGAGTTATAGTCCTGTTTCATTAATTAAAAGTTCCTCCAAGGGTCATGTTTATTGGCTTCACTGTGATGTCATTTCCTCTGACGGGAAGTCCAGGCAGCAGTTATCGGTTATGTATCTGAATCTCGGAATAGCTGTAAAATTAACAGATGTCTTTTAATCCGTAGCACCACTTTGGAATATCATGCAGATTTGTCCCAGTGCTTGCTGCACATCCAAGCTGTGCACACATCATAGTGATTGATATGCTTTGTGGTTTGATACTTCAGTCACACAAGATAAGCTGTTAAAATGGCATGAAACTCCTAACCTGACAATAACTTCATGTTTGCGTTATTGAAAGTGACTTCATGGCACGACATGAAGCAGAACCATCCAGTCTCTGTTTCATTTCTCCAGTTGGCCTACAAGGTTGTGGAACTTCAGCAGGAGATCACAATCAAAGCCTCCATCCTGGATGAGCAGTATACCAAGTGAGCTTTTTCATCTTCCATTTCAAAGAAAGGTTTGACACCTTTGCAGAAGACCCTGTCTGCACTAACATCTGCCAAGATGAATGAAATAGGTTGGAGGAAGGCTGTTAGAGTGCATGGGGTGTAATGTAACAGGAATACTTTCCAGCATTACAGTTTAATGCAGCAGCTCATAATACTGGTTAATCTATGTCAGTGATTTACATCAGTGAATCTCAACCCATGGGCTGCGACCCAAATTTGGGTCACGGTAAGGTCTGAAAGGGTCATGAGGCAGAGCTGGAAATGTAAACATTTTCAAACCAAGCTCCTATGCTGATCCTCAATCAGATTTCCCATCCCTAGTCCTAGAATTAACCTATAATAATGGGTCTTGGGTCTGCAAATGCTTAGCACAAAACTAGTGAACACTCAGCCAATCCAAGAAGCCAAACCGCAGATGCTTAATTTAAAATTCACTGGCACATCCAAACAGATTTTTGTGTTAGACACTGATTGGCGAAAATTGCAGAGTGCACTGAGTGCTTGATCATAGCGCTAATTCACCTGATATAGGGTCACAACTATGCTGCATGGTAAAAACTTGGTCACGGTGCAAAAAAGGTGGAGAACCACTGATCTTTACTTGAGACGTGCATATGTGAAGTGTGGACAGTAGCTGGCCGGGCTCGTGAAGAGAACGGCTCACGGTCCTCGGTCTCGCACCGCTCTACAGGATGGGTGAGCTGAAGAAGCAGCTGGAGGCTGCAGAGTGCACGTTTGGGAAGCTGCAGGCTCAGGTGGCGGAGATGCGGGAGGGGAACAGCCGGCTGAAGCAGGAGTACGACACCCTGCTGATGCAGCACCACACCATGGACGGCAAGTACCGTGAGGAGAAAATGCGAGGCAACGAGCTGCTGGAGGACATGATCCAGCAGAAGCAGCTGGCCGCCGCCAGGATGAACAGCAGGAACGAGAAGAGAGTCCGGTAAGTGACCCCACGGCAATTAGCTCGCTGCTGCAGGCAGCCTTGGTGTCCATGCAGTTATGCAGTGATGCAAGTTCACTGTCCATCCCATGTGGGAGGGACTGATATTTTCACTGTGTGTGTAAAATATGTTACGGAGTGTCAACTTCTGCAATTACAGGATGAAAAATAAAATGATTAAAATTAAAGGATTAAAAAAAATGATTAAAGTATGATTAGTAATCAAAATATGCTAATTGTATAAAACACTGCCCTGTTACATTTTTGGATGCTGTGTATGTATATAGCCGGTGTGTGCATGTATATAGCCAGTCTGTATGTATATTGGTATGCAGCCTGTGAGTGTGTGTATATATGCATGTAGTCTGCCATCTGCTTACCTAAACTCCCCCTACAAACAGTGCAAGAGTGGCTGGAATCCAGAAGACAGAAGCCAAGGAGAAAGTGCAGGAGTGTGTGTAAGTGGCGGGTGTAATGCTGGGGTGCCTGATTAGCCAGCCTGGGGGCAGCCAGTGGGGGCTCTGGGGAAATCACGCATAATGGGGGGCCCACAGAGATTAGCTTAACTTCTTAGCTCTGGGGAGCAGAAATTCACCCTGGTAATTAGATGAAGGCACCATGAGGTGAACAGGACTCGGCTGTGCCTTGGTGGGGGGGGGGGGGGTAGTTGGAGCTCTCACCCACCCTGTTCTCTTTCGGAACGTCAGGTCTCCTACTTCTCACTCACATTCACAGCTGTCAGATAGCCGTGGTCAATTCCTACAAATACCTGGGGGTACATATTGACAATAGCCTAACGTGGGGTGCCCAGCTAGACAAAGTCTAGGTTCCAGCAAAAAATACATTTGCTTCCCAGATTGAGGGTCTTTGACATCAGCCAAAGAGTTCTACTTATCTTCCATGTGGTTGTAGTTGAGAGCATCATCTGTTTTGCAACGTTACTGTACAGCTAAAAACCCAGATCACTCGCCTCACTCAGAGAGCCATGAAAGGCACAAGAGTGAGGCTGCATCCCATCCCATGGCATATGGGGGAACAGTATATGTTTAACTCACTTGGATACATTCTTAAGCACTTTATCTATCTATCTGTCCGTCCGTCCTTCTTTCCTTCCTTCTTTCCTTCCTTCCTTCCTTCCTATCTAGCTAGAATGTGGGAAGGTCCTGTGATAATCAGTAGGTCACCCTAAGCAGGTTTGGACCTGGTCTGTATGGGAGACCAACTAGGAAAGCTGGGTTGCTGCTGAAAGAGGTGTTGGTGTGGCCAACAGGAGGAGCCCATCCTGCGGTCTGTGTGGATCCCAATGCCCCAGTGCAGTGACGGGGACACTGTGCTGTAAAAATGGTGCCTTCCTTCGGATGACATGTAAAAGTTCCCGAGGACCTGACTCTCTGAGCTCATAAAAGATCCCTGGGCCTCTTTCCCAGTAGGGGTGGTATCCTGATGTCCCGGCTAAAGCTACCCACTGTGACCCTGTCAAACGCGGCCTCCTAATCATCCCCTCTGTCTAATTGCTGAATTCTCTCCTGCCCCTTAGCCACTGTGTAGTGAGTGTAAGATATAGCTTACGCTAATAGCTAATAGCTGCTGTTGCATCACCCAGGTGGGGGCTACACAGTGGTGGTGGTTGAAGTGGCTCCCCATCAGTTCTGTAAAGCGCTTTGGGATTTGGATATGGATTTACTGGTTTTGTACTGGGAGTCCCCAGGTTATGAACAAAATCTGTTCCCTAAGTCTGTCTTTAAATTGAATTTGTAGGTAAGTCGGAACAATAATACGGTATATAATAACAATAATGATATGGTGATCATAAAGGTAGCTACATAGGGTACTGGACTGTACCTCCAGCCGACAAATCGCTGAAGCCGCATGATTATTTCATGAGTGTCATCAAATGCATGCGTTCATTATTACGAACTGTTGTATTTAAGCAAAATGTTTAATATGATGGGCCTTATATGATATATGATGGCAGTCTGTTCTGAAGTATGAGTTGTGCATAAGGCGGATGTTCTCGTCCCAGGGCTGCCTGTATAAGGCAAACGTTCATGTCTTATGTGCCACGTTATCTGTTTTGTTTTTATCGATAGCAATTGCTGTATGTGTCTAAAACAAATTTCCTACAGGACAATAAAAAGTTAATCTCATCAGGATGTCACCTGTTTTTCCATCTGTCCATCCGTCTTCTAGGCCCGGTCAGGGTCACGCTCGATCAGCCGCATGCGATGAGCTCAGTCGGAGGCCTGATCTGCGAACAGGCCTTAGGACTGCAGGCCGTTCCATTTGTCGCTCTGACATCGTACAGTCTGTGGCCAAATGCACTCACGTAATGTTACTGCTTTGCAGCGGCTCTTGTGACACCCTGCCGACAGCAACAGCGCCCCCTAAGGCTAAGATGGACGAGCAGCCGAAGAAAACCCATCCGAGGTCCTTTAGGTAGGAATGAACATTCACAGCATTTTAGCGTCACTGCTTTTGCTGGGTCCCACATTGTGCTTCAGAAATACATATATGTGTCTTTTCCTTAATTCTGTTATCTATTTATCAGACTAATCAGAGATTATCATATTTAATTTTCACCATAATTTTCTTTGTTTTGAGACATTAATGTAATTTATTTCACTGACGTAAATAAATGTGACCGTAACTAAACCTGCTAGTATGGCGTGTGTGTGTTTTTTTTTCCAGTGCAAACTAATATCTGATGCCTTTCCAGGTCCGCCTCAGCCTCGTCACCTCGGATTCTCGATTCTATCAAAGAACTCTTTGAGTACGTCACTCCGGAAATATTTAACTTTTTTTTCCACATTTTTGAGCTGGACAGTGACGGGCGGCGTCACCATCTCTCTGTTTCCGAATAGCTAGAGGATCACAGCACACAGCCGTCGTTTAATCCTTCAGATGCCTTCGTTCCGTCGTCATTGTACATTTCGCATCGGATCGCAGTGAAATGCTAAGCTGTGATATGCTAAGCTGTGATATGCTAAGCTGTGATATGCTCTCTCCCCAGTAAGAAGCGGCGTGGTAACTCAGTCTGCAGTCTGGAGGAGGACTTCTGTGCCCCCATGAGAGTCTGTTTGGTGGCAAGGGTGCCCTGCAGGTCCTTGCATGTGCTGGTAAGCATGCCATCTAGGTGGGGGCATTTAATTCTGCCTTGTTGAACATTTTGTCGTCCCCCCATACACACACCTTCCTGAACGAGTTTTTCAAGTTTTCTCATGCATGAAAAATGAAAATGACATGTGTGTCATAATTTTGCATTGCTTGTTTGTGTGGTATTAGTTTGCTGTGATTAGGCTTGTGCGGTACTACAGTATACCTTGGTATTTTGAAATAGCGAAGATATTATTTGTAATGATATAAAAAACACCAGCGCTCCACTTTCTATAAAGCTGATAAGGAGATGCCGTATTGAGGCAATGTCGTTAGCGATGATGATAAGATAAAAAAACGGTCAGAGAATAACATGCATGCGTTGGTTAATGCCATGAAAACGAAATGGTCCAGAACAATCTTCTGGGGGATATTCTATGAAGCAGTATTTCTCAGTTAGCTGGGTTTACTTAAACTAGAAGTCTTGATTGTCCAATAAGAGTTTAGCTAAGGATCATTTCTAATGGGCAAACATAACTTCTAGCTTAATTAACCCAGCTAACTGAGAAATCCTGCTTTGTCTAACACCTGCCTGGGGACTTTTATGCTGTGGCGTGGTTACCGCCCCGTTTTGGAGGAACAACCTTTGGAATTTGAATGGTGGCTAACAGAGATCATAGGTGTTGGACAAGAAAATATGTTAAAAGTTTAAAAATGGTAAAAGTTAAGATGAAAGATCAGCAGAGTTCCGTACTTTGGGGGCGGATAAACTTTACGGTATCGGTGATCAGTGTCCATCAGAATGGATTAATGATCCCATTCAGTGGCGGGAGGTGTCGTATCCTGACGTTTATAACTACGTCATCCAGTGTCCGGGTCATGTCGATTTCTTGTTTTATGTCTACAGAGTTTAATGTAGCTGCCTTCTTATTCTCTCCACCTTGTTTACTTTACTGCAGTTAATGTTCAGATCTACTGAGGGATTTCCCTAGTTGATTTGTAGTTATTTAATTATGTTCATTTAGTTATTCATTCTTACTTTTATTCATTCTTATTACTTTCTGTCCTTGCCATTCGCTCATCATGTTCTCTGCCTGTCATACAACGTACTCTCACCAAGGCCGTCTGACCCCCTGGCTCCAGGAGTCTGTACGAAGACCATAGATAAAGGGCCTGCTCCCCTCATGGGGGGCAGAGACAAACACAGACAGACACTGACCCGGCCGTGCGAAACATCTTTCTGTAACATCTTCATTCTGTCTTAATAAACTGCTTAAGCTTAAGGAACCTGCCTCATCATTCAACTAAAAGAACCTGAGGTTTCATTGAAGGAATCTTATCACCACTCAGTGGCGGGAGGTGTCGTATCCTGACGTTTATAACGACGTCATCGAGTGTCCGGATCGTGTCGATTTCTTGTTTTACGTCTAGAGAGTTAAATGAAGCTGCCTTCTTATTCTCTCCACGTTGTTTTACTTTTACTGCAGTTAATGTTCAGATTTGGTTTGGCAGGTTCTTTATTTCATAGTCTACTGCGTACCTGTATTGCGTAATTATTTAACGTAGACCAGACATATTATTTACCAGTGTTGAAGTGTTTGCTGCAGACATAAACAAATTTGCAGTCAGGGTCCCCTAGGGTTCCCTCAAGGTCCTCCCACCACGTAGAGCCGTAACATTTCTTTTGGTCTGCTTTTCTCTACTTGTTAGCAAGGAGAATGGAATGTATGGGTTTGTTTTACTATTGACGGTGCAGGACACAACACAGCAACTATTTGGCACGGTAAAAACCCCTATCTCCTGTTAGCTGCCAGTCAGTTTTATGGCTTTGTTTTTTTCCAAAGAGGGGCATGTCTGCCCGAACTACTTCAAGCTGATGTGACGTTGCCGTGGTATCAGAGTGCTGGGGCACGCGCAGCATAAATGAAACCTAGTGCGCATGCGGCCGCAAATCGGGCAGCTGCTGCAGCTCGGGCAGTGACAGTGGTGGCAATAAATGAAGGGTGATCTTTTAACTCTTCAACAAGGAGTTGTCTCCACATCTTTCTAGCGCTCAGTTCCCACACTGATGAGCCTGTTTAGGCCCTCTCTGATTCCAGAGCTTACAGCATCCTGAGTGATGTCCTTTAAAAAAAAAAAAAATTATTATATCGTCATATACCTTGTACTGCGGTGAAATTTCCAGAAGGTATGACGGCATGAAAAATAGATACCGCCGAAGGCCAAACCTAGCCGGGATGTTCTGAGAACAAAAATCTACAAGTTATGTGTCTAAGTTTGCATATCCCCCCCCATGTGTTGCTGCGTTTTCTTCTGCTGTTTGGAGCAAGTGTGGAATCACTGGATAAATGGTCTGCACTCATTTTTACGTTACTTCCTTTATCTCTGATGTTTGAAAATAATCCCTGGCTATTGGTCTCTAGGATGCACATGAACAAGGCATTAATGCTGTGCGATTCAGCTCCAGCTCCAACTTGCTGGCTACTGGGGGCACAGACAGAGTTATAAAACTCTGGGACATCAGTGCAGGTACTGAGACACCTTATCGTCCAGCAGATGGCAGTATAGTCGTGATATCCGAGTATCTGTAAATTGGCAGCATAGCTGTGAAATGTGGATGTGCAGCAGGTGGCAGTAGAGTACATTAACACCCGTCGCCAAAAGAAATTCACATTTGGACAGATCAGTAGTAAGATATTATTATGTAGATTAACTAACAAGCAAAGTCTAATGTTACATAACAACAGTAACTGCATGAACAATGTCAAACAGTATTAGGTGCCCATATTAAATCATGCGTTTATATACCAATAGCACCATACGTCAGATATTTAAATTACTTAAACACATTGTTTTTGATCACAGGAACGTTACAGAACCGAGGAACGCTAGATGGCAGTAATGAGGGAATAACGAGTATTGAGTTTGACCCAACTGTAAGTATTTATTTATTGTTTTTGTACAGACAGTCCTCAGGTTAAGAACATCCAGCTTACGGATAACTTCTACATATGCACAGACGGCCATAAATCCATATTGCATTAAAAGTTCAGGTTAATGGTTACTATTATCATTACAGTAATTTTTTTCCGACTTACCTACAAACTCGACTCAACAGACACACTTAGGGTATGGATCTTGTTTGTAATCTGGAGTCTATTTATTTATTCTAATTTAATAGAACATTTTTAGTGAGTTACGTATTTAGTGCAGGTAATATCCACTTTAGTTAAATCAATTTTTACGTAGCACCTTTCCCATCCACTGAAATATTCGGAATCAATGGCCCTTTACACAAAATGTACTGACATATTTAATTCCTTTACTTTTATTTTGGGAGGAAAAGCAAATCATTGGTTGTAATTCCCATTTTTTTAATTATAGGGTACCAAAATTTTAGCAGCATCATACGACAAGTCTGCCCTCCTCTGGAGGCTGGATAGCTGCTCGCCCAAGGTAACCAGCTGCGGGGTGAACAGACAGATTCAGTGCTGCTTGTCATTGTGTGCAGCCAGCGTCCTGTGTGGAGAAAAACGCTGAAATTATGTGGAAAACTGATGGTTGCTTTGAGGACAGCAAGCCGTGCGTTGTCCTATTTCCATCACTGAAGTGTTTTTTTTTCTAGTTCTTAGTCAAGGATGTAGAATTTATAATTTTGAAGAACATAGATGTCGCTGGAGATAGTCACAGCTATAGAAATGAAATTGCAGGCAAATCGAAACATTTTTCTGGGAGAATATCAAGAGAAGGGCTGCGGTTTGTCTATATCGTTCTTTTTCTGTGTGTGTCTCTGTAACTGAAGAGGTGCAGCGGAGCAGGTTACTGTGTCTGCACCCTGGTTCTGAGCACGTCGGCCGTGTCTTGCAGTTCACTCTGACTGGCCATTCGCGCAAGGTTACAGCCGCCAAGTTCAAGTGCAGCCTGCGGCAGGTGGTTACGGGCAGCGCCGACAGGACCGTGAAGGTGTGGGACCTCCAGCGGGTTGCCTGTGAGTCACGCACCCACTGAGAGCTGCTTTTTGACCCTCAGTATGACTTTAATGCTTAACACTGTGGTGATTTGTCTGTAATGATAAAATTAAGTATGAAATCAGCTGAAATTAGTCATTTTCTGGTAAAAGCATTTGTGACACACGATGTAAACAGTGCATTTTTAATTCAAATTAAAAAACAGCGTGTTCTTTAATGTAAGAATCCCTGATCCCATTTGTGTGTCCTGCGATGGACCGTCCTCCAGTCTGTTTGCCAGGAGCCATGCGATTCCTGAGAGGGGTTCCAGGGCAAATCTATGACTTGGAGATGGATGGATCGATGGTTCTAGTTATTTGAATAGTGGATATTTTCCTCTCCCTCATAAACCCACTCCCCTCTGCCCTGGAAAGCACAGGGTGGGGTTTTTTGCTAGGGCTGGTACCTTGCATTTTGCCCTCGTGTCTGATGAGGCTGCGTTGTCTGTCTTCCTCATGTCTCCCCGAAGGCATACAGACCATCGAGGTTATATCCTACTGCAGTGACGTGGTCTGCACAGAGTACTTCATCATCAGTGGGCACTACGACAGAAAGATCCGCTTCTGGGACAGCAGGTATGGTGTGAAGACATTGATCCCTTGATGAGACTGAAAGTGTAGAATGAAGAGGTTCTATTTCATAGGATACTAGCATACAAACAATAGCAGACTAGAGGTGACAAGCAAAGGTGACCACTGGGTACCCTCTGTAAATCCATTTTAAGGAAGAATCTATAAATGATACAGATTAATTATATGCAATAATCCCTCAATTATACAGTTTAAGAAATAAATTGAAAACAATGATTTTTGCATCGAAATTCAGCTGTTTAAGGTATAGTACAAGTATAATGACTCGATGGCCGTCCACACCTGAGGAATTAATTCAAATAGCATGAATGTGTCGTATGCCATGTATGCGGGATGATTAATTCCATATTATAGGTAATTTAAAGACAACTGTTTTTGCCTTTGTATTCATAGGTATGGTTGTACTTCTCTTTGTGCTAATTCCTTGTGTCAGATCAATATTTCACAATGTATTAATCAAAATGCAGATCCCAGAGCCAAATATGTGAGTTAAATATTTTAGATGCCGCTGACGTGACCGGCGGCCCCTGTTAAGCACTCCGCGGCTGATTTAGCAGGAGCCTAAAAACCGTCCTACTTTTCGGGTCATTAATTGCGCAGTTGTCATGTGACCTCACCATTAACGAGGAGACGCTGCCATCGGACCTGTCCTGGTCACTGAGGCTTTTCATATGGAGAGTAAACTTAAATCAATAATGGTGCACATATTCATTATCTCCTGACGTTATATGAGACACCTATGTGCACGATAGTGACATCAGCACTCCGCGGGAAGAAATGACATCAGCACTCCACCGGGAAGAGCTGGGAGGCTAACATGCTGAAGCACTGTTACTATGTAACAAAACGCTACGTGTCCTTAACACATTTAATGCATCTTAAATGCCACTCATTTGCATTGCATTTTATAAGTTGATAAAAAAAATCTTCATTTAGTATTTCTGTGTGTTCTTTGTTAATACATTTGCATTTTTTTTCTTACTAGAACGGTACATTGAGGTTGAGCTGGCCTTACAGATGCATGCAGAATACGCAGGGACGTGTCTCAGCTTGTCTGTGGGACCCAGCTCCCCAGTAACAGAGCATTACCCTCCTTGCTGTTTGGGTTACCGTGTGTGTGCGCCGGTTCTCTGATCGCGTACCATACCCTAATAAAGATAAAGCCTTCGTTTGCCAGAAGCTGCTCTCACGAATCCTACGGCGGCCGTCTGAGGCCTTACATCCCGTGGTTGCCTAGCAACAGCCGGCCTACATAGCTGTCCCTGCAGCCCCGTCTTAATGGGATTCCTCAGTGTTTCGCAGCGTATAGAAATGTGAGCCTCTTTTAATTATATGTATGTCTTCATTCATTAGCGTCAGTCGTAGAATTTTTAGATCATAGGATCTTCGGATCTCCGTGCCTCCCTGTCGCAGACCTTGAATGTTAGTTAATGGGTTAGTTAAGGCCTCGCTTTACGCATCTCACCTCAGTGTGTCTCTGAAATCGGAAACGGGCAGTAGCTTTGCTAATCTTCTATTGCGACACGCACACACACGCACACACACGCACACACACGCACATACGTAACCCCAGAACCTGCTCTGCTCCCAGGGCGGCCAGCTGCACCCAGGAGATCCCACTGCAGGACAGAGTCACTTCCATGGATCTCTGCCCTGACCACAGGCAGCTGCTCAGCTGCTCCAGGGATGAGAGCCTTCAAGTGGTGGACATCAGGATGAGCAGCTCGAGGAGGTCGTTCAGGTAGCCTCCTGAGCCTGGCCACGTTGGTGAATAACAAAGGTGTCCGCAGTGTACAATAACGGCTGCCTCCTACACACAGCCTGCTGTCAATCTGTGGGTTATCAAATGATCAATAGCGACCCAAACGGATGGAATAATCCTGTTCACTGCTTGGGGGGATGTCTGTCATTATTAACGTGCAGTTCTGTTACCAAATAAGCATGGAGAAACTGATTCTAAATCCTAAACAGAACATGTGCACATAAAATAGTGTCAGAGAGAAATACAGTAGAATGCAATTACAATACAGTACAAAATTGTTATTAGAGGAACGTTACTTTGAAGTAAAAGAAAGGTATTGGCGAAATCCAGCCTGCACTTGAAGAGGTGCGTGTGCTGTACTGGCTGTTCTCGGGTGCAGTGGACTTAATTTCAGAGGAGAATGTAGGAAGCTGATAACGTAGGAAGCTGATAACGTAGGAATGCGTGACTCTTCCCAATGCCCTGGCTCAGCCACCAGCTTCCATAACATTTCCCCTCAGTGTTGATGCTCTTCTGTGAGATTTTGTGTGCTTTAGTTGAGTTGAGTGTTGTTTACTTCACTCTCTGGTGCTGTTTGTCATCATGTAAAACACGGCTTCCATTTGTTTGCTCCCCTCCCCCCTCTGAGGAATGTGGCGTCTCTCTCTGACGGGGAAAAGCGTGGTGCGGAATCTGTGATATTTCTGCTTCTCTTAGGGCCGACGGGTTTAAGTGCGGCTCTGACACCACTAAAGCGATATTCAGGTAAGCAGGCATGAGTCCTCCTCACTTCACCTTGCAGACCGAAGCGGCAGGATAAGTTCTTATACTCCCCCCCAGCCCCGTGGTGCTGATTTCCCTTTTTATGAGATTCTTTTATAGCTTTCAGTTTATTACGGTATTTGGGTTGCACTGAATTTACAGCCATGCATGCAGTTTCTCTAATAGCGTACCTCTGTGCCGTACGTCATAGTATTCTGCCCTCTACCTGGGTTTACAGACCTCCTGGGTCACTGTCGTTTGGCAGTCATTCTGTATTGCAATGTACAGTTCATTCACTGTAAATAGGAACCCCCACTTGGTATCCCCATACCAGCTAAGCATATCTTACAGTGCTTGGTCAGCTCACGTTGTTACCCATCACAAAACTGTTGTATTTTAGGATGGCCCTCTTTCTCGTAGGTCTTAACTCTGCCCATTTCTGTCTCTCTATCCCATCCACGTGCAGTTAGCTAGAATAGAGAAGAACCTATTATTAAAAAACTGAAACTGTTCTTTACGTCTATCCACCCAATTTTCATGGCAGCTTGCTCAGTTAGAATCGGTGTTTCCCAGGACCAGTCCTGGACACCCATGATCCTGCTGAAAAAACTCATGACAGCTAACCAGCTTAAGGTGTGCTTTCGCAGATTGGTTTGATGGTTTAGCTGGGGATACCAGCATATGATGATCATTCTAGCTGCATAAGCTGGTTTTTAGCGGTTTTCCTCAGCGGGGGAAATGGATCCCAGTGCATCGCAGGGAACTCACGCCGTAGACCACTCACTTTTTCAACTTACTCAATGTATCTTTTTCATAAGCTCGGAGGAAGATGGTCACGCTGGTGTCCATAGCATTGGAAAACCGTTGGTTTGACTGTAGACATGACCTCTACCCTAACCCTACCCCCCAACTCCAGCCCCGATGGGAGCTATCTGGCGGCCGGTTCGGCAGATGGGGCAGTCTACATCTGGAATGTGAACACTGGGAACCTGGAGACATGTCTTCCTGACAAGCACAAGTAAGTGGTCCCTCGCAGGCCGCGGTCCCCGTCATGACATCCGCTACAGCAGGAGTGTCTTCCAGGAAGGCCTCGCAGATGTTCTTCAGAGTCCGTTGTCCCTTCGGCATTCCGGCCTCGTCTTTGCGTGTCCCGTGGCTGCATCCTGCCCCCTGAGCGCTTGTCAGCTTCCTGCTTTGCCTCCCACCCCCATCTTTCCTCTCTGGCTTGTGTGCTTTCAATAGGGATCCTTCTGGATGGCAGCCAACCAGGCGGGCATCCATTCAGTTAGTTAGGATTCAGGGCGAACGCCGTGCCGGGGCTTCCGAAGGACTGCCGCATCCTTCCCATTCCTAGCTTGGCTGTCATTCCAGACTCATCACATCACTTAAAGTTAAACAGCGATGAATTTCGAATCATTCGGTTTAGTTTGAAATGACAAGCCGAGGTTGTGGGCGTCCGCTACGTACTTTGCAAACTCGTGACTGATGTGTGTAGATGTGATGGGCAGACTGACATGCCCCGCCTCCCACAGCTCCTCCATCAACGCCGTGTCCTGGTCAGTCTCCGGGGAGTACGTGGTGAGCGTGGACAAAAGTCGGCGGGCGGTCCTGTGGAGCGATATCTGATGGGTGGATATGGCCGTTACTCCCCTGGATGATGTTGGACAACCCCGACGTCTTGTGGTATCATGCACGTCGGACTCCTGCCTCAGATAACCAGCAGTGTTTCTCTCTTCCACCTTCAAGTATACAGGACTGCCAACAAGTTCGGTTTGTTGGTCATGGTGGCAGTGAGGAAGCTGCATTTCCGACTCCGTAAATCATGAGTGCAGTTGCTTTATAAGGAAGCAGCAAGGACACTTCATCCTTTGAAGTTTACTTATGCCTGCAATTGGAAGCACATGATGTTTTCACTTGTGCAGCCTTAAGGTCATATTCCTTATGGGCAAATAGAATCTTTCTCAGCTGCTTGTTCCTGTGTGTTTTCCTGGAAGACGTCGAAAATAGCACATAATAGCTTTTCTTTGTGACATGGAAAGGAGCTGCTTGGCTCAAGGCTGAAGTGATTGTCTTCAACATCTTTTCTCATCTGGCACCTTGTCGCGGTATAGAGACTACCTCACCATGGGTCATATTTTCTGATGCCTGCAGTCGGTTTTCCCATAACACACTGGGACACAGACTGTGACACACGTGCTGGTGGGGCATACAAGCTCTGCACAACGACGCATTAAAATTCACCCACTCCGAAGGTCAAAGCCGGTTAATCATTACTGTCGAATGGGCCCTCGGTTACCCAGTAGGAGTCCAGAACCTGAGCTGTACACATTTACACATAACACATCCATGAGTCTGATGCAGAAAAGAGTTTACTAATATACAGCAAACTGAACCAGGGTAACAAGCATGTCAGATAACAGGCAGGACAACAAACATGCTATATGTCGACTAAAACTTAAGTGTTTCTCTAAAAAACAGCCAAGCCGGCACGCTGCCAGCAAACTTGAGAATGAAACAACCAGGAGTTGTGGTGAACAAGAGACTTTTCTGTGTAGGCTTTCAGGGAAAGCGTGTTGAAAGGGTGTTTCATAAAAGCACTTTGCTTCTTTCTGTTTTTTGTGCGTGTAAATAAAAATACATGCACAACGGAAACCTACCCCTTATAGAAACCCGTCAGCTCTCTAGAACATGGCCTTATAGAAACCCATCAGCACTCTAGAACATGACCTTATAGAAACCATCAGCTCTCTAGAACATGGCCTTATAGAAACCCGTCAGCATCTAGAACATGGCCTTATAGAAACCCGTCAGCGCTCTAGAACATGACCTTATAGAAACCCGTCAGCTCTCTAGAACATGGCCTTATAGAAACCCGTCAGCGCTCTAGAACATGGCCTTATAGAAACCCGTCAGCGCTGTAGAACATGGCCTTATAGAAACCATCAGCTCTCTAGAACATGGCCTTATAGAAACCCGTCAGCATCTAGAACATGGCCTTATAGAAA
>JAODKF010000042.1:4867342-4884863 GCA_026779585.1 Mormyrus proboscirostris | reverse complement strand
CCCGTCAGCATCTAGAACATGGCCTTCTTCTGTCAGCTATATGGATTTTTATGGGGAACTGCTTCTTAGGTTTACAGTCAGATTTGCTCTGCAAACTGCACCAATTAGTTTGATTGTAAGAGTTTCTTTTCCCTAATTATTTTATCATGCTCCTTTTTCTTGTGGTAACAGTACCTCAAATCAGAAGCACGGCTGACACACTGTGACGGTTCCTTGGCTCTGGGCTGTAAAGTGCATTAATTCTAACAGCATTAAAAAATATAAATAAAACAGCACTTAGTCCCATACACAGTTCTCTTTCATTTTGGAGATTGTTTTTTGAAGGGACAGCAATATCATTTGTGTTTATAACTAATGATGTCTCTGGTGGAAAAATAATAATAAAGTATTGATTGCAAATTTAAAGTATTTCGCTAGAATGTCAAAATGAGAATATTTTACTTTTTTTTAGCAAAGAAGTATTGTTTTGGTTTTTAAGTATCTAAGTATCTGTGGAGGAAAGCCATTTTGATTAGATCTCAGCTGCTAAGTGATGCTTCCCATCAGCTGTGAGTCGCAAGTTATTGGATGGACTTTTGTAGTCACACCGTAGTCATCAGCAGTACTGAATTTTATTAAACAGAGATGAGAGTTTTTCCTTTGGAATTGCGGATTTATAAATTTGATTTTACTTTTTAAAGAAATGTATGTAATTACACAATAATGTCATTAAACAAGTGCCTTCTTTGATTCAGTGTTGGGGAAAAATATTTGGACTTGGATTTTCTTTTCTTAGGAACTGCGTATGTTGCACATGAATAAAATACTTTAGCAAAACCTGTTTGTCTTGCATCTGTTCTTGATTTTCATTTTGTTTGGTTCATTTCACATATAACTTATACTGAAAACGGTATGACCTTCTGAGAATCAGGGGGATAAGCCCACAAAAATGGCTCATAATCCATACAAATATTTGTACCTTCAACAACTGGGTCTCATAAAATATATTCATTGACCTCAGGGCTATATATGGATGACATTATTGTGGAGCGACTCTATCCATAATGAATGGCTGAAGGATGGCTGGACGGGTAGGTGGATTATTATGGCTCAAACTGTCTGATTGACTTAGATCAGGAAACATACATTATAACAGAAACAAGTCATGTGCCATTTAGTTACATGACTTTTTTAGGTCTAGTGTTGAAACCAAAAGGCATCATGACTAATTTACAGTTGCCTTTCTCCCATATGATTAAAAAAAACAGAACATGCAAATGGGTGGAGAGTGGATGAAGCTTTTAGAGATCAGTTTGTGTTCAGCATATGCAGTGCCCACAATAGCTGGCGTGCGTCGTTGCAAAGATACTCGTAAAAATAACATTTTGCATTATTTGCTCTGTCTCTGAAGAAAGCAGCTTTAAGTATTCATCATAAGTAATTATCTTGATGTTCTTTTTGCTCTTTAATCACACATCCTCCAAGCATGTGGTTCGTCGCCGTTTTATATTTGTTTTCGTCTGACTTCTTGATCTCAGGACACCAGTGGCTATCATCTTCAACACCCTGCTTTCTTGGTACCCGGGATAATTCTTGATGTTTTTGTGTTTCTGGGAAATAGCAGTATGCGGATGAATTTGGAGTTGGCAGTTGTTTGTATGGTTTATAGTAGTATCCTGAAGAAAGTTACATATGATGTCTCTTGCTTTTTGAAAAATGTCATTTGGAACGGATAATTCAATTATTAGTATGAAATCATTGGGTCAGTCCCAGTTAGGGCTATACTATAGAGATGTGATTTGAGATTGACATAGATGGGGCGTCCCCCCCCCCCCATCTATTTTCATCTCAGGCCATTAGGTTTTGAGATCAGTGAAGCCTGGACTGTTTGTTTCTGGTAGGATGACAGTTTCATATTCATTTAGACTCACAGACACACGTGCCAGATTCAATCAGTGAGTAAGCAAGGGAGGCAGCAAGGAAATGAGGGAGTGACGAGGAGGAGAGAGAGAGAGAGAGAGAGGGAGAGAGAAAGAGAGGGAGAGAGAAAGCCATAGAGACAGGCAGATCGCTGGAGCAGCACTGTGATTCCTGTAGACGGGGATCTCTGGCTTTTATCATCTCAGGATCCCTGATCCCCTATCCAGAGCTTCCTTTACACGAAACAGATTTACTGTTTCTCCTTGGAGTCAGCGGAACAAGCCGCGTCCGATCAGCCTGTTCGGCACATCTGTGAAGGATGCCTTTTTAATTCATCCGGACGGGTCAGAAGGCAGGGAGGGAGGCAATCTGACACGACAGACCCCCCCCCCACCCCACACACGACACTTTCACAACCCGGCTGGCTCTGAGAGGGAACGCTTGCTTTGCTTGTCCCTCGCCACCTCCTCTCAGCTGCGCCCAGATCCGCACCGGCATCGCCATGGGTGACAAAGGCACGAGGTGGGTCAGCATTTTCATCCAGAAATTCAGCAATTTATAGCGCGGCGGGATCTGTCACACCGGCTGTCGTTCTGATAGGCTGTATTCCTTTGTTGATACTGGGTCATGTCCTGCGTGATTTTTCATGTCTCAACATGAACTGATGCATCCACTCTGAATATGCTGTTCAAACCAGCAAACATCAGCCTTCTCTCATCTCTTAGTCCTCACACCTCAGCTGTCTTCAGCAGAAAAGGATTTGTGTGGTGTTGTTGAGACAGGGGTACTTGGGAATTCTTAACTCCTGGTTGTTTCATTCACAGCTAGTGGTCTGTGTGCTGGTTTATATATATCTACACGCTGGGCAAGGTGTGAAGCTGTAGCCTTTTGCATTTTACAAATGGTAAGGCTTGTGTAATGTATATCTTCAGGTTTCAGCCCTTGAAAGCATGTTCCACCACGCGTGGTATGGTGAAGGGTCCCCTGGCTTAATGCAGAAATTGTGTGATTCTCACTGTCAATGTTCAAAATGTACATGGAAGACTCTCCACAACACATAAATATATACATATATTTACTCAACTGACGATCGTCAAACTGTAGTATACGCTATAGTAATTTCCAAATCCCGGAGTATTTACTGTTTTGTGCAGCTGTATGTTAACCACAGCCCTTAGGATTATCTACTAAATACCTTTTCCAGCTGTGTCCTTCTAGGCCTTAGAATTATTTGGTTTTTTTTGAAGGCTAATATAGAAGACAGTTGCTTTTTCTTAGCAACCTGAGGCAGGAGGTGCTGGAGAACGTGGTGGTATCCCTTCTTAATCACCGTTGTCGTGCTGAGGTCTTGCCGTTCCAGTGTGTTCTCCATCCTTCCCAATTTCCTGCATTTTGGTATTAATCCAATCTGATTTTCAGCAAAAGGTCAACACACCCTTGGGGGGGCAAGCAAATATAATTTAAGCATGATAATTTAATCAAATGTTACTCCAGTATATTTGTTTAATGTCATATTGCGGGATGCTTGTCTTTTTCAATTGTAAACTTCATGATTAATCTCAGGCCTTGTAATTAATTTCTTGGTGCAATTTTTTGTCAAAGGATTAAACCTGGCGATTAACTTTCCTATTGTTTTTTTCTCACACTGATGCATATTGGGTTAGACACTACTGTCCTTATCTAGTGCTCTGCATTGTGAGGGACTTCCAGATTTGTGAGGGGCCCTTTTGTTGCTGTAATGCAGTGTATGTCATGGGAGTTGACATATGGCCCTGAGATAGCTTTCTATCTAAGCTTGCGTATGGTTTAGTCTCCCACTGGTCCCGAGTGATGGCCCATCTTCATGAAACACACCAAACATGATTAATGATCTGTTTACTGGGCCGCTCAAAAACTTGCTTGCTGTGAAGGAACCCCAGGATAAAACAGTGACTTAGTATGATGACTGGTCATGTTTAACGGTTTAATGGTGTCTCTTGACTGCACTATGTGTCTCTGAACTGTGCTGTATGTCTCTGGGCTGTGCTGTGTGTCACTGAACTGTGCTGTATGTCTCTGGATTGCGCTGTGTGTCTCTGAACTGTGCTGTGTGTCTCTGGGCTGCGCTGTGTGTCTCTGAACTGTGCTGTGTGTCTCTGGGCTGCGCTGTGTGTCTCTGGGCTGTGCTGTGTGTCTCTGGGCTGTGCTGTGTGTCTCTGAACTGTGCTATGTGTCTCTGGGCTGCGCTGTCTGTCTCTGGGCTGCGCTGTGTGTCTCTGAACTGTGCTGTATGTTTCTGGGCTGTGCTGTGTGTCTCTGGGCTGCGCTGTGTGTCTCTGAACTGTGCTGTATGTCTCTGGGCTGCGCTGTGTGTCTCTGAACTGTGCTGTGTGTCTCTGGGAGGCTCAGCACTGGCCCAGATGCTTGTTTCCTCCCTGTCCTCTGATTCACCATTCTCGATTCCCACGGTTGCCATCTCTCATGTATCTGTATTTAGATTCTCACGCTAGAAATCTCACACCAAATTTATATTATTACATTATAGACCTAAAATTGCCTACATCAGAAGTGTTGGGGTAGTTTGCAACCCCCACAGACTATTTGCAAGGTAGTAAAACTGTTACATACATGTAGATGTAACGTGTGCAGACTTGTCTCAAATTGAAAATCTCACTCCAGCTAGCTGGCCAAATTTGACAACCCTGGATTCTTATTTTAATTTTCAGATGAGTGACTTTGCTGTCTGGACTTGTGCATTCCTCTAAGCTAAACATGTCATGTCACATGATCCCAGACCCAGAGGTCCTCCAGGTCTGTGCTTTGGGGCCACCTACTCCCTGCTGCATCCTGCCTGGGCCTGGTAGATCCAACTAAATGAGTGTTGTGGGACTTTCAATTAATTCTACTCTGCAGCCTGGGACCGCATGTGCACACCTGTGAATATGGACAGAACAGGTGGCCTGCATGTACAGCATATTGTTTAGCTTCAAGTCTCGGCCAAACCGAACAAAATGTGCAGCAGAACAATCAAGATCCAATTCAGATGGAAAGGGCTCAGATTCTCCCCAAATGTGGACAGGGTGAGGGGATTACAAAATCACAAAGATACTGAGGACACAGTTTGATCTGTCCTTCTGATGTCTCCACTGGTGTCTCTTGGTATTGTTACTACAAGTCCAGCTAACAATGGAGGAGATAATTGAAACATTTTGTCTATATCATACTATTCAGGCATTTAGGAATGAAGCATGGAACTGCCAGATTCAGCAGAGCCTGTGCAGAAGCGCTCTCCATCATGTTGTTTAAAAATTCATAGGTGCTCTGCAATGTTTAATCTATCATGAGACTTCGAGGTTCTTGAAACCTTAAAGGCAGATGAGGCTATGCATTGGTATTCACCGCACATTAATTCCAGCACGCAGATTTACATTGTCATACGTATTTCACGGGGGTTAAGACCTAATCATGCAAAATTAAGCATTCATTGAAAAGTAGGAAAAATATTGCAGTAAAGGTAAATAAAAAGATATAAATGGTGTAAGCTTCTCTCAGCAGCATAGAAGAGAAGCTAGTTTTATCATGGTTATAAATGTTTTATATCGGAAATGCACAAAACAAGAATCAGTATTAGAATGGTCTGCCTGTTTAGATGCAAATAATGGATTCTTTGTTGAATTTATGCCATTTGGGTTGGAAATGTTGCCATTTGGGTTGGCTTTTTTAAAATGGCACTGAACTTTAAGTTTATACAAAAACTGAAAAACCAAGTGATCACATGTCCTGTATTTCAACGTGTAGTTAAAACATCATATCCAGCTAGCATGCTGGCCTGGGATAGGGGTTCGATGAAGATAGATAAATATTTTTGACTGTTTCTGTCCTTTTAGACATATAGATATAAATTTGTTAGAAATTTTGCAGCGGGCAAGGCCTCCGGTGGTGACTTTCATGTTCAACTGAACAAAAACATCCACTGTTCCACAAAATCTGTCCACAAGTTTGGACCCGAGAAGCTGTGAAACTGGAACTGACGTGTGGCTCAAGTGACAGAATCTTATTTCTTGACAAACAGCGAGTGAAAATAGTTCGACTCACATGGGTGTCGGAGAGAAGCCCAGTGTTTTTCACAAAGGGTTCTTTTCTTCCATTTCAGACGTTCTGCAGACAGTTTTCAACCCGCATTGTAATTACTAAAATGAGCATCTAATTGACTAATGCAAGTTTTGTAAAACGGTGTGTTACTCCATATTGAACGTTTACAGTGTGCCGTTTACGGTGTGCAGATCAGATGCAGTGTTACTGGGATTCACATGGATCAGATACGTCATATATACAGCCTTATGAAAACACCCCCCCTCCCCCCATTTACAAGCCATGGACATGCCTGAGGTGCGCAGTAAGCTAAGGCCATCCAAGCCCTCAATCTCAATCAGGGAGATTTCAAAGGAGAGTCCCTTAACATTTTTCAGTCTTGCCTGACAACTTGTTTTTATGTTATTTCAATGTAGATTTGCACTGATTTCCTGTTCCATGGTCAATATGTAATCAAACAAAGTAAAAAAAAGTAATTTTCAGCACTGACTATACAGTATTATTATTATTATTATTATTATTATTATTATTATACACAATTCTTGGTGCGCTAATTGGCTTCTTAAGCTGCTCCTCACAGTTCCTCTATGGAAACTACCTTTGTGATTACAGTCATTAACAAAATTGTATGTGTTTCTGCTGACTGCATGGCATCTATGAATCAAAAGGCCTTTTCCTTTTACAATTCTAAGGTATCAGTAATGAGCTGTGCAAAAAAGCAGCTCTGCTCTTCATGTTTAATTTACTAAATTATTCTCAATGTTATGATTCACTGGCATCCCGTCGAGGGTGATTCCCCGCTTTATGTACAGCCCAGGATAAGCACCCCTGTCGCCCTGTTCGATTTAGCAGCGAAAAGATGGATGGATATAATCATTTGTACAGTGTTGCAGTATTCCAAATAACGTGATGATGTAAATCTTTAATTTCACATTGCTGTCACAGAACCAGTCCCTTTATAATAAACATCAGCGGCCACTTCAAAAAACCCACATCTCACGACTACCTTGTGCTTGCCGGCGCGCGACGACAGGAAGGGTTATCGCTAGATATATGGAGCAGTTGGTCCTCGCTACACGGAACGGTGTCTCTTCTGAGTGGATTTTTAAACTGCACATTAGTTGAGGAACATGTGTGATGTAGCAGGGCTCTATTGGACATTTCAGAACCAAAACACAATTTCTCATCTCACGGGGTACATGGTCATGCCGCAAAGTGCTTAAGATGACACAATTGGACTGTATAATGTCACCTGAAATGTTATTTCAAAGACATTTTAATGGATGTCATGAGTTTGTTTTAGAACTATTGGGGACAGGGAGATCTCTTTCTGAGTTGGGTCACCATGGTAACAGTTCTAAGGCCCAGTGCAGGTTTTTTGAGTTTGTGTGCCTACATGTGAGACCTGCATCAAGACTACAACCCTGAACATGACCACATTCAATCAAGAAATAATGCAGTTACACTATTTTAGTTTCCAGAAAAGTTTAATCAATACACTATAAGGTACTTAATTAAGGTTGCCAATAAATGTTAGGTAATGTTGCCAACAGGAAGAGCCAATGATTTTTTTGATGTTAAATGTCAATAACCCTTTTTAGCTTTTTACAGTGGTGGGGGAGGCAAGTTAATGGGTGACTGAAAAACCAATTAATCGGAAAGCAAAACAAAATATTAAAAATCAAAATGCATGGACAGACTGTCAGGAAAGTAAATCTGCTGAACAGTAATCAGACCAGATTCATTCATTTTGTTCCATAACCTAAATGAGCTCTTAAATCACTTTATTAATAGCAAGAACATACACTGTAGATATTGGAAAATGTGTAATAAAAATAAAATCGGGGTGAACCAATGATACTATCTATCTATCTATCTATACAAACATACAATGTGATCCAAAGTTTTTGTGAAATTTTATTAGTTAATTGATTTATATCTTATATGTCTATACAATATTAAAGGGACCCTATTGTGCTTTTCCAGTTTTTCCCTTTCCTTTAGGATGATAAATAGCTTTATGTGCATGTAGACATTCTGCAAAGTCTTAAGGCCCAAAGTTCATGCCAAAGGGAGTAACTCTCACCACAGAAATCACTCTTCTCTAATCTATCTGAAATGCCTCATTGGAATTCCAGCCCTCACTTCCGTGACATGGTGAGATCACCTTGTAACACAATACTTATTGGTCGCAAGCTTGGCAAATCCTCACACAACTTTTCCTGACGGGAACATGTAGGGCAAGCTGACCAATCAGCACACTGGGTTCTTTGGGGGTGGGGCTTAAAGCTTTAACACAGTATTTCAGTTGGTTAGGGTGAATAAAAATATACAGCATGAGGAAAATAATGTGGAACATTATGAACATATTTGGAACATCGGAATATGTAAATCTGTTCTAGTGGGGGGTCATAATAAAATCTGAACAGTGAAAAAGGTCATAATAGGGCCCCTTTAATTATTTTCCAGTGCTGAAGTGCACAGAGGGACCATCTTTCCAATGTTTTAACTCAGTATTAACATGCAACGTGGAACAGTTTTGTAAAAGCCATTTACACACAACCTAACATACTCCACTGATGCATTTCATAATTTATTTATATAGAAGTCAAACGTCATTACAGGGGAGATTTCGGACTGCCCCCTGATTTTTAAATCGTCGTTTCTTCACCAGACGGTTTTGGAGGTGAGGGGCAAATGGGCCAGGTCGGCTCCCCGAAGGCCAACTATGTGATCCGTGCGGATAAGCATGACTGGTGTGTTATCAGAGTGTTACGCTCGTCAAAACTGGGACTAAAAGGAACAAGTGCTTTCCTGTGCTTCCATGGTTTGTTTGTTGAACTGTATAGATATCGACTGTATCACTTGATGATCTACTGTATCGCATGCTTTTGTTGTTAATAGTTTATTATTTTAAAATCTCTGTACACCAGCACACATTTCTCTTGAGACGTGTTGAACGATGAGACTGTAACCATCCTTGTAACGAGATGCAACCAGATCTTGAACTGGTAAGATTTGGGTTCCAGATGCTTCTCCCAGGTCATCTTCAGCTGCATTTACGGTATGTGAAAAGAGGAAATAATTAAGTTAATCTTAAAGTGAGAGATTCCTCCTATAGAATCATTTATTAGAGAGTCATGTTTTGCAGTCTTCATTTCTCTCTTAGATCTGCCATGACCGATTTTGTTATTTCACACGTTATAGCCATGGGAACTGCATGCTGGGGGAAAGTCACATGGCACTGAGGCTTGCAGTCATTTGAACATCTGCCATTCGAATGTCCCAGACAGGCTCCCTCGGAGACCCTGGGAAGGGATCAGGGAACATTCCAGTCAGCTGTTTACATTTCCTACATTGATAGATTATATATTAAGTAATTCTCCCTGTTCATGGTTAGAAGATTTTTTTTTTCTTTTATTCATTTTTTCTTTTACAAATTTAATTATTTTTCCTCCACTTCTCAGTCTGAAGTGTTATGTATAAATTCTTCGTATGTATTCAGTCAATCTGTGTGAAAAGTGACCTCTGTCAAAGTTTCCCAACCATACTGGTTGCATGCACAGTGGCCGTTTGACAGTAAGTACAGTGTGGTGTTTGGGAAATCACCAAACTGGCTTTGTGTCATTCCTGTAACTGCAGATGCAAGTTTCCCTGGACATTCAGCTTTCTGAACTGATCGGATAATCACATCCCATGTATGTGTAGGCTGTTGTGTATGAAGACAATGGCCCAATCTACAGGTATTAACTAGCGTATGAATAATCACAGTTTGAAGCTGCAGAACTGTCAAGGGGTTTTAGTCATTGTCAAGATAAGTAACAGTGAAAACTATGTTTTCATATATATCCTCTTCCTTAGTCCCTAAATTGCTTGCATAACCTGTCATTTGCATATCAAATACATATTGTTGCTATAGTAATTAGTGCTGAAGTATTAAACTGGAAGTGCTCTCTTTGTTGCCATGCCAACCTTGTTTCAAAAGCTGGTTTCTTCACACAAAATCTGTTTTTTAAGGTTGTGTTAGTCGAGGTTGCCTTCAATCTGAAAAGATATCCATGCACAGAAAACAAACAATAAGAATTTTTCATTATTAATCTGCTTAAAAATGAATTTTTGTATAACTTATACTTGAATCACTTTTATTGATTTTGTTACTGATGCCGTTGTTGACATTGATTGGTTTATATCGATACACTAAGGTAGGGGCTCCTAAGATTTTTATGAGCAGAAACTGGCATATGTTGTTATGTTGCGCAAAACTATGACCAGTAAAACTTGCTAGGGGGGGGTCAGAATAAACAATGTGACTTGAATGATCAACACCTCCCCCAAACACCATGCATTTTGCCTATTAATCCATTAATTGTACCCTTTGTCCTTTGAATTGACGTAGTTATCTAGAAACACAAAGGTACTTCAAGATCTCGTTAGAAGTTTTGTGAGATAACAAAAAAGGCCTCGGTACATTTTTTTCCCCTCCTGTGTCCCCTCAGGGACACCATATATTTATAATGTTATGACAGCTTTAAAAAATAATGTTTTTATTGAAAGACATTACTTTATTTCAGGTCTAAGTTCATGCATTGATTTATTCTGCAAAAATCTGAGACACTCGACGGAACTGTTTTCAGTTTTTACCACGGTAAAATACTGTGGAAAATGAATTCAGACTTCCTTGGGGGACATTTTACTGGCCGAGTTTTAGCGCACGGAAGCACATTGATCAAGGCTACATGATGCGCAGACAGTTTCTCTTTAATGGTCCGTCGTTAAAAATTCATTTCAGAGTGCATTTCGGCACAGCTAAGTCATCATACCCACAATTATCTGTTGAAATAATACATTATTAGCTCATGAAAGCCCTTGGCATTCTAGGTCACAGTAAATAGCAAGTATAGGGTACTGAACCGTGCCTGAAAAAAAAAATGAAATGTGATATCAGAACTGGATGACCCAGTTTATTAGGCATAAATGACTTCATACTAAGTTCAATGCTTATTATAATTAAAAATAAATAAATCACAGATACAACCTATCATAACATTAATTGTTTTGTTTATTTATTTTCCCTAAGAACTGGATCTGAACATAGGATATCAGTTAATGTTTCAGAAAGTTCTGAGCTGTTTTACATCCCTACATATCCTCATAAATGATCGACCTGGAGTGCTGACTATTAACAGATGTCTTTTGGGATCACAATACGCCTCATTAACATCTAATTGGTGTGTGCCTTTGTTCTGCTGGAGCGTCTGTGCCATAGCTCAGCCAGATCAATATCAGAGGTCATACATGTTTAGCTGATCAGCAAGTATTTCTGATGTATTTATGTGTGTACGTGTGTCATAATGCTACTATTAAATTAACATTTTACATGACATTTTGCATTTTGTTTCCAAATAAATTTGCTGAAAATGTTTAAATGTTCTGATGCACTGTGCTGATATTTCCTACCTTACTGAAAAACAAAGAACATTTGCAGCTGTAGGGTAGGAGTTACACAAAGTAAAATGGAATTTGACAAGAAGGCACTGGATGATATGGTAATAATATATCGTGTGAATCTCTGTTATCTAAAGACAAACTATAAACACATGTGCTGTTGTGTGTGAAATATAAAAATTTAAATACGTCTTTTTTCCTTAGTATTCGATATGTATTTTCTGGTCATCATCAACATTTGTCTGGAAGATGACCCTGCTCATTACAGGATTGCCTTCATTGGAATCTGCTGGGGCATCTGCAGACATTGGGGTCTAATTTATGATGGTATTAAGACCTAACAGATAGAAACGGAGACCATTACCCAGTGATCCTTGTAAACTGGTCCTTTTAGTCGAAGACTATAAAAGACCACCTGTCCTTTGATGTGATAACAACTGTTTTCTTATCCAAAACATTCATGACAAACCCCTGGATTAATTAAAAACTCATTTAAAACATGAAACAAATTCAGGTTCTGTAATGTAATTTGCCACTCAGATGGCGGGTCTAATACAGTCAACAAGTCGATGGATTCTGCTCCGCGTGATCGCTTGTCTTCAGCAGCATTGATAAAATACATTCCCATCAGTAGCTGAGATTCATGAAATTGTATGTTTGGAAAACAATATCTATTCTCTTAGATGCCTTGCTGTCAGTGGCATTTCCACCAATATTGGATTTACCTGTACTGGTATTTTAAATACTCAAGTAATTCATTCTCTTTGATGCTTTTCAGAGTGTTTAAGAAAGCAAGCCCCAATGGCAAAGTAAGTTTGTTTCTGTTTTTTTCCTGAGGAGCCATATCTATGAAGTGGAAAATTGTGCCATTCCTTACTGGCTATTGCTTAATACACAATTATGTCCAAAGAAAAGCAGATTTATATGGTAATACTATGGTTTATGCTCTGCTTATTAACTATCAATAGACTGCTACTAATCGATTGATAACATATTAATGGATAGAAAGATTTATTAACAAACAACTTACAAAATAAATTACGATCATGTCTTGCTCCTGGTATTTACACAATAGCCTGCAAATATAAAACAATGGATTAGTAAGCATGCTCAGAAATGAGTTATAATTGAGAATTTAAAAGCTATTTAGTAAATATAAAGAATAAGATGTCTTAAATATAACTAATTTTGATTTTAAGTGAATTGTTTAATTGCTAATATATTATGAAATTTATGGAGCAGGCCGTAGACTAAAGCTGGAATTGAAAAGCACACCTCTAGCACAGTGTTTCCCAGTCCGTTCCTTGGGGACCCGCATACAGTCCACGTTTTTGCTCCCTCCCAGCCTCCAGTAGGGAGCGAAAATGTAGACTATCTGTGCGTCCCTGTGGACCGGATTGGGAAATGCTGCTCTAGGGGTATAACAGTGTAAAAAGCATCCTTCCTGTGATTCACCAGCATGTAAGTCGCAGCTTATAATAGCCCCAAACTGGAATGAATGTATCTGTGCTTAACAAGGCAGCAGTCTTGGGCTGCGTGGGTCATCTCAGGTCATACTCAGGGCTCTCCTGACAAATGATCATTAATTATGCCAACAGCCAATCAGCTTTCTCTTTTTTTCCCAAGCTTACTGTGTACCTTGGGAAGCGGGACTTTGTTGACCAGGTTGACCTTGTTGAACCTGTTGGTAAGTCAATGCTTCACCTTCGTTTGTAGCTGCATTGATTCTACTGGAGGTCTGCTTCTGAGGAAGAATATCATTCAGTTCTGATCAATGCATTGTTGATGCGTGTTTCATTTATATAGATAATGTTACATGACATTTGTAACTTCGGACATTAAAAATGGATTCATTGCATAACACAGAGTTACATTCACCGCAGCTCATGGCTTTTTGATGATTGTCCGAGCAAGTTCAAAGGGCTGTTAGTTCTTTGAACCTGATTTTATATGTCCCCAGACACATAAATATTTAAACCGTATCTCATTTTCAATTCTGTGCCTTCCAGATGGTGTGGTTTTGATTGACCCAGAATATCTAAAGGAAAGAAAAGGTGAAGAGATTTTGAGTTTCCCATATCCATGTGTGTCAAGCCCGTGTGTCAGACCTCTGCTCTTGCTGTGTTATTATGGAATGGGCTTCTGCCATCTTCAGAGCGTTGGGGATAATTTGTACTGCTTTCACAAAGCCTCCAGTTCTGATACATTTCTGATATATTTGCCTACCCCTGCGATAAAGCCATACGGCCCAAAGAGCTCAAGGAAAGTATCCTGCCTGTTTTCTGACGCAATGTCGTTTGTTCCCACATCTTCCAGTTTTTGTGACCCTGACATGTGCCTTCCGCTATGGCCGGGAGGATCTGGATGTCCTGGGCTTGACGTTTCGAAAAGACCTCTTTGCCGCCAATATCCAAGCCTTTCCTCCAGTGCCAGATGGGAAGAAAACGTTAACTCGTCTTCAGGAGCGCCTTATGAAGAAGCTTGGGGACCATGCACACCCGTTCACTTTTGAGGTAACAAGGCTTTAGTTGGTAATGGGTGGGGGGGGCACGCCGTAGTCCTTTGTGTTGGGGCGACTTCTGAGGAGCGTCCATGGCTGGGGTAGTTATGCGTTCCTAGTGCATATTTTTACACATTTAAGTTTTTTCTGCAGATTCCTCCCAACTTACCTTGCTCAGTCACCCTTCAGCCAGGACCAGAAGATACAGGAAAGGTAATAGAAAGTGAATGTAATAAAGTGACACATATTGCATTCTGAAAACGAATGAATGAAAAAATAATCTTGGGGGTCCATTAAAACTCATTCCCTTCTGACCCTTGACGTTGACGTAGTCACTGGCAGGAAATGCCATTAGGCTGTATCGCATTCTCCTCATTATGGGCTATTTGGTAACACTTTACATTAACTGCACCTTCATAATGCTTTTATATTGCATTCATAAAACGTTCAGTGCACCGTCATAATGTATTCATTAAGTATTAATAAAACATTCATAAACATCATGTATGTATACCTTAACATCCTAACATCCCTTGTATATCCCTTAATATACATTAATAACAAACATTATAATTGTATAATCATGAAATGTTTGTTATTAGTGTATATTAAAGCTGTTAAGGGATGCATAATTAATGCGTTATGAAGGTAAACTTAATGTAAAGCGTTACCGGCGATTTTTATACATGGATTCATGCATGTGAATGTCTGGTACCTAATTCACATTTACTGTAGTGCAACTAATGACAATTACAGATATTTTTAATTCATGATATCGTTTTTGAAATATCAAACTAAATTCTTCAATGCATTTAACACGTTATATAATAATGCAGCCTTCTGTAGTAATTGGACAGAATGTAACAAACTGAATGACGATTATAACAATGATGATAATGATGATGATGATAATAATAGGATAATGTGGCAATATAAAATTATGGCTTAGTCCAGGGGTCTCTAACTCCGGTCCTGGAGGGCTACTATCCAGTAGGTTTTCTGTCCTGCCTGGCTTCTGACGAGTCACACCTGTTTCTGTTATTTACCCAAAAACAGGTGTGGCTCATTAGAAGCCAGGTAGGATAGAAAAACTACTGGATAGTAGCTCTCCAGGAATGGATTTGGAGACCCCTGACATAGTATATAAATTTGTTACGTTTTATTATTACATAATGCGCTGTTACATGGTACGTGACGAGACAAAATTTAATAACATGGCATTATGTGATGAAAATTTGTTACGGTTTGGCGAGTTATTACATGAAGCGGCATTATTACGTAATGCATTGTAACAAGGCAAATGCATAGTCTTTGGAATATACAGACGCTCCTCTACTTGTGAACTTTCAACTTATGAACTTTCAGATATACGAACGAAGAAAGTATAAAGTGCAAGTCCAAATTGTATTCATTGGGCTCCCTTTTCCTAACCGCAACAACAATTTTTTTTCTGTGCGCCAATTCTGTACGACCTCTGGCCGCTACTCCCGCCGCGCAGCAGCGTAGCGTGCGTACTCCCACCATCCTAGTTATCTGTACTTGCGTATACCCTTAAAATGACGTTGAATAACAGCTTATGAACATTTCAAGCACCAAACGTATCTCATTCGTAAGTTGTGGAGCGTCTGTATGAATTAATAGAAAATCCATAAATCCCAGTTCCCATTTTAAGATTTGCTGTTTTCATCATGAAGCAATGGGTTAATAGTATGAATTATTGGAATGTGTGTGGTCATTCTACTGCTTTACCTCAGGTTTCCTGCTTTACAGTGGGTGATGCCTTTTCCTGATTTAGTCCAAAATGTTGCATAGTCTCTGAGTTTCCATAAATATTTGCATTTTTTTTCTTACCAAGTTTTGCTTGATAAATCTAGAATTTTGCATAAAATGTTGCTTGCACACATTTTGGGCATCTTTTGTGTGTACACAACTATGATAAATGAGGCCCTAGGGCTGTGCATGAAATGATGTGTATATAGAATATATTGTGGATTGTTGATTTGTGTTGTGTCTGAAACAGTGAAATGTCAAACTAAGGGTAATATGATGTCACCCATAAATTATATAAGGTGCCCTTTTATTATCTTTGAAGGCCTGTGGGGTTGACTTTGAAGTGAAAGCTTTCTGTGCAGAGAACGTAGAAGAAAAAATCCACAAAAGGTAGGTGCACCATGTATGAAACTGGCTGCCGTGAAGCGAACAAGCAAGCAAAGGTAGGAATACAGAAAGTGACTATTTACGCTACAAGGGCAAGGCTCAGGGGATGAAAACAGGACTGTGGGAAGACTGAGGCAGAAGTTTGCCTTTGGTCATGTCAAAAATAACCTGTCACATGACCATTGCTCTATCTGTAGCTGATGGTGTCCTTGAGAACCCACTGCAAGTCAAATAATAGCATCATAAACAGCAGTCACACTGTGACCTTTGGATAGTTCTGATCTGGGAGAGCTGAGCTGTGCATGCCCCTGCATATCAACTGCACACAATGTGCCATAAGCAAATCGCTCGTCTTTGGATTGACTGCTGCAAACCCCAACATCATGTTTCAGGTTTACATTCTTCACATTAAGGGCCATTATGGCGGTTCCTGTACCCATTCATGACTGGCTTTAGGACCTCCAGACCTAATACCCAGTAGAAATTCCAAATACGTAACGTATTTTGTTCGGTTCCTGGGATAAATATTCCATGGGTAGAAGGATGGAGCAAAAGTTTTATGGAAGGGGCAACAGGGCAGTTTGTAGCCAAAAACTCAGGAAGTACCCTACATGAGATGAGAGCGTAACCCAAATGCATCTGCCACACAGGAACTCGGTGCGTCTTGTCATCAGGAAGGTGCAGTACGCTCCAGAGAAGCCAGGCCCTCAGCCCATGGCTGAGACGACTCGCCAGTTTCTGATGTCAGACAAGCCGCTTCACCTGGAGGCTTCGCTGGACAAAGAGGTGAAGGAGTCAGACAGTGAGACACACCGTGAGCTGGAGAACATGCAGGGAGTCACAAATGGAGTCAGCTTTGCAAACTGAGAAGGAATGCAGGTGTTTATTTCATTGTAGGACAATTTTATGTGTTCAGCATAAAACTGTAAATACACAGTGTATTCTTTACAGATGTAAGGTGCAAGAGCAGCCAGTAGAACAGATGATTGAGTATGCCACACATCCATACTGAATATTACCAAAAACCACAGCATAACTATATTATATATAAAATTATAACTTTATTTAGTGTACTATTAAATGAAATATTTATAGTCTTCTGGTTTAAATAAATCCTTCTGTGCAGAGACATCTCTTTCTTATAGTCACATTGCATTTGAATAGATTCATTGTGTGGCGGAAGGAGGTGCAGACGTTAGCAGTGTTCCCTCACACTTCTTGGGATCTTGAGATTCCACCGTGGTTCCGTGTGTGAAGGGCTTGCATGTTCTCCCCATGTCATGGTGAGACGTCCTCATGTTGTAGGGAGGTTTGTTTTCTGGTTTCTCCCTGCAGTCTAAAAACATGCTGAGGTTAATTGGAGTTTCCAGATTGTCCGTGGGTGTGAATGGTGTGTGCTCCCTGTCATGGGTTGGTGTCCCATGCTGCCTTGCAACAATAGTCTCTGGA
>JAODKF010000042.1:4850404-4862528 GCA_026779585.1 Mormyrus proboscirostris | reverse complement strand
CCTTAGGTTCTGGATATGTTGTATTTTGTGGCAAAAATCTCCTATTTGTTCCTATGATTTCTATATTTGTTGATGTAAAATGTTTAAAACAAAAACTTCTTTGTGCTTTGTGAAGCGTGTAATAAAGCAATCTGTGCGTATCTGCTCCACGCTGCTGCTTTGTGTAGTTCACGCGTCATTCCTGTAGGACTGTAAGCTGGCTCAGAAAATAATGACGTGAGTTACAAACGGAATTAGCAAAACATAAAAAAATACACGACACAAAAACAACACGACTGCCATGGTTACCATTAATGAGTTAAAATGCACCTATGACGGTTACATGCCCAGATTCACAAATGTGAAGGCAGTCATTAAGGTGAGCATTTCAAACAGCTTATAATGACCACACTTATTTGCACGGATCAGGGTACCCTTGTGGCTAATTATGTTTGGCCACAAATACTGAAAGCTTGAGGCCTCATTGCAGCTGGACTGATTAAGAACCTTGTTGTTGATGTTTATTTGTATCTTGTGGGACCTTAAAGCCCTCACAGGTCATGTACTTGTACTCTCCAGCACCTCTCTTCTCATTAGGCGTTAACGAGGGCTTCAGGGCAGGTCTTACCATCCCCAAAGGGACCTCCAGCTTTTCTGTGTTAACAGTAGCCTTTTGGTCATCATGTTCCTCCGACACGTTTATCGAGGTGACGTTTTACTGGGCTGCCAGTGTGTTTAGTCTTTTACCTCAGCCCTTTGTTATTAAGATGTCAGTATAAACTTTTCAGAATTCCATGACTTGCACTTTTTTCCTAGTTAATGGCTACAGGCCTTCGTGTAATATTGGCTTGAATAAAAATATCAAAAGCAGTTACACTGTAATACTTTGGAATAAAATTTGAGGTGAAGGTGAAGTTAACGAGTTGAACACTGTGATTGTTGTTCTCGCTGCTATTTTTGTGTCTGTAGGGGGAAGATTTAGCTCTGATGGTAACACTGTGACCTCACTCTGCCATAGCTTTGGGTTTGATTCTTATCCTACATCTATTTGGAGTTTGCATGCTCTTCTGCGTTTCTCTTTATGTGTTGAAGCCCAAAGACATGGTTTGGGTATCTATGAGTTGTCCATATTCTTTGTGTTTTTGGATGGACTGACATGCTGTGGAAGGCAAGCATACCCAGGCAAGCCAATCGGGAGGCTTGGCAGGATTCCTGGTGGGCCACTAAACTATTATGTTGGTCAACAAAATAATTTGAATGGTTTAAAGTTGCGTCGTTAAGAAATAACACACACACACACACACACATAGAGAACCACATGGTACGTGCATCAGTGTGCTCTCTTGTTATTTAGAACAAACTGAGTACAGTGCGCAGTTACGAAGGTGCTTGCTATCGCTAATAAGTTTCTCAAACGATGGATGTTACAAGGAGGCCAGGCGGGGCTGACAAAGTCAGACTGCTTCAACAGTTCAACATGCTATTGAGTATTTATTGTCTTCTTGAGATGTCGGCGATAAAGTTATCGGGATAATAAGACTTGAACTGTGGCATCACATATCAAAGTTCCCCCAGAACGACAAAATGGACTGGTCCAGGGTTACAAATAATAAAATATAAAGTAGAGTAATATTTTCCTTTGATGTTCTTTGGCACTTTATAGGCTAATACACTAGGTGGCACACAATCAGTGTCACATCCTCCATGCATGCCACAGGCTACCAACACCAACTGGCTCTGAGGTTAGGATCTGATCCTCATGCAAACCAGATGACCCTCCTCCACGAAGTCTGGAAGTCATGCCCTCTGCCATGTCACACAGCCGCCCTTGGTAATTGATTGCTCACACAATCAGACATCATGTCGAGTCGGTAAATAGCAGAACTGAAAACAGTGCACTTAATTAATCAACTCTCTGATTTGGTACTCACATTAATTTCTGCAGCACCAGGCTCCCCTGGATTAGCACACAGGTTTAGATTATTGCAACCTTAGAATGAAGCTGATTTCAGTCACTGGCCAGTCGTGAGTGCAGTGTACTTACAGTACAGTGTCTTATAAATAAAATAAAAAAATCCTATATTTGCCATTTACCCAAGTACGAGTGCAGTTACTTTGAAATTCTTCTCTTTGTCCGGCCCATCTTGTTCAATAGGGAACTGCCCAACTGAAAGAGAACGTTCCCAGAACTTTAACCAATACCATATACAGTAAAGGACTTCTCGAAGCTGGCAGTGAATGTCTTTACTGTAACATTATTACTATGTTTTACATTTTAATAAAGTTTCTGTCAATGTTAGCGTGATATGAATATTACCTGAACATCCTTTTATCATAATTTTGAAAAACATTGTTTTATAATATAAATATTATTATAATAGTGCTATATACGGTATGTACAGTGAGTGTACCATCCAGCCTCGAGTCCCTGACCTTAGGGGTGTATGTCCTTTTTCTACTTTTGAATTATTATTCTTAGATGCAGTAGTGGTAGCAGGGAACATCATGAAAACTGAACACTTTGAACGTTTCCATACCTTAACATGCAGCAACGTTCCTAGAATGAAAAATCGTTAGCTGGATGGCTTAAGGACAGGGCTGTGATCCCCAAGAGCTCAGACTGACGGGCTCCTTTATTTAGCATCTGTTGTTGAGGTTGATGTTGTCACTTATTGGTTTTAGTGGTTTCATCAGAACTGATTTCATTGGTCAGCAACACAAAGCAGCTTGTTCTCCACCTATCAGCCACTGACCTTTCACCTTCAGCTGGTTTGCTTCTCTAAAGGCTCATTTCACCTTCCTTAATGGTTGGTTCACCTGGATTTTCCTGCTTACACCTTAGGTTCCGACCCACCTGAGTCCCCTGATGTTGCTACCTTGTTAGCTAAGAAAACCACTTGAGGATGATGAGGGTGAACAAAGTGATCAAAGGGGCATTCGTGTGCATGGGAGACCAAAATGATGCACCATTGTTTTTGAGTCAATATTAATCATAATCTAATAGTCTAACACCATCCCACATCTAAAAATAAACAAATAAAACAAATAAATCCCAGCACAGCTTCCTGCCATGAAAAGACAATGTCACAATATTTAAAACTAATAACTATGACAGATATGGTTTTAGTTAACATTTTTTGGAGTGAGAGCTATTCGATTTGTAGTGAACTTATTGTAAAAGTTGAAAACAACTTTTAAAGTTATACAAATGATATATCTAATGGTAGTATTAGATTTGTCCACTAGATGGCGCTTTCATACATTATGCCCTGCAAAGCTAATGCGTCATAAAATGTATCACAGAGCACAGCAATCGAAATCGTCCACAAATATTCTTTATTATGTGCTTAATCATTGTGATTTCTTCGGTTTATTTTCAATGATTTTTATAAAATGATAAGATGAAACAATTGTTCATTTTATATTAGCTGCACCTCAGGAGATCAGGGTATAACTGGCAAGTTGATGACTGACAAAAACAGCAATCTGTCAAGGCACTGAAGGGCTGCTGTGGGAGTGAGAGAGGGAGCACAGTCACGCTCTGACACCCTGAAAGAGCCAATCTTCCCCCCTCTTAGGCAAAGTACAAGACCAGACTCACATCAGACACTGACACTGTACATATGTACTATCAACAACTTACATCAAATTTATTTATACTAAAATTCAATATGGCAGACTTCTTGAAAAACAGTAAATGGTAATGATGAATGACTTTCTTATTGGGTTAATACATAAAATATTCACAGAGAAATATGTAATTGTCCATTTTGTCACACTGAGTGGAATGCTTTTGATCTCCTTCTCCCAAAAATACATTAATGACCAAATAACATTCTAACAACAGAGCGTGGAGACAACAGGTAAAATGTACAGAGCACCAGATCCTGAATTAAACTTTCAACGTTGTCACATTTACAGTGAAGGTTTTATTTGTCCTCATATTAAACATTTTCAAAGCTGCAGTCCTTATTTCCTTGGTGCGGACACCATAGATAACTGGATTTATGGTGGCGGGGAAAATGATGTATAGAACTCCCAAGAATGTATTCACATCTGTTGTGATGGGGATGCCGAGATTATGCGACAGAAACGTGACGCTCCCCACCAGGTAGAAGCTCATCATGACCATCAGGTGTGTGCCGCAGGTGTGGAAAGCCTTCCAGCGATCTTCCCCCGCCGCCGCCCGCAGGACGACACTCAGGATCCTGACGTACGAGAAGGCGATGATGGAGATATCGATGCCCACAAAGCAGATGATTACCACGAGTCCTATAGCATTGTTGCTGCTCTTGTCGCCACACGCCAAGCTGACGAGGGCCATGTGGTCACAGTAACAGTGGCTGATGACGTTTGAGCTGCAGAACTTCAGAGGACGTGCGAGGGCGACAAGAGCGGACATTATCGAGCCGCTCCGTATCAGCGTCAAGATAACCAGTTTCACCAGCATGGAAGTGTTAATGATTTCACAGTAGTGCAGTGGATTACAAATGGCCACCAGTCGATCCAGAGCCATAGCCAGGAGGATGGTGGATTCCAGGGATGAGAAGAAGTGTGTGAAGAACATTTGAGTTAAACAGCCCTCTAAGGAAATTTCATTCCAGTCAAACAGGAAGCTGAAAAGCATGTTAGGTACAATAACAGTGGGGACAACTATATTGACAACAGCCAAGCTGCATATCAGTATGTACATGGGGCTATGCAGGTTCTGGCACTTTCTAATCACATAGACCATCAGCGAATTGGCAGCCAGGGCCAGAACATATATTATAAAAAATGGCAAAAAGAGTAAGCGTCTATATTCGTGGAGTTCTGGAAATCCTATAAAAATAAACGTGGTGTAGGTGAAGTTGCTTCGTAGTGCATCTTCAGCCATGGCACTTTGGACTAACCTAAAATCTGATTAAAATGAAACGACGTTATTAGGGTTTGTCACATCAATAAAAGTATTTCATTACCTACAGACTCATACAGATCTATTTCTTTGCAGTTGAATTTGGAACATTTTTTATAAGATACCAAGAAAATAAACATGGCTCGGAGTAGACAACCTCAAGATTCTTTACTCACTTTGTTATCATTGAGGTCTTTAGGACCGAAATCCATACCTGCTTGACTTCCGCTTTATTTTCTCTCCTGTTGTTTCCACAGAATAACACTTTTAAACTCAGTAATAAGGTAACCAGCTAGAGTGTCTGGTCTATTCTAGTCTACCCTCACTGCAAGTGTGGTGGATTTATAGGGGACATAGGAGAACAGTCATTGGTCTCTTAGGACCTTCTGTAGCTTCAATTAACTCCCCATTGATTGCTGTGGCTGAAAAACTCCCTGTACACAACTCAAAGGTGACACACAACCCTATGACTAATAGCAATGCAAATTCATTTTGAGTTAGCATTTTTGTCTCTTAAAATTGGTTTTGACGCCTTTAAAATTCAAGTTTATCATTATTTGTATTTAGTACAATGAGAAGGCAAAGTGAGTGGTTTGTAAACAGTGAGGAGGTTCATCTGCAGTGCCTTTGGATCTATGATTAGCAGATGTTGAGAAGCGTAATGCTTTGTGGGTAGAAGTCTCTGAATCGTTGTGCTTCAAATGTTAACGTTTCTGTGGCATCTGCCAGAAGGGAGCAGAGAGAAACGCAGCAGTACAGAGTGAGCTGAGGCCCTTGATGATGCTGACTGCCTGATGTGAGGCCACGCGTGGTGTGGAGGGGCCTGAACAGCCTGCAGGCCACAGTGTAAATCATGGAATGAGGGAGGATTCCATCATGCATGGTGATCTATGGACACTTTTTATTTATAAAGCACTTTAAAAACAACCTTCATTGACTTAAGTGCTGTACAGAGTAAATAAATAACAAATAAAATATACATACAGTCAGGCCTGCTGCAACACAACTAATGCATTCCTGAAAAACCTTACATTCACTGAAATCACAGACTGAAATCGGATTAGGGGAATGCAACTCCGAAATGTAGTAACTTACGGCAAACTAAATTAATTCAATAATAAAACCTGATACCAATGGGCAATAATGTAATTATATGCATTTAAAATACGAAATAATAAATATGCATTAATAAAATATATCATATACATCTCATATGGGCAAAATGCAGTACTACAGGGTACAGGAAAGCGACTCCCACACACGTGACAATGAAATAAAAATCAGAACTGTAGACAATAAATGTTGTAATTATGATAAACTAGCTGTGTGATTTTATATTTTAATATCTAGATTTTTAGAATTTAAGACTCTGTTCTGTGCAATGCGTGGATGTACAAAGATTAGATTATATTCTTTTAGATCTGCAGTCCAATGCAACTGATTCACTGAAAGGAACTGGTTCAAAAGAATGATTTGCTCATGAATCAGACATCACCATCATTCACCTAGATAGCTTAGTATGCAAGTACACCTACTGATTCTTGCTAAGACCATATCGCATTGTAATGCTTTTCTCACTGACTGAATGATTGTATTGGACTTGAGTACTAATATATCAATCACGTTAGAACGGAATTGCGGTGTGTTGTACCTGGACTGAATGTACATATAAAGAGACAATCCACTCAAAAACACTTTTTTAAATCCCCAAAGGCTAAGGAAAAATAAGTTTTTAAAACGAGAAACTGAAGATGTATCATTAATGTGGGAGGACAGGCTGTTCCAAAGACTCATTGCTGCGACCGCAAAAGTGTGTCACCCTTTGATTTTTAACTTCAGCCCAGGAACAACCAGGAGAAGCTGCTCAGATGACCTCAGAGATCCTGTGATGGTGAGCTGTCAGAGATCTGCTCCACAGGAAGGGGCTGAACCATTTATGGCTTATGATAGTGAAGAGTGTTGTGTCCGGTTGGCAGGCGAGCAAGCCGTTAATGCGGACGAACAAGGTTTATTAAGGGCTGACAGGACGACTGGGGAGCACGCGGCAACGGACATTACAGACTAACGTCAATGACTGATCTGAGACACAGGGGAAGACGCGGACTGATATACACAAGACTAGCCGAAATAACGGGTGTTCACAATCAGGAATTAACAAGAGGTAACGAGGGGGGCGGGGCACACAGGAGGATCGGACGAGCAGGCCATGACAAAGAGCAAGTTGTGGTTTCATCGTTGCTCCGGAAGTGGTGCTTTGGTGGTGTAAGGTCGCCTTTGAAACTTTTGTGAAATTTTGCAAATCTTTGACTAAAGAGATTATAGATTTTAGCATAATCCTTTCTTTATAAAATAATCTAAACATTGTTCCTGCTCAGCAGTGTTCATATAGTCAAGGAATATATATTTCAGTTTGGTAAGTTTTCATCTAATGAAGGTCCAGCTTTGTCCTGGTAGATGCAGTGAGACCTGTACTGTTAACAAGCTCCCACCAGACACCGGGGCTATAAACAACACAGGACACGCATGCAACACTGACACCAGCCACCTGAGCATAATGGATTTCCATAAGGGCAAACGACTGAAATCATCCCTGGAGGATGGCAGGTAGGTCGTTAAGAGAGCACATATATCTCTTTCTCAAGTTAATTACTCAGGTAGCTATAATTATCATTTTTGTATTATTCACTGTCCTTGAAAGAATTTAATCCATTGACAATTTTTGACGCAATAAATCTAACGGCTTCTGTAGTCAGGGTTACCAAATTTGGTCAGCTGAATGGAGTGAGATTTTTATTTTTTGACAAGTTTGCACAAACATTTACATGTATGAAGCAGTTTTATTACCTTGTAAATCGTCTGCAAGGTTTGCAAACTACCCCAGCGCTTTTGATGTAGCTAATTTTAGGTTTATAATGGAAAAATATAGTTTTGCCGTAAGACTTACGTAAACGTGAGAGTCACACCAGATGTGTGAGAGCTGAGAGCCCCCATGTGGCATCAGAAAATTAATGGGATTAAAAGAAATTTATGAACTAATTTATATTTAAGGGATAATTTTAGGTTTTGCGGGTCATAGTTCAACACATGTAATTTGCTGCATTTCATCAGCAATTAACTCTTATCTATTTGGTTCTGATGAAATTTTGTGGTTGCAACGTCCAGGGATTGGTTAGATCAAGCAAATTAACAGCTTGGACACCCATAGGAATGACACCTTTCACCCGGTAACCGGGGCCTGCAGCAATATGTCATTGAATCGACTTGCATAATAGCCAGGAAGCAGAGAAAAGTATTTTGGATTGCAGGACCCGGCCTTGTGTTTTACCTCTTTTTAATTCTTATGGGAAAATCAAGTCAGGGTGACCAAATAATCCATGTCAGGGAAGGCACTCTGAGCTACCTCAGGTTTTATAAACTACTTTTTAACTGAATGGCTCAAATGCTTCGCTAAAGAGTTCAATATTTTTGAATTTACTTGTTAGTTTCCTTGATTGAAAGACCCATCCAGCTGTTTTGCATCAACATTAGTGACACATGCTTGATTAAGAAACTGACCAATCAGCACACAGCAATAACTCGATGCTTAAGTCAAATCCGGGTCATTTTGATTGAAAGGGTAGTTCACAAATCCCGTCCCAGCACAAAGCGTCCTCCCTGGCTTGGCCTATCTGCTCACCTTAATGCCACATGTCTTGCGGCTTGGAATCCGGACCTTCCCCTCTGTCAGATACTCCTTTCACCTGCACTTCCCCCGATGCTTCACCCCGTCCTTCCATCCACTCCTTAAATGCACTTTTCTGAATTCCCCAGACACGGTGCCGGCCCTCTTGTCACACAAACCCGTCCACTGAAGTAAATGAGAACCTCGTTCTCTATGCCCAAGTCAGACCAACCATGTCGCTTTGTCATCTGGAACATGTTGCGAAGGGGGTGTGAAAAGACCTTCATTTTCTGTTAAAGTACCTAATTTGTACCCCCCAGCCCATTTCTGGCCAGTGCATGAAACAGGTCAAGTTGCATTGGTGTAAGCAGAACACTGATTACCACCCTCTTTCTGATCACTCTTGCACAACAACATACAAAAAAGGATATCAAAAGACAGGCCTGCAGTGACTTTTCCAGGGATCTGCCCAAATCCTGCTCTTTTTTTCTTCAAAGGCCAAGGACTGACGCAGCACATTTTGGCATCTGACCCCAGTTCTATTCGTGTGGAGTTTATGTTCCCAGGCAGTGTTTCTTCCTCATTCTGCACTTTTATCCCACTGCAAGAAAAACATCTTCCTGTGGGTGAGGTTCCTGTCATATTTTTTATCACACTCATTTAAGTGTTTTATTTAGCATATGTGTGAAGTCAGGGATTTCTCAGAATTGAGCAGTACCTGTAAGAAAGACTTTCCTTTTTGCATTTTTTGTTGTTCAAGTGTATATTTTAATTAAGTGTACATTCATGCATTCCTGTTTTTTTCTCATTTGGACTATGAATGGCATTAAACTGAGAGTGAATGAAAATTCCTGAGAAATATATTGGATACTTATGGTTAAGGTTAGGGGTGGGTAGGGGTTAAGGTCATCATGTTGGGATTAGAGAAATGAATGGATAGTCCCCACAAAGATATAATTAGAAACCTGTGTGTGTGACTGAGGTAGTCAAATCAATTTTGGCAAACATTGTCATTGAAGAAAAACGTGCATTATTATTATTATTATTATTATTATTATTATTATTATTCCTTGTAGTATTGTTGTAAGGGTTAAGTAAGGATACTTTGCTACTAGCTATCAACAGGGTTAAAGAATGTGAGAAAAGTACTTTGGATGGTAGGAATCAGCCAGTGTGTTTGAGTCTGTGTATAAACACTTGGAGGAAAATCAATTTCTGTGTCCAGCAGCTTGGATCCAGACACAGTGCAGGCCCTCTGGATAAAGAAACATGTCCACAAAAATAAATGAGAGCCGATTCGCTCGGGCCTAAATCAGACCAGCTTTTGCTTGAACGTGTCACCACGGGCGACAAAAACATTTTAAAATTTAAAATACCTTAAAATTTAAATGGGAAATGAAATAATAAAGCATGAAATGAAACACAAATGAAAGTTGGATAATATATTGCAAAAGTAGTGTTTGATATTGGAAGATGGATGTTATCTAGTAAGTCAGAGTTTTGAACATGATGGTGCACTGGTGTCTCAGCCCTTCAGTTCAAAAACCGCACCTGGAAAAGTGACAGTAGGAAGTCACAGGCATTCACTGTGGCCACACTTCTGACTAGGAAGATCAAATGGGACTCCTGAGAAGCTGTGTTAGCTAATGACCACCCATCCATCCATCCATCCATCCATTCATCCATTTATCCATCCATCTTCTGGCTGTTTTTGCTGATTAGGGGCGGCGGTGGGGGGGGGAGATAATAATTATACTCCCTCATTTTCACACTTTTCAGTGGTGAGGTGCCACACTTGCACTGGAAATTGCTGCAACACAGGGTCTGCTTTTAGTATGCAGAAAGGTGCTAACTGGTCTCAGAACAGTTATAAGCTCTTGATCATCCTCCTACTTAATGGATCTTGTACCCACAAAGCTATGATAAGGACACACATGTTAAGATATATAATCTGTAATGAAGAATCTACTTGAAAGCCCAGCCTACAATCTACTGATCATTTCAATAACAGACCTACAGTGTCTCAGACCAGGGACTTACCATCCATCTACTTTGCTGCGCCCAAATGACATCAGTGACATGTGACAGACCCGCGGCATTTCTTTAATTGTGGAAGTCCCTTCGTTAATGAGCTTTTCCACTGGAGAGACCTTTTGGCCACTGTGGCTTCACCTGTCTTATGGAAAATGGCCCCTCTGAGATGTTTCTGCTGATTTGGCACCAGAGCAGAATCAACAGGTTCAGAAAGTAATGTTGTTGTTTAGTAAACCATGGGTCATCCTTGGGTGCTCTGTGTGGTCCCTCTGTTCCTCTGGTTACGTTTGCAATCCCCCCAAGGGTTTAATTAACAGCATGGAGTTACCTACCACTGCTGCGCTACTGACACACAGCAGCCATAGTATCTTGCACGTCTACGGGCGTCAAGCACAACACTTTCATTTATTGAACCAATTGTTCGCTTTTCACTTGGGGTGCACAGTCTGCAATAGCAAACTCCCAGTCGTCGTAAGCCATTATCAAGACTCTCACCAGTAAGAGCTTATTGATTGATTATCTTTAAAACAGCTCAGGTGCTCTGGATATGTATTTGTCAATTTAAATATGAATGGGTTCACCTTGCACTTAATTGCAATATGCAGCACTTTCAAATTGTATTTTACTGATGCTAGTGAAGTTGTTTGTGATTATAATCAATATATGTCTTGTTGATAAAGTTATATGACATAAATGTACAAAACAGGTTAATTCCTGAGACCTGGAACTGGAACAGTTTGATATGTTGTTTGATATGTTGTTGTGCAAGAGTTTATCTGAATGTGGGATTTTGTCAGTAGAACACAAAGCTCTTTCTAAGTGGGAACTAAGATCTGTGTCATTACAGAGGCCTCATAAACCCAGACCATCTCCCCAGGACCAATTTACACAGTGTCCTGCTAAAAAGATCCCCAGAGCAGACTCTCTGGGATGCAAACTAATTAGGAAAGAACACTGTTCTTCTAGATTAATTAGTGTAGTCAGCAAGTACCAATTAGATTCGTCATAACACCAATATAAGTATCACATCTATGTATGTTATAATTTACTACCCAGAAAAACATATTTAAGAAACACATTGAACACACAGAAATACATTGACTGTTGACTAATGGTCAAATTTTCGATATATATATATATATATATATATACAGTATATATAACTGGGTGACTGTAATAAAACCCTAAAATATAAATTTACAAATATGCATGCTTTATTTAGTTATTTTCAGTATTTTCAGAAGCATCTGAAGATGGTGATTTTAATGCAAATGAAGCCAATGACATTTAAACAGGCAGGGCAGTGTGAGCAGTGCCACACGGTCACAGGAACTGCAGCTGGTTGGCAGGTAAACTGAGAAGGAAACAGATGTTATCATCCAGTCAAGTCAGTGAGCAATGAACACGTGGAAACATGAATTCTGGCTTCTTTCTTGTTCTGTCTGTCTGGGTGCTTCTCCATATTACCTCATAGCTTAAAGCAGTGGTTCCCAACCTTTTTTAACTCACGGCCCACACAGCCAAACACATATGTTTCCGCGGCCCACTGCAAAAGA
>JAODKF010000042.1:4772237-4788475 GCA_026779585.1 Mormyrus proboscirostris | reverse complement strand
ACAGGCTAGCTGGGATGAGCTGATATCAGTACATAAAGCCCTCTCCGTGCTCCTCTGGGTTCATGCACTCCCTTTTAACGTGCTTTTTTGATCACTTGACACAGGACCTCCCTGGAATGGTTAGTTTATTTTGTTATTGCTTTTCAATCTGTTTCTCACCCATATGTTCCTTTTGGTATGCCCATTTTCTATTTTTGATGTTTCTTATTGTGCATAAATACAAATAAAAACAATCACATGTTCCAGAGACAGATGGCAAAGTGTTTAAATTCACCTCTTTACTAACTAAAAATAAACAAAGGGGAAAATACAGCAGCATCAGTTTCTGATTCTTCTTCTGCTGCATGAGTCATCCCCACTTTCTTCTATCTCTCTTTTCAGCCATTCTGTTTCTTTCATAAAACCAGGTGCTCCTGTAGCTCAACAAGAAGACTGTTGTGCTTACAATGTGACGATTGTGGATTTGCGTCCCTGGGCATCCACAGAAATTGTGCAACAATAGACAATTCAGATAGATCAACAAGGCCTTCACCTCCACTGCATCTGCCATGCCCTGACCTGTGAGAACATACTCAGGCAGCTTCTCCTTGGGGTCACTGATGCTCAAAGCCACAGCCATGTCAGAAGGGAGGTCATTACATTGCAGGGTCTCCCCGAGGTCCACCAAGGTTAGCTCATTCCATCCTCCCAGCCAGACCCACAGAGGACTTCATTTGTGTGTCTTGTCCTTTTGGTCTCTTGGGCAAATGGTTTTAAATTGGTTTCCAGGGGATGGAGGGAATATGATGGACTAATGACCTAATGGCTAATGGTCTGATAAACATGTTAATCACCTTGCATTGCTGTCTTGCGTCACCCCTCGGGTTCACGGACCAATCAGATGTTCTGTAACTAAAATATACCATATCAACAGGGTACACTTGCCTTGTAAATGCATCTCCCTGGGTTTTCAGGACAGTCCCAAACTGCCAAGATGTTGGCATTGGCATAAGCAGCGCCAGTGATGATTGAGGGGCATATCTGTGAGGCCTGAAGGGCAAAGGCAGCGCAGTATTGCATCACGCGAATCTGCCCAATGTATTCCGAATACCTGTGGCAAGACCAGGCCTGTTAATTCTGCAGGACAGGTTTATTTATTTTTGCAGTGGTAAAATGGGGTAACGTTCACACAGAAAGAGGCACCTGTGAACCACATGAGACTTTTTTCAGCTTCATTGCTTTCTTACTGCCCTCTCTTGGATGGTTATGGCTGAGGCATCAAAGCGGCAAATGGGGGGGCGGGGGGGGGGGACTCTGCAGAAGGGGCTCTGTTCTTTGATTGGCTCCGTGTTAAATGTCTGTATCTTTTTTTTTCATATGAGAATCGTGAAAGATACAGCTGATGATCAGTCCTGTTCCCACTTAAAGAAAAAACTTCCATCCATCTTGTATCTCCTTACCCTGGTCAGGTTCATGGAGGGAACAGACCCTGATTTTAAAAATTTTGTCCAATTTTGCAATCGTAAACAACTCTTAATCAAACATATAGAGTTGTAAAAACATATAGAGTTATAAATCAATTCCATGGATGATTCTGAGTCAATGTTATCAATAGGTAATACTGTAGGAGATCGATTCGCATATAAGGAATTATTTTAGATTTTGTGATAAAGGTGGTAAAATGAAGTCTATTTTGTATAGCAAACAATTGTGTGCCCTGGAGAAGTAACCCCCCCCCCCCAATAGTATTCATTACACCGATTTCATAATTCCCATAAATGCCTCACCTTGGTCCACATCCTATAAGCACCAAAGTCCAGACCTGGTGAATGTTTTGCAGCAGGTAGCAAATAACAGGTAACTTAGTCTTGTTTACTTTATGTTCTTTATGTAGTTGTCCACCAAGAATAATAAGTGCATTAGGGGAACCAAGTGGACCTTTCTGACCTGCTAATGCTGGAACACCGGACTGCTGCAGTGCCGCTGAGTAGTAAAACAAGGATCTGGTAAACATATAATTCAGCATATTGCAGCTGAATGTTTCTTGGAATAAAAAACTATTCAAAGTATAGTGCATTGTTTGAGAATATGCATGTACTGTAAATGTGATTTAATTTCTAGAAGAATAGAGTGTGTGATGTCCCAGGATATTTATCCAGTAGGGACCTGAACTGTGGCTGCGGTAAAAAAAGAAATCGTACATCCTTTCATAGAGATCTTTAACACCTGATAGGAACAGTATTATCTGTCTTTGCATCACTGACTTGTTGACCACTAGGAGGGACCTCCCTTTTCCCTGATGACCAAGTACTGGATGAGCGAGTCTCTCGATGGCATCAGGAGATTGGAGACAGGCTTTAGCTGCTGAGGCCTGGGATCCCTGCTTCTTCTGAATCCTCCATGATCAGCCTTCCCGAGGCTCTCCGACAGGCTCACTGCCACGCTGACAGTGTGGTTTTTGTGTTCCGATTCATTTACAAGGTAATGTAACTGTTTTGTGCACAAGTGAAATTCATTGTCTGGAATCCTGTTATCCAATTTTTTTAGTTCTTACTCATACGAATAATGTGTTATTAAATATGTGAACAGTAATTTTGCTGTCATCTTTTGTAGCACTTGCACAATCCCCATGAGATTTAGATTTAAATTTAGAGATGAGAATTTGAGTAGGTAGAGTTAGAGCAGGTGAAGTTTTTGTGGGGGTATTTCTGGGGTGTTTCTCAATATGCGTAACTGACCGTACTTGTGTTCTCATATGATCATTGTACATAATCTTCTACTGCCGAAGATCAGTTCCAATACTGAAGAACACAATTGCAGAAAATCCCCAGATGTTGTTCTTGCCCCGCCCCAAACATCAAGGATAGATGGATCGCATCCTCGCCAAACAAGACCAATCCCATGATTCATTGCACCCCAAGTTTGTTCTTGCGAGGCAAGTTAGCAAGACTGGTCTTGCCAAGACCACAAGTATGATCTTTGCATTCATGGGATTGAGAGACACCCCTGGTCTTGAGTATTGTAACTGGTCTTCAGCAATAGAAGATGACGCGAAATCGGTCTGAGAACACAAATACAGTCAAGTACGCATATCAAGAAACACACAGCTTCTGTACACTACATTTTGGTGTGCCTTGCACTGATTCTGTAGTGCATTATATAGTGAATGAAATTTACAGTTGAGAATTCAAAGAGTGCTACAAAATGACAGATTCCATATACAGTATAGTGCAATATATAGTGGATGAGTGGACATTTCAAACACAGCCTGTGTTCGGTGCGGAGAAATAGTAAAAAATCACATCACAAACATTTATAGCTAAGACTTTTGAGCTAGTAAATGAGTATTAAGTAAATGAATGTAAAGAATAAATGAATATTAGGACAATAAACTGTCCATCCTGAGCAAGATGCCAAGTGCCAACACATAGTTCCTGTCTGTTTGAAGGCAAATGTACATATCGCATGCTTTGCACTTCCTAGGGATTTTTGTACAGTATATAATATTCCCGCATAGCAGAACCTATTAGCATATCCCAGCATGCCACGTACGTGACAAACACATACACAGCCACGTACACAGCCTGTATTTGCTATTGCAAATACTTTGCCTGTATCGATTTATGTAAGTGTTTTTACCTGTGTGTGCCCAGATCTGTGCAGGTTACCCGCGTGTTTCCATGTTCTCTGGGAAGTATTTATCGAGTGTGTACCTTACATTCCTGCGTTACACCTTGTGTTTCTCCATTACACGTGATGAGACTGAAGTTTTTTGCACGTGGCCCCTTCATAGGCCTCTGTGCTTGGAAAGGATTAGTTACTTTTTCGCAGCTGCAATGTTTCGTTTTGCTAAATGACCCAATGGAATACTTTGCAAAATATATTAACGTTTTACTGCTGAACACATTTCCCAAGAGCACCCATTAGCAACATAGATTCAATTGTGTGCTTCTAAATGTGTAAGTCACTAACGTAATTAGCAACTATGCTTTTCGGAAAACTTACCCCCATTGCATCATGTGAATTATACGAATATTTTTACTACAAAAGTTAATATTTTAAGTTAAATTTTATTTCCAGCAAATACAATCCATACTATGTTAAGCTATTTTATGACATATATTTTGAGGATCATACATTAAATAAAACGATTGCTTTGTAGTCTTAAAAAGATGTTTCTTTTCTCTAGAAAAAAGATGTCATAAAGGAAGTGAAAAACACTAAAAGAACAACCCAGTTACCGACAGTATATATTTATAAACACAAGGTTTTACAGTAACGATCAAAATTAAAAATCAAAAGAAATTTTGTAATTTACAAAGTTATGCTAACCCGAATTCGCAGTTATCCGTGAACTTAAGCGATGTATTTTATTGCATTTCCTCAGTGAATACTCTCTCACATCACAAAATAAAAGGCTGCAATTTCCCTATAGACCTAATTAGGATTGTGACTGTCTTGTTTTCTGGGGTGTTATTGTAGAGTCCCATCATTCACAAATGGAAGGAAAACAATAGAATCCAGAAGCATATAAAGGCCTACAGGTCTGCTGAACTGACAGGCATCAAACAGCCATACAGAGGAGGACATGGTAATACTATGTAATCTGACAGAGGTTAATGCATCAGACAATTAGAACGGAATCCTTCTGACTCAGTCCTACAGGCAGATAATATGATAAGACAAAAGTCAGCATTTAACCTAATTGTACAGCATTTTGTTTCTTCACAGCAACACAGACGCAGACACTCAATTAGAAAGAAGCTCAGTACCGGTGAACGCCACGTCAAGTCAGCGCAGATGGAGAACTCTTCCAGTGAGCTTGTTTTTGTGCTCCATGGATTGAATGAGACTAAAACAAAGAGACAGATCTTTTTTGGCCTTTCCATCCTTGCCTATGTTTTCACCATTTTTGTGAATTTAACTCTCATTTTGACCATATTGCTGGAAAAGAATCTCCATGAGCCCATGTTCATCTTCCTGTGTAATCTGTGTATAAACTGCATTTATGGCTCTACAAGTTTCTATCCAAAGCTACTGATTGACCTTCTGTCAGATTCTCATGTGATCTCATACAGTCCATGTATAATTCAAATATTTGCAATTGACACCTATTTATTTTGTGAAATGAGCAGTTTAACAGTAATGGCTTATGACAGATATGTTGCGATATGCAAACCGCTGGAGTATCACTCTATTATGACGCCTCGGAGGGTGGGAATGTTGGTGCAGATGACGTGGTTATTAACTGTCTTTGAGGGAATATTCTGGGTTACATTGACAGTCAGGCTGCCCTTGTGTGGATCCAGAATTGATAGACTTTATTGTTTTACATGGGATGTGGTGAAGCTGTCTTGCATAGATACCACCTTATACAATCTATACAGCATTTTTTTTATGCTTTTTCACTTATTTCAGGGTATGCTAATTGTAATTACCTATGTCCTGATGATCAGGACATGTGTTCAGTCTCACACAGAGCGTAATAAGTTCATGGAGACCTGCTTGCCTCATCTCATCACAACGAGTACCGTCGCCATTTCTGTGTCTTTCGATGTTGTGTCAGCACGTCTCAGCTCAGACGCCTCCCTGCAGGTTCTCAGAAACAGCATTTCTATAATGTACCTCATTGTTCCTCCTATCCTGAACCCTCTCATTTATGGTGTTAAACTGAAGAAGCTTCGTAGGATTGTGTGGAGAAGGTTCAGCAGCAAAGTTATTGCATTGAAATAACCAAGGACGGCACGGAGGTTCAGGTCACACACTCGCCTCACACCTCCAGTGTTGGGGATTAGAATCTGTCCTCTGCTCTCTGCATGTGCAGTTTCCATTTTCTCCCTGTGTTGTGTGGTTTCCTCCCAAAGTCCAACGCATGTGCTTAGTGTAACTGGTGTCTTAAGTTGCCCATAGATAATGAGCTTGTGCTTGTATGTGTGCTGTGAGGGGCTGGTGTCCTACCTAGGGAGCAGCCCAGCCCTGTGGCCAGCGCTCCTTAGGATGGGTTCCAAACCCCCCCCCCCCACACACACACACATGTGATGCCAATCAGAATAAATGCTTAGAAGAAATAAACAAGTTCCTTCCGCATGACAATTTCGGCCTGCATGGTCTCTTTATCGAGATTAGCTTAGCCTGCCAATTCCTAGAAAAGGAGGAGGGGCCAGACATGTTACAGTGTCCCAGTGCTCATAATCATCAGAAATGGCATATGAGGAATGAAGGGACAGTAATCAATGCAAAAGCCAGCAAGATGCCTTATGTTCTATGTGCATTTGAGATTTGATACGCCTTATATATCTGCTTAGAGAATATTTACAAAATGTAATTCATTGATACACAGCAAGGTTTTTAAAATGTCTTTTTATTTGACGTAGAATGAAACAGATTTATAGTTAATTCCCTCACCATGTTCCTATCCATTGTTATTTTCACGTATGCAGTATGATGTTTAGCTGGGTAACAGCATTTGGGCAGAATAACAGCCGTCGGTAATCCAAAGTCAGAGACACTATTCTTTGCAGAGAGTTATATGAAATCGTCTATAGAGTTTTAATGGGGTCTGCCACCTTATGAGAGCATTTTTATCTGTCTTTTAATCACTGACTTGTTGGCCACTAGGAGGGACCTGCCTTTTCCCTCATGACCCAGTACTGGATGAGTGAGTCTCCTGATGGCATCAGATGATTGGAGGCAGGATTTAACTGCTGAGGTCCGTGATCCCTGCTTCTGAAGCCTCCATCTTCGGGCTTCTCGAGGTTCTCTAACAGGCCCTCTGCCATGCTGACAGTGTGCTTTTTATGGTTTGCTTAATGTATATGGTGATGTGACTGTATTGTTCATGCTTTTCTTGTTTATTAAATATATTGATGAAGCACTATACTTTTGCTGTCATCTTTATGTGGCACATACCCAATTTCTTCACAAAGTCATATCTATACCCTGATATCTATAGATACCACCTTATGTTATTTATATGCCTTCTTTTCTTTGTTTTTTTCATATATTTCAAGTCCTGCTAATCATAATTCCCTATATCCTAATCACCAGGAAATGTGAACAGTCTCTGGCAGAGTGTAACAAGTTCATGGAGACCTGCCTGCCTCATCTTATCACACTGGGCATCTTGGCCATTTCTGTGTCTTTTGATGTTGTGTCAGCACGTTTCAGCTCAGACGCCTCCCTGCAGGTTCTCAGATACAGCCTTTCTATAATGTACCTCATTGTTCCTCCTATCCTGAACCCTCTCGTTTATGGTCTGAAACTGAAGCGGCTTCGTAGGATTGTGTGGAGAAGGTTCAACAGCAAAATTACTGCACTGAAATAACTAAGGGTGGCATGGAGTTTCAGGTCACACACTCGCTTCACACCTCCAGGGTTGGGGATTACAATCTGTCTTCTTTGGGTGGAGTTTGATTTGTCTACCTGTACTGTGTGGTTTCATCTCACAATCTACAACATGCCCTTAGGGTATCTGGTGTCTGTAAATGGCCTAAAGATTATAACCCTGTGCATGAATGTTCCCTGTGAGGGACGGGTGTCCTATCTAGGATGCACCCCTGCCTTGTGCCCTATGCTGCCTAGGATAGGTTCCTGGTTTTCCTCTGTGACCCTGAACAGAATAAATAGTTAGATAAAATAAGCAACAGTTTTTTTTTTCCTGCTTGATGATTTCAGTCTATGTGGTTGCTATGACACCATTAGCTTAGGATAGCTTTTGCTAGAAAATAAAAGGCTAGATATTTCAAACTGTCCAAGTGCACAGCACCAATATGAAGACCTGATGAGGTTTTAAAGGGCCAATAATCAATGTAAAATGCAGCACGATGCCGTACATTTAATATGAGCGGATGATTAGGTAAAAGACCATCTGAAGCTTGATCATCTTACATAATGGTTGCTTTAAATGAGATAGTGACCCTACCATAAATCAACAATGGAATCAATTGGAAAAGTATTCACTTTCCATTTATATGACATTAATGTGGGCATAACTCACTGATCCTAGTGTTTGATGATTAAATGAATAGTGGTTTAGGCCCATCTTGTAAGTGACCATCCTAAAGCAATTTCCCTGCAGAGCTAATTAGGACTGTGATTGTCATGTTTCCCTGGGTGTTACAGTGGGGTCACGTCATTCCTCTGTAACATAGTGCAGTAATTATGGAAGGCAAACAACAGAATCCAGAAGCATATAAAGGCCTACAGGTCTGCTGAACTGATAGAGGCATCAAACAGCCATACAGAGGAGGACATGGTAATGTTATATAACCTGACAGAGGTTAATGCATCAGACAATTAGAACGGGATCCTTCTGACTCATGATATCATGAGACAAAACAACATTTATCCTGACTGTACAGCATTGTGGTTCTTCTGAGCAGGTCTGTTAGCCATGCTCACCGTGCAAGCCAGACCCAGACGCTCAGTTAGAAAGAAGCTCCGTGTCTGTGAACGCCACGTCAAGTCAGCGCAGATGGAGAACTCTTCCAGTGAGCTTGTTTTTGTGCTTCATGGATTGAATGAGACTAAAACAAAGAGACAGATCTTTTTTGGCCTTTCCATCCTTGCCTATGTTTTCACCATTTTTGTGAATTTAACTCTGATTTTGACCATTTTGCTGGAAAAAAGTCTCCATGAGCCCATGTTCATGGTCCTGTGTAATCTGTGTGTAAACAGCATTTGTGGCTCTACAAGTTTCTATCCAAAGCTACTGATTGACCTTCTGTCAGACTCTCATGTGATCTCATACACTGCATGTATAATTCAAATATTTGGAATCTACATATATGTCTTCTGTGAAAGTACCAATTTATCAGTAATGGCTTATGACAGGTATGTTGCGATATGCAAACCGCTGGAGTATCACTCTATTATGACTCCTGGCAGAGTAGGAATGTTGGTGCAAATAACGTGGTTCTTAACTTTCATTGAGACAATTGTTGGCATTGTGCTTATAGTCAGGCTACCTTTGTGTGGATACAGAATTAATAAGCTTTATTGTGTTGACTGGGATGTGGCAAAGCTGTCCTGTATTGATAACACCTTAAACAATGTATTTGCCATCATTATCATGGGTTTTCATACATTTCAAGTCCTGATAATCATAATCTCCTATGTCTTTATCATCACGACATGTGTTCAGTCTCAGGCAGAGCGTAATAAGTTCATGGAGACCTGCCTGCCTCATCTCATCACACTGGGTATCTTGTCTGTTTCTGTATCTTTAGATTTTATATCAGCACGTTTCAGCTCAGATGCCTCCCTGCAGGCTCTCAGAAACAGCCTTTCTATAATGTACCTCATTCTTCCTCCTATTTTGAACCCTGTGATTTATGGTTTGAAACTGAAGCAGCTTCGTAGGATTTTGTGGAGAAGGTTCAACAGCAAAATCACTACACTGAAATAGCGTGGAGCTTCAGAGGTCACATTGTCGCCTCACACGTCCAGGATTGGGGAATAGAATCTATCTTCTGCCCTCTGTGTTTTTTTTCTCTCTGTTAAGTGCTGTTCCTTTCACAGTCCAAAACATACTCTTGGAGTAACTGGTGTCTCTAAATTTCCCATAGATGTGCATCTCTGTGCCCCGTGAGGGTCTGGTGACTTGTATGTAGAGAATACCCCAGCCTTGTGCCCTTTGCTGCCTGGGCTAGGTACCGGCCCCCCCGCCCCCCGTGACCCTGAACAGGATAAGTGCTTAGATATAATGACTGACAGTTAATATTTTTCCCACGTGATGATTTTGGCCTGCATGGTCATATAATGGCATTAGCTTAGGTTAGCGTTTGCTCGAAAATAAAAGGTTAGATATTTCACACTGTCCCAGGGAACACCACCAATATGAATACCCAATGAGGTTTTAAAGGGCCAATAATCAATGTAAAATGTGGCACAATATCGTGCCTTTAGTATGCATTTAAGCTTGCATGTGCCTTTTATATGTGTTAGTTGAATTAAATAAAACATCAGTGCACAAAAAACTAAATCTTTAAATGTAATTTACCAGATGTAGGAAATAAAAACACTTAATATTTTATTACCTAACCATATTTCTGTCTCCTACTTTTCTCAAACAAGACCTACTTTACTACTGTAAGTTTGGACAGAAAGGCAGTAGCTGGTGAGTCAAGGTCAGGGCCACTTCTCCATTGCAGAAAATGCTACAAAATCCTTTCCTAAGATTTTAATGCAGTCTACCACTCTACCACCTGATAAGAGCATTATTATCTATCTTTGCATCACTGACTTGCTGGCCACTTGGGGTGACCTGCTCAAGTTCCAGTGCTGGATGAGCGAGTCTCCCAAGGCATCAGGAGAATGGAATCCCTGCTTCTGAAGCCTCCATGTTAACGCTTTACAATTTACAGTATCAGTCAAAAGTTTGGACACATTCAGCCACCTACAAAGGAGAGTGATAGCATGTCACATGACCTGGCTATCTGACCTAAACACAGCAGAAATAGTTTTGGAGGAGTTTGACCAGAGAGAGAAGGAACACTAGCCAATGAGTTATTATACTAATATTGTAATCAGGTCAGGTCAGGTTGGGGAGCATGTACTGATGCAGCACATTGCCGCACCCACCACAAAGCGAAACTCAGGATCCCGGCCAGCGATGTAGGTAATCCCACCTACAGAGCTCTGACCACTCCCCAGTCTGCGTACCTCAGAGAATGCTGCCACCGAAACACGGAGTTTACGAAGCTCCCCCGACAGGAGAGGAAGATGGTCATCTAGCTGAAGAGACAAGACGATCCACGCGCCTACCCAGATGGGTCGCCTCAAACTGGGACCCAAGTGCCGCCATGCAACAGGCAACACCTCAGCACAACACAAGCCCCGATCTCCAACAGGCCTGACCCTATTAGCTCTCCAACAGTTTCTACTTATCTAGGGATGGGGCTCCCGTAGGCTTTCCCCCATCTCCTTCATGGTGCAAACTGCCTTCCTGCGGGCGGCTGCAGCAGAGCTACTCCCGTGGAGAGCAGAAGAATATCGTGCTTATTTGTATCAAGCAGTTGTGAGTCGTTTTGCGGTGGCTGGAGTGCCAATCCCGCCGCCAACCCCCAGACAAAAATTGGACCACTTGCAGGGCTGGATGCAGTTTAACGCCATGCCCAGGATGTATTATAATTTATAATAATATTATAATAATTATTTGAATAAAAATTAATAGCCCATATCCTGGTTAGGAAAGCACACCTGTGACTGAAAGGTTGCTGGTTTGAATCCCTGACAATGTACCGCCCCCAAGCACTGCTCGCTAGTCACTGAAATAGCTGCCCCCTGCTATGTCTCAATGTCACATATGATCAGTGTTGGGAAGATTACTTTGGAAATGTAATCCGTTACAATTACAAGTTCCTTAAAACGTAATAGTAGTGTAACTATTTCAATTACTATATGAAAGTAATGTAACTAATTACATTCGATTACTTTTTGATTACTTTTCAAAATTATGAATGAATGTGCTTGTCACGCTGAGCCAGAGTCGAGACAGCGAGCAGGTGAAGCAGGCGGGCAGCAGCCCAAAAAGCAGGCAGGCAGCGCAGTAGGACGGGGAAAAGGTGGTCTTTAATGCAGACAGGAAACGCACACGAGACATTCAATGACCAGTCTGGGGAAGACTGACTCTGACAAAGACTAAATACACTAGACAGGTTAGACTAAACAAGCAACAGGTGATCACAATCGGGGAATCACACAAGGCAATGAGGTGGACGTGGCACACAGGAGGATCGTACGGAGCCGGGCGTGACATAACCCCCCCCCCCAAAAGGCGCGCACACCGGGCACGCCCGAGGGGAGTCGACGGTCGAGACGAGGGAATCAAACCTGGAAAACAAAAGCCAAAACATTAATGAGCGACAGGGAACAGAACAGAAACACAGAACAGGCATAGGGGCAGAAACCAAGACAAGACCTGACAGAGAATAGGAAACGCAGACAGGCAGACAAGGAAGGGAGACACCGGGGGAACACAGGCAGGCGGAACAAAAGGGCCAGGAGTGAACGGAGGTGGAACAGAGGGACGCGAAGAAAAGACAGGCGGGACAAAGGGACTAAAAGGGAACGGAGGAGGGACTAAGGGAGCCCGAGGAAGCTCAGACGGGCGGCGGCCAGAGGCGCCACAGGGGAGAGGGAGAAGGGAGCTGGAGGGAACCACACAGGGGCCAAGGGAATGGGACGAGAGAGAGACGGAGGGAGCAGGAGGGAACACCAGGGAAGGCAGGCAGGAGGGGGAAGCTGCGGCAGGCGACGGCGCAGCCGGAGTTGGCAAAGGCACCGTCCGATGCCCAGCCGGAGCAGGGGGGCCCGGAGGCGAGCGACATGGCGCCGGAGACGACGCCGACGACCGGCACCGAGGGGGGGGCTCGGAGGTGACCGCCGACCCCGAGCCGCAGGAACCGCAGGCGGCCCCGGAGCCCCAGCCAAGGCGTGCGAGGGCGAGCCAAGGGGCAGGGCGGGCGGGACCCGGGCCCGACGCCTGTGTCCCCTCCCTTTGCGGGACACCGACAGGCAGGGGCCTCGTCAGGCTCCCCCTTTCAGGGGCCCAGGCAGAGCAGTCCTGTTCCTGCCTGGGTCAGGGGAGCCCAGTAGTTGAATCCCCGAGGGGTCCCACTCAAGCTCCTCCTTCAAGTCCACCACTGGAGGAGGAGTGAGGATGGCACAATCCGGAACCTTCTCGGGGACAGGGGCCGCGGGTAGAGCAGGAGGCATGGCCGGAGTTGCGGGCATGGCCGCAGGTGGAGCAGCAGGCGTGGCTGCAGGCGAGCAGGGCTGGTCCGGCGAGCATTGCAGGACAGGAGAGCTGGCCGCAGGCGTGCGGCCAGCAGGGCGGCGCCTCGGAGGGCACGGGCGTGCAGACAGCACGGGGCGCCTCAGAGGGCGCGGCAGCATCCTTGGGCGTGCGGCCAGCAGGGGGTGTCTCGGCCGCGGGTATGCGGCAAGCAGGTGGCGCCGTGGGCAGAGCGGCGGCGACATCTGCGGCAGGCGGGGCCGTGGATACGGCGCCGATGGTAGCAGCAGGCAGCTCCGGGGCAGGCGGGTCCGGAATTCAGGGCAGGTCAGGCACTGCCCCTTTAAGGGCTTTCGAGACCCGCGGGATTGCGTCCCTCACCGCACCGATCCCCTTTCTAGCCAAGCAAAAGTTGAAGTAAGCCTCCAGGGGCTGCGGCTTCTCCTCAGCGAGGCTGATAGGGTAGGCGACCGCGGTGTCGTCCCAGGCGGGACTTATGGAGCAGGTTCCCAGGAAGAGCGTGTTCTCCTCCTCGTGCTGCTTTTGCTGTTCTCCCCTGCCGCTGGGGTTAGAGGGCAGAGCCGGCTCGAATAAGTTGCCCAAGCCCCAGGCAACATGCTTGTCCCGTAGCTCCTTAATTCTCCTCCTCAGGCGCTTTAGGGCATTGCTCACCCTCGCAAGAGGATAGTCCTGACCTGACGGGCGCTCCTTTTCGAGGAGGTCTGTGCCCCGGTTCGCTAGTTCCAGGGCGACAGGATCCTCCTTCACTTCTGGCTGGGCGCGCCAGTACACGAACTCCTGCAGCAGCCCGAGCCGGCGGTGCTCAGACTGCTGCTTCGTGCTTTGTGGGAGACTTGTCATTCTGTCACGCTGAGCCAGGGTAATTAGCAGAATTGGCCCTGCGAATGTATACATGACAGCATAACCAATCAGAAGCATCGAATAGTTTCAAACTTTCGGCTATGGAGGGAAATGGCAAAGGAGGATGTTTTGCATAAGAAAAATGTGAAAAACAATAAAAATACTGTTATTAAAGATATTAGCAAGATTTAGTATACAATCTTATGATGAACTGAAATTGTTAACATGAATATTTCCATAAGTAACTAATTTAATGGATTTAATGGATTACAATTACATTTTTTGTAATTTAATTACGTAACGCTGTCACATGTAACTCGTTACTCGCCAACACTGCATAAGGGTTATCCCCAGAGTTTTTGGTGTTCCAGGAGGTAGATCCCAGAGGGGTCCCATTCAAGCTCCTTCTCTCCTTCTACTAAGGTAGAAGGAGTGATGGTGAGATAGTCTAGAACGTCCTCGGGGACCGGGATCTCCGGGGTTGGTGGAGTCGGGACCTGGGGCAGAGCAGGAGGCGGAGGCTTGGGAGCTTCGGGCGGAGCAGAGACGGGCGGAGTCAGCATCGGGACCTCTGGCGTAGCTGCAGGCTGAGGCAGAGCCGGCGAGACAGGCAGGACAGGTGGAGCAGGAAGCCCGGAGGATGTAGCACATTTGGGGTAGTACATGTGGATAATGTGGGGGGCGTGGCACACACAAGGATTGAACGAGTTGGACATGACAGCAATGACAATGAATCACTTTCCCTTCACTTAATTTCACGTCTGTTCCTGAAGTCTGCATAACATTATGTCTGGGCCAAGAGTGGAGATCATGTGATCTCCAGTCCCACGATGGTTGTCGCGTGATTTGCAGCCTCACAGTGGAGTCATATGATTTCCAGTCCCACATTGGACATCCTCTTGTTCTGCAACCATATCATTCTCATCATAAATCAAAATGGAATGTCCTTGAATAGTATTCGTTTTACATTAATGTGGCAATAATGTGTATATGTATCTGATCTAGTGTTTGATGTTTAAATCAGTGAAGGCTCATGCTCTTCTTGTGAAAGGACCACACCTGTGCATTTTCCCTCCAGAGCTAATTAAGGACAATGGTTGTCATGGTATTCTGGGTGTTAGTGTGGAGTCAATTCATTTTTTTGTAACATAGCTGTCAGGGTCGGTCCCCGTTGTCTCACTGTCTCCCTTCCCCATTTGACCAGCAAGTGTTGCTGGTCATCCCGTCCTTCTTGTGAGTCTTTGTTTTCCCCAGTTCTCTGTTGGCCTCATGGCTCGACACATTGAGTAGCCAGTTACCTGTGTTCCTTTCTGTCCTGTGTTCAAATCTCACCTCCTCTGTTTCTGTATTTTGCTCGCTACTGTTTCATTCAATGAGAGTTCATTTTTGGATAACAAGAGTGTAGCTATATTACTACATCTAACCATTAGATTGTGGAATCTTGTCTCTCACAATGTTTTATTTAAGACAGACTGGTATAAACACACGCAAGGGCACAAGGGACAAAACCGAATACAAAATCAGACACAAGAACTAGAAAAACTCTGCTTCTGGATTCTGTTGTTTGTTAAATTATCCGAGTGCTTGATGATTAAATCAGCTGTGGTTCAGGTCCTTCTCATATGCAATTTCCCTGCAGAGCTAATTTGAACTGTGAGTGTCATGTTTTGCTGGGTGTTACTGTGGCATCACATCATTCTTCTGTAACAACAGTGCAGTAATTATGGAAGGAAAACAACAGAATTGAGAAGCATATAAAGGCCTACAGGTCTGCTGAACTGACAGAGGCATCACACAGCCATACAGAGGAGGACATGGTAATGTTATGTAATCTGGCAGAGGTTAATGCATCAGATAATTAGAACGGGATCCTTCTGACTCATGATATCATGAGACAAAACAACATTTATCCTGACTGTACAGCATTGTGGTTCTTCTGAGCAGGTCTGTTAGCCATGCTCACCGTGCAAGCCAGACCCAGACGCTCAGTTAGAAAGAAGCTCCGTGTCTGTGAACGCCACGTCAAGTCAGCGCAGATGGAGAACTCTTCCAGTGAGCTTGTTTTTGTGCTTCATGGATTGAAAGAGACTAAAACAAAGAGACAGATCTTTTTTGGCCTTTCCATCCTTGCCTACGTTTGCACCATTTTTGTAAATTTGACTTTAATTTTGACCATATTGCTGGAAAAAATTCTCCATGAACCCATGTTCATCTTCCTGTGTAATCTGTGTGTAAATTGCATTTGTGGCTCTACAACTTTCTATCCAAAGCTACTGATTGACCTTCTGTCAGACTCTCCTGTGATCTCATACACTGCATGTATAATTCAAATATTTGGAATCTACATATATGTCTTCTGTGAAAGTACCAATTTATCAGTAATGGCTTATGACAGGTATGTTGCGATATGCAAACCGCTGGAGTATCACTCTATTATGACTCCTGGCAGAGTAGGAATGTTGGTGCAAATAACGTGGTTCTTAACTTTCATTGAGGCTACTGTTGGCATTGTGCTTATAGTCAGGCTGCCTTTGTGTGGATCCAGAATTAATAAGCTTTATTGTTTTGACTGGGATGTGGTGAAACTGTCCTGTATAGATACCACTTTAAACAATTTATATACCTTCGTTATCATGGCTTTTCATATATTTCAACTCTTGCT
>JAODKF010000042.1:4738901-4762023 GCA_026779585.1 Mormyrus proboscirostris | reverse complement strand
CCTGAACCCTCTCATTTATGGTCTGAAACTGAAGCAGCTTCGTAGGATTGTGTGGAGAAGGTTCAACAGCAAAATTACTGCACTGAAATAACCAAGGGTGGCACGGAGGTTCGGGGGGGTCACACTGTCACCTCACACCACCAGGACTGGGGATTAGAATCTGTCTTCTGCTCTTTGTGTGTGGCATTTGCATTTTCTCCATGTGATTCAGGGCTAATTGTTGTATTTAAATTGCCAATAAATAATGATCTTGTGCAGGTTTGTGCCCTGTGAGTGACTGGAGCCCAATCTGTGGTCTATCCCAACCTGGTGCCCTGTGCTGCCTAGAGAGGCTCCAGGGAGGTAAAGGGTCAGATGAAATCAGCAACAGTTATTTTTTCCAGTCTTTTTTTTTTTCTTCCTCGGTGACGTCAGCCTGCATGGTTCCTGTAACACTCTCAGCTTAGGTTAGCTTGTGCAAGAACAGAAATAGCCAGCTATATTGTAGCGCCCCAGCGCACATATTCCACAGAAATTCCAGGTCATAAAGGGCCAATAAGCCAGCAAGATCCCAGGCACTTGATGATTCGAGGCGTTTAAGATTGAATGTGCCTTGCATATCTGAAAAATTATTATTTAAAAAATAAAACTCATCTGTGCCTCTGATTGAGACTAGGCACTGTTTTGATGATCTTACCATATTTCACTCCTCTGGGGTTTCCTTACATGTCATACTTGTTTTAATTCACTATCATGTTACCTTCTGCCAGAAAGAGCTCAGGATTAAAAATGGGTAACAGGAATTCTAATTCAATATTTTTGTCCAACATTAGAAAACTTTAAAAAAAAAATTGATAAATCTGTGCTCCAAATGGAAACCTACTGGTTATACCTAACCAGCTTTCCAGGTAAAATTTATTTTAAATAGTGATATTTCAACCTTTGAAACATTGCCTTTAGCCAAATGTCATTGTGTATTCAGTTCTTAATAATTTACTGTATACATTTCCTGTATTTTATTTTTATTTTTTGAAGAGAGAGAATTGTTTTGTGCTTTGATCCATTATAGATGTATGCAAACACCTAACCCCTATACACAAGCAAGGTATCTGCCTTCAAACCAGCACATGTGAATAATGTTACTATATGTAGGACACATGGATGGCTGTAACCATAATGAAGCTTATTACTGCAGCACAGCTTTGCGGACAACTGATCATGTGACCAGAAACAATCAGCAAATCAGAAACACACACATCTTAAAGAACCAATGACATGGGACATGGAAGAACCTTGGCAAGACTGAAATACCATTTTATACAGAAAGAATCAAAGTTTAGTGGTGATAAATGAATTGCATTTACAGCTGCGGTGGCGTGGTAAACCAGAGTCAGCCCCTCTGCTCTCCCCACATGCTGTGGTTGGTAAATAAGGTTTATCCTGTTCAAAATATGAATATGACTGCCAGCCTGAGGCTAAAAAAGGCTTTGGCTAAGCAGCAAATTCACCAGTAAGTGCCACTTCTGACTGGCATTTACATTAGGTTCACGTCATTCTGTGATAGACATTTCAGTGTTTAAGGCCTCCAGTGGCCTTTCGAGGTGCCTGTTTCTATAATGTCGGTAATGTCCAGCAGCAGTTCCCCTGTTATTGTACAGTAGACGCCCATGTGTTCACATTTTGAAAAACTAATTTTGCCATTTGTAAGAACCATAAAAAATTTCATATGGAGGAACTAATTAATGCCGCTGCTGGGGCCACTGCCTCATTGCTGTTCTTCAGACCATTGCCAGCTGGGGGCCAGGGTTCACTTTTTGGCACAACTCGGGGGAAATGATTTTTGAATAATTGTCAAAGTTGTGTGGTCCTCACCATGGCAGGTGCACCTGGTTGACACTCATCTGGCAGAACCTCCCATGCAACAACAGACGCAAAGTTAAGTAGAAAGAAGGTCATTGAAGCCAGAAGCCCCTCTAAGGCAAGCCAGGACTACCCGGTTGCTGCACCTGCATTGCCCAACCCTCTGGCTGCTGCACCCCAGTGCCTGACTCCCAAGCTGCCCACAGTGTCCAACTTCCTGGCTGCAATGCCCACGTCACCCGACTCCCCGGCTGCCATGTCCACGTCACCCGACTCCCCGGCTGCCATGCCCTCAGTGCCCAACTCCCCACCTGCCATGCCCACGTTGCCTGACTCCCCGGCAGCTGTGCCCATATTGCCCGAGACTGTGGCTGTCGCACCTGCAGTGCTCCATTCTCGGGCTGTGGTGCCCACAGCTCCCACCCTTGAAGAGACTATATCGCCGATCCCATACCTATATGCAGGCATGAGTATTGAGCCGGACTCTTGTAGCAAGAAGAAAATACAGAGGAAGCTGGCTGCACCTGGAAGCTGGCTGCACCTGTTTCTGCTGACATCAGAATGTGCCTCTCCAGCACCTACTCCACCAGTCTCCTCTTCACCGCCTGTTCCAGACCCTAAGGAGACCACTTCCATGATACAAGCACCAGAACCCAATGAGGTCACTTCCACAAGCTTCTGCTTTCTCCATCACCTGTTCTGTCAGACACTTCTCCAGTGCTTGCTCCTGGCCCAGAGAGGGCTGCTCAGTCCGAATTTCCTGAGTCCTTCTGTGCCTCTGCAGCAGATTTAAAGGTTGTCTTCACCTCAGGAGTAGCCCTAGAATCTTTGCTTCTGCAGCACCTCTGCTAGCCTTACTGCCAACACTTCTTTATCCTGCGGTCTTGCCAGCATACGCCTCACCTGCAGTCTTCCCGATGCCCGCCTCACCCAAGCTTCCAAGTGCCTGACTAAGGTTTGTCAGCGCCCATCTCGCCCAAGCTTCTAAGTGACTGACTAATCTTCACCCACGCCCATCTTGCCCAAGTGTCCAGTGCCTGACTAAGGTTTGTCAGCGCCCGTCTTGCCTGACTAAAGTTCAGTTCACTGGCGCCTGTCACTTGACCCTGGGTCACCCATCTCGCCTATCCGGCCTGCTACCACTTCACTACCAGCACCTGTCCCATCTGTGGTCACCTCTTCAAGAATCCAGTTTCCCTGCAGTGCCCCTGGAGCCTGGTTCCCATGCAGTTGCAACACCACTGCCAATCTCACCAGTAAGAGCTATATTGTGCTGCTGGCGGATGCTGAGTTTTGCCCCTCCAGGTTCCGGATGGGTCTCTGAGGTCAGGTGCTCCACTGGAGGTAGCCCGGTTTACTGTTGGTGTCCTAGTGGATTTGTGAGGGTCATGGGCACCATCAGCATGGTCCAGATCTCCTGTTGCTGGGATTCCCGACACAGTTCAGTTCTTCACAGGACCCCGATGTGCTGGTGGTATGAGTTTCCTCCGGTTCAGTTCCACCCACATCACCTTGGGACATAACCATCTAAGACCATGTCAGACCAGATGAAAATATATAAAGCCGTTGTTTGGCAGGCAGGATGGCATCATAGAATGCTTGTGAATAAATAATGATATTAAAAGAGGACTTTGTTTTTTTGGGGGGGGCAGCACTGCCCAGGGTTCTGGGTTCATGTCCCTCCAGCCCTGAGTGTGAGTATGGGTGGACTCTACTTCTTTTACTTGTGCTGAGATGGGTTTTATTAGTAGATATACAGCTGGCTTTAGCTCTGGTTCTGTGCTCCTCCTCCTCATTCCCAGCAAAGTACTGTAGAACCGTTTCCGGCTAACGCCGTGGTGTTGAGCTTGGCGTGAGGCCTGTAGCCACACAGAGGCCTGGTCCAGCCACTGACGGTGGGGAGGGCTTGGAGATGTCAGTATGCGTGGGGATGTGTGGCACTGGGTTTGCATGGCTTGGTGCTTTCGTGACAGTCAGGAAGGGGAATTGCTGACATATTTAGATTTATATTCAGGCTGTAGAATATGGCTGAAGGTCGGAGGGATCATCCCTGGCTGCTTAGTTTTCGGAGTGTTCACGTGTAATTCAAGATTCACGTTTTTTGCCTAGTAGGTTGTGTAACTGATGATAATGTGTTAATTCTTCCCTCTGTCTTACACATGCTTGGTTCCCTATTTGCTATTTTGTCTTAATAAAGCCTGTAAAAGCTGATAGTATTACATTTGAGTATACAGATAGCTCATGCTTTGCGAGCATCTATCACAGGCCTGTTCACCCAGTAGCAAGTGGTGATACATCTTCACCTGTTCACCAATGTTTTCCCTGTTTCACCTATCTAACACACTTAGTGGACCCCATCCTCAATGGTCTCCACACCGATGCAGGAGGGCACTTTTGAGCCTCCGCTGCCCTTTCAGAAGATGATAATATCTTCTCTGTTATCACCAGTAGACATACAGTGTACACCTGTAGGTAATTGCCTGAGCCTCAAACGATATACAGTATACACAAAGCTTCCCTGGTTTCACCTGTAGGGGCAAGGCTGTTCATTATGATATTCTTATTTTAGCAATTACAGTACAAAGATTCTGGTCTCCTTAATTATACACAGGTGGTTCGTGTCTAGAGAGGGCAGTGTTAAGGAGTCAATAACAGGGGTCTGACAGTATAACCTAGGTATATATAAAGGGTAGTGGACAGTTCACACTCACCAGTTTTTATGGGACTTGGACCTGCACAGGATCTGATGATACTCAATGATCACAAGCTTTTGTTTCATTTAGAAACTTTCCAGCCAATGGGGCAGACTAGGTATGTTGGCGCTGGATGGAAAAAGGAGAAGATGTTTTAAAAAGGAAATTTATGTGTGTCCATGTCTTATAAATACAGATAAAATGGAAAATTCATCTTGTGAAATTGTATTTATGCTCAATGGATTGAACGAGACAAAGACTACCAAGCAAATTTATTTTGCATTCGCTCTTCTTACCTACATTTTTACCTTGTTTGCAAACGTGACTCTTGTTTTGGTAATTTTTTTCGAAAGAATTCTCCATGAGCCCATGTACATCTTCCTGTGTAGTCTCTGTGTTAATGGCATTTTTGGCGCTACTGCTTTTTACCCCAAGATTCTTATTGACCTCATGTCAGACTCTCACATTATTTCATACAGGGCATGTTTGACTCAGATTTACATCATCTACAATTATGTTTTCTGTGAATTTGTCAATCTGGCAGTGATGGCTTATGACAGGTATGTCGCAATATGTAAACCGTTGGAGTATTACTCCATTATGACGCCTTGGAAGGTCGGAAAATTACTGCTGGTGATTTGGCTTATCCCATTTTGTGAGACATCAGTCGGCATGATCATGACAGCAAGACTAACCCTCTGCGGATCGAGGATTGATAAACTCTACTGTACCAACTGGGAGGTGGTGAAGCTCTCCTGTAGAGACACTACACTGAATAATTTATATGGCTATATTCTTATGTTCATGCATGTTTTTCAAACATTTTTATTGATCTTAATGTCTTACATCCGCATTATCAGGACATGTCTGAGATCCCGAACAGAAAGGAGTAAATTCATGGAGACCTGCCTGCCCCACCTCATCACCTTGATTAATTTCACTCTTTCCTTTATTTTTGATGTTATGTATGCACGCTATGGGTCTCAGGGCTCTCTCCAGTCTCTCCGTAATATTCTCACTGTAGAGTACCTGGTCATTCCTCCACTCCTGAACCCCCTCATCTATGGCCTGAAGCTGAAACAGATTCGTAGGAGTTTATGGAGAAGGTTTCAGCCCAAAAACTGTCATGCTAAAGTAAAGCCCAAAATAAGTAAAAACATTTTAGCTCACTAAACCTTAGGGTTCTTTTCATCGTGTTCAATGCTTTGGGGGTAAAGTTACTTATGTTAAATTTCAGCACATGCTGTAGGTAGTGTACAGCATAAGAGCTGTGATTAATGTCCTATTTTCCGTTTAATGTAAAAGTCTGCGTATCTCTGTCTCAGGGCCACTAGCCACAGTTCAGACCTCAGAGGAATATGTGAAATTACCATCCCATGTGGCCAATCACAGACCTTGTCCTTGTTGGGTTAAATGTCATGCTCGGTTCGTCCCGCTCTCGCCGACCACGCCCCCTGGTTAACCCCGTGTTCACCAGCTGGTTCCTGTTGCCTGTCATCGGTCCTATTGTATTTAGTCTGTGTTTCAGTTTGTTTCCCTAGTTCTGTCATAATCGTTGCGTCTGTTCTGAAGTGTCTCTCCCGTAATAAAGTCTGTTGTCCGTATCCACGGCTCCCTTTGACTGCTTCCGGGTGCCGATCTATAACATTAAATTGCTATGTCTAAGGTTATACAGCTCTAATTGTAATTTGCTGGTTTAAAATATAAACAGTAAGATCTTTTCTCTGAATCGCCATACTTTGAAAATGATGATGACTTTTCCCTAATTGTGTCCCTGAAGGGGATTTTATGTATCTGTAATTCTGTGTTTGTGTAAATATGGTAGCAACATACAGCACAATCATGTTCACCTCATATTATTTTATTCATATAAAAAACAGTGAAGAAAATCGCAGTTTGCATCCAGTCTCTCTCTCTCTTTCTCTCTCTATCTCTCCCCCATTCCCTCCATCTCTCTCTCTCTTTCTCACACACACACACATTGTCTCTGTCTCATTTGCTTTTAATTTCTATCATTTTATTCACATAAAAATATATCATGGTTTGCATCCAGTCTCTCTCTCTCTCTCTCTCTCTCTTTCTCTCTCTATCTCTTCCTCCCTTCCACCTTCTCTCCCCCTCCCTCCCTTCCTCCCTCTGTTTCTCTCTCTCACTCTCACACGCACACACGCACAGTCTCTCTCATTCTGGTTTTCATTCATTCAAATCTTCAAATTACAGATTATGCATGTTACCCAGTCTACTGAAACATTAATGTATTGTGTATACTGTAAACATGCAGAAAAGTGGAAATAATTGCAGGGACATCAAACACCATTTTGGGAGACTTAGACCCTGGTCACTGTGACTCCATTGCTCTCAAACTGATAGTTAAAAATCAAGATATAATGACTTACCCAATTACAAACAGCAACTTGCAGGAGAAATTGACTAAAATCTCTAAAAAACAAAACTGTATCACAACAGAAACTCTATCGCAAATGTGTACATTGTGTGTACATCTACACCTTTATCTCTCTTATATGTTATCAGCCAGCTATCATACTCAGATAAATGTCTGTCACCCTGCAGGCACCAGGACAGTTTCATTTTTATGCAGTTTTATTTCATTTGGGCCCCTGTAACTGGAATAATTGTTTAATTTAATGATGGCTGTCTTGGAGGCTTAAGATGCAGGCACTAAACCCCCCCTAAAATAGGCCTAATGATGTCCCTACTGGAAACATACAGTATGACAGCTGAAATATCATCAGTGTTTAATGCAAAGGGTCGGTATGAAGGCAGCAGCAGATACACAGCTACCCTCAAGATGGGCACGCTGCGGAGAATCCTGGAGGCCAGGCATTTCCTGACAAAAACTCAGGCACACATGTAGGCCATCCATGGTAAAAAATGTTCTGGAGCTTCTTGTTCCTTCGCTGGCCCCATAACATTTTGCATGTACAAATCACTCATTTGTGAATTGAGTTTGAATCTGGACAAAACTCACGAAAGAAGAAGGAAAAATCAAACTTACAGTCATACAGGTGCAAACTGTCATACAGGTGCTAGGTCGTAATGCAGCCCTCTAAGTTAGTCCAGTGGAGACTCAATGTTTCTATTGCGTTTTTTACAAATGCATGAAAACACAACTTGCCATTTGTGAATTGTTGGTTCTGGGTCCAGGACAAGCTGTCAACTAATATGAGCATGTAAAACACATTTGGCTGTCAGTTCAGTACCAAAATAGCAAAAACAACAAAATATTGCTTAAGCAAATTGTAACATTGTGTAATTAAACACAAGAGGCTTGTGTCTGTGGGACCGGTGGTATAATGTGCAACATCTCGAGAGTCCAGCAGCACAACATGGATGGTATAAAAAGGGTAGAAAATGAGCTTATGTCTATCAGGGACAGGGGGCTCTCTGAGAGACACGTTCAGAGGCTCAGACAGAACATTATATCTCTGCATAACATTATATCTCATGGAACTGATGCAGCCCTGGACAAAAAGAGTCACAGTTTGAATTTAAATCAACAAGTACTTAACGAGTCAATGGATCATTATTACAACTGAGCACTGTTACGCAGCCATAATCAGAAGTAATCTGAGTACTGAATCTACTGAACGGCCAGGTTATCCCATCAATGGATTATTTTCTTTCCTAACAGCATGGGCTTTTTCCAGGACGATATTGCCACGATACAAGAGCACGAGGAATCATTTTCACACGTGAATTGGCCACCACAGGGTCTTGACCTTAACCACACTGAAAGATGTGCTGAAGAAGCGCAGCGTGGTTCAACTCACCTATCGTCAATACAAGATCCCGACAAGAAATGAATACAAATCTGGATGAAAAGATCTGGAGATGATGCATAAGCACATGGAAACAATGCAGTGACAAACGTGCACCATAATCAAAGTTAAAGGTGGTCCAACAGTGTATGTAGTTTTTTCTTTTTGGCATTTGATTTATGCAAGAGTTTCTTATTTTATTGAGTTGGACTATGTATGTGGCAGGTATACGTGTTCATACAGGATAGGGCACAAAAATGAAATTTTTGTATAGACCCACTTAGGTGTCCTTTTAGCTGGCTTTCTCAGTATAGTTATGACAGCAGCATGTGTAAAGAGGAGATCCTTCAGAAGGAGGCCCTGTTTTTACACCCGCAGCTCTGGTCTGAGAAAATGGAGAACGAATCTGGCAAGATCATTTTTACCCTCGGTGGTTTGAATGAGACAAAGACTAATAAGGAGATTTTCTTCGCCTTCTCACTTCTTATTTACATTTGCACTCTTCTTGTAGATTTGGCACTGATTGTGACCATTTTCCTGGAGAGAAATCTCCACACACCCATGTATGTCTTTCTGTGCAGCCTGTGCTTGAATGCAATGTATGGGGCGTCAGGTTTTTACCCCAAATTACTTCACGATCTTCTTTCGGACTCTCAGGTGATCTCCTATGCTGCTTGTGTGACTCAGATGTTTGTCGTCTACAATTACGTTTTCTGTGAATTCTTCAATCTGACAATGATGACCTATGACAGGTATAATGCAATTTGTAGGCCGCTGGAGTATCACACCATTATGACGCCCAGGAAGGTTAGAAGATTACTGCTGACTGCATGGATCTTCCCCTTTTCTGAGGCAGTGATTGGCATCCTTTTGACGATAAGGCTGCCTTTGTGTGGGTCCAGTATCGATAAGCTGTACTGCACCAACTGGGAGGTGGTGAAGCTCGCCTGTGTTGACACCACTTTGAACAATTTCTATGGCTACATTCTCATGTTTCTACATATTTTTCAGTTTGTTATGATAACAGTCTCATACATACACATCATCAAGACATGTTTGAGATCCCGGGCAGAGCAGAAAAAATTCATGGAGACCTGCTTGCCCCACCTGATTGCTCTGATCAACTTCACAGTCTCAGTTGCTTTTGATGCCCTGTACTCACGATACGGGTCCAAGAGCACACTGCTGGCTCTCCGTAATACTCTCACCATAGAGTACCTCATGGTTCCTCCTCTTCTGAATCCCCTTATCTATGGCCTGAAGCTGAAGCAGGTTCGTAGGGGCTTGTGCAGAAGATTAGGTATCAAAGTCACTTCCCTGAAATAACTTCCGATTTTCTGTGTATAGGACGGGATGAAAAACTCTTCTTCAGAATGTGAATTTAGTACCTTTAGTGATGTCATTTTTCAATCATCTCAAATGAACATATTCTCCATTTAAGGAGGTTACTTAACAGGTGTACTTTAAATCATACCAGAAACAAAGTGGTGTGTCTGATTGTTTCTTTGTGTAACAGGCTGTCACGTGGTTCAGTTCAGGCCTAAATACTCATCCTAATGGGCAGCAGGAAACTAAGTTACAGTATAACTTGGACAAACTTTCATGTTTGGTGACGTATATTGATGTCTTATGCTAAGTGTTCCTTCTCAGACATAGCTCACACAAACGTCTCAGTGAAGAGTCTCGATGACAATGGGTCTCAGTGAAGAACCATTTGTAAATGATGTGGATGAAATTCTGAATTGTGTGAATCTCCAAGTGCTGTCCCGTATGCATGTTCATACATATCTGTCTGTATTGTGATGTTTGCATGGCATATTTCACTTTGCTTTTACTGTTTTAAAACAATCTTCAGTTGAATCTTGTGTCTTTCTTTTATGCAGTATATTGCAGGTTGAATAGATCATGCTGTAAGGGGTGGTGTGTTGGGGGGTGATCAGTAAACAGGGTCTCCAGGCTGTTCAGCTGCCGTACAAACAAACCCATCTCCTACATTCTGCCTTTCAAACCCTTTTCTGTTTCTCCTCATCTTTTGTGGGGCTTCCTGCCTTTTATTAAAGAGCTTTCTTAAGAATGCAAAACATATTTCTGCTAATGCAGGTTTAAGGGCAATGCTTCACATGAATATCATCAAATAAATCTTCACTCCCCTCTCTTGAGGATGGTCTCTGTGAAGTACCCTGTTTTCAGCTGTGAACAGCCTGATATGGATTCAAAATGCTTGCTTCCTGCTTATTCACAGATAAAGCTGCTTTTAAAAGACGTAAAATGTCTGGCCAATTTCGCATCCATTCCTCATCTGGTCTAACTTTGCAGCGGCAGGGTGAGTCCTGAGTCTGTATGTTCATACTGTGAGGTGCCCTATGACCTTCCACTGTGTCCTGTCAGTGCGGATCACCTACAGGTTAAAAAAAGTGGAAGACGAAAAAAAAGAAAATGCTGTCACCTGATGAAGCTGTTATGAAAACTTCTGGTCTCCCTCATCTATGCCTGGAGCTGAAAACAAGTAGACTGAGGCACAGCAGTCTGCCTGCAATGGCTACCTGTAGCCTTGCTGGCCTCGGCCCCTCTGGACACGTGGGGTGTGGCTTGGAGGTAGCAGTGCCTCATCTAGAGATTCGGAGTGGCGCCTCTTTTTCACACATGTGATAAGCCGTTCTTAGCAAAAACAGGCAGCAAAAAGATCTAATGATAGTCATACATCAACAAAAATCCATAACTGACACACTATACCTTCAATGTCTGGGCTACGTATCATCTGAAAAGCCAAGTCGATGATCTCTGCTTGGTCAGACCAGAAGATATGTTCCCCACCCATCCACCACATGAACAATACAGTGTTTACAAATCTTACGTCGCTCATCCTAATTATGCCTTTTGACTACAAATGAAGTATGACTTCATTGTCCCGCAAATTGGACGCTAGAGGGCCTCATGTCTGTTGGGACAGAGATGATACAGCAGATCTCAATGGTCAACAGCACAATCTAGAAGCATAAAAAGAGAAGCACAGTGTATGAACATCCACTTCTGGGTGGGAATCAAGAGTGCCTTTGGTTTTGCACATCCAGAGCCTGGTGGGCATGTTGATTATAGACTGTCATTCTAAATAATTGCATTATCCTTAATGTTTTAACACTGGAAATTTTTGTTTTTTAAAACTTATTGTAGATATCCAGATGTGATTGGATGCATTAAAAGGTACAGAATCCTACGATGTGTGCCAGATCTTCTTATCCTGTGGGCTCAGTACATTTATGATGTTTCATGGCAAAAAGAATTATATTTTTAAAAAGATCTTTCATTTTGCATATTGTTCTCTGTCATCTAAAATGGAAAGCTCATCTCGTGAAATTGTTTTTTTCCTCAATGGATTGAACGACACAAAATCAAACTAATTTATTTTTCTTGTTCGTTTCTCATCTACTTGTTTACAATTTTTGTGAATTTGACTCTGGTTGTGACTGTTATGCTGGACAGAATTCTGCATGAGCCCATGTACATCTTCCTGTGTAATCTGTGTGTCAATGGGATTTATGGTGCTACAAGTTTTTACCCCAAGTTTCTGCTGGACCTTTTATCAGAATCTCACATTATCTCATACAGTGCATGTATAACTCAAATTTTTACAGTCTACACATACATTTTATGTCAGTTTACCAATCTGACAGTAATGGCTTATGACAGGTATGCTGCAATATGTAAACCTCTGGAGTATCACTCCATTATGACCCCGGGGAAGGTGGGAAAATTGCTGCTGTTACCCTGGCTGCTACCTTTTTGTGAGATAATAATCGGGTATATTTTGATGGTTAGGCTACCTTTGTGTGGATTCAAGATTGATAAGCTTTATTGCACCAACTGGGATGTGGTGAAGCTCTCCTGCATAGACACCAGTGTGAATAACCTATATGGATATGTAATAGTCATCATTCAATTCATCCAAGCATTGCTCATTGTAATCTCCTACTTCCACATCATCAGGACATGTGTGCGATCGAAAGCAGAACAGAACAAGTTCATGGAGACCTGTCTGCCCCATGTGATCACTCTGACTACCTTCTATCTATCTGCTGCGTTTGATGTCTTGTACGCACGCTATGGATCCAGCAGCAGCCTTCAGGGTCTCCGTAACTTCTTCTCCATAGAGTATCTGATCATCCCTCCTCTGCTGAACCCCCTCATTTACGGCCTGAAGCTGAAGCAGATCCGTCTGAGTGTCTGGAGGCTGCTCAGCCGGAAAGTCAGTGTGATGAAATAGATTCCAGAATGTTCTTCCTCTCAATAAACAAAAACAGTAACAGTAACAAACATTTTCTTTGATTGAGCCTTTATGTAATAGGCAGTTATGTATCAGATATGAGGTTCTAATAATTATTAAATCAAATGGCAGAAATTCAGCTGCTGCTGTTTTGCTGGTGATGATCAGCCTTCTCACAGCTGTGAGCTTAAAGGTGAAACTGCGCCCCCTTGTGTTCCGCACAGAGACAGTAGACACTGTAGTCTGTAGAACTGGCACTGCTGGTGAATGGTGGGGACTAAGACTTCCTCTGGGATGCTAAAATACAGACTCTGTCTGCTATCTCCATGAAGACGATTATTATTGGCCAGCACCAGAATCACATGACTCTCACTCCACCTACTGGGATACAGAGGTGTATCAGTCCATCCCTTCCGGACCCATCACTTCATGCTTGTGTCATGATGCCAGGCTCGTTGTACAGCCACGTCTGCACCTGTAGCTCCAGTATCTTTAGCATATTTAGCATTAAACTGCCTGCCCTTGTCCTGTAACATAAATCACCTGCTTCATACTCAGAACACTGTATCTCCTGTAAAATCTGACATTCCCGTCTTGCTGATTTTTCAGTACCTCCTCTTTGCTAAGTTGTAATCTTTTCACATTAAAACAAGGAGAAACTAAACAAACACACAAAGAAGGCCTATGATGCCCCACTTCATATTTCTATTATTTTCACATTCCACAGATCCACCCCCCCCCACCCCAACCACCAGTTTCATCTACTAACATGGAAACACAAAGTATATAAAAAAAGAAGACGGGCGCAATTTATTGTGTACAAAGATGGCTCTGTTTGTCAAAGGCCTTAATCTTTCTGGGTTTCTTTTTCTCAGACATGCAGCCAGGCATTCTACTGACCTGATAAACAGATGAAAAACAGACACTGAGCTTTAATTTAACTATACAGAACTCAGAGGTATTACATATTTAGTGCTCAAAGAAAGAAAAAAAATCACATACACTGTTCCAAATTAGTTGTCTAACCTTAGTTAGTTTGTGACTTTCTAACTGCCATAGCCTGAAGAGAAACATTACTTTTGAGTCTCTGAAAATGGAGGGACTCTGAAAAATGGCTGTAATTTCTGAAATACCACACATTTATTAAACACTGAACGTCTGAAGTCTGTACATCACATCTTGATTGCTTAATTTCAAATTCATTGTGGTGGTACACAGATATAAAATTACAAAAAAATGCATCAATGTCCAAATACGTTTGGACCTCACTGTATGTAAAGTTTACATATTGTGGAGCATGGCAAATCCAAGCATCTTAGCATTATAATTTTTGCGATCAGTGGTCATTGTTAACACAGCACAGCACACAGTGCGCAACAACGAAATGTGTCCTCTGCATTTAACCCATATGTGGCTTTCGTGACATAGCAGGGGGGCAGCTAATTCAGCGCCCAGGGAGCAGTGCTTGGGGACGGTACCTTGCTCAGAGTACCTCAGTGGTGACTGGCTGGTGGGGGATTCGGACCTGCAATCTTTCGATTACAAGTGCACTTCCCTAACCATCAAGCCACCACTGCCCAAAAAAGAAAGTAAGCTGTCTGTGAAGGGCAGCCACCTGTTGGGGCGCCTAGGGATCTGGGGGTTAAGGGCCATGCTGAAGGACCCACAGACATGCTGAGGCTGGATTTGAACCTGCGACCTTGTGGTTACAGGCACACAGGCTTAGCCCAATGAACCCCCATGTCAATGAGAGAGGTTCTGCATTGCAGCCCTTAAAAGCAACTATCACAGCTCTAACACACATAGAAAGGAAATGCAGGTAGGACTGATGACAGATGGTAAGGCACACACACAGTAGGTAGTTACATAATGTCTAGAGACACGTGAAGATTATGCAGGATTCACACGACACACAAAAGAGCATGAATGATCAAATCAGGAATACAATAAGTAATTCCAGTAACACATAGACACAGGGGCTGTTTACATGGTTTGTGAGCACGTGAGGGAATGCAAACGGGCTCTGCGGCGCCATCTTACTGCTACTACTTAAGTATGCCTACTGGTGTCTCTAATGCTGTGATGTCGTATGTGTCACGCCCAGCTCCGTACGATCCTCATGTGTGCCATTCCTGATTGTACTCACCTGTTGCTTGTTCAGTTTAGCTTGTCCTGTGTATTTTGTCCTCGTCTGAGTTAGTCTGGGTAAATCGGTCATTGTGAAGTCTGTGGATGTTAGTGGTGCTTGTTCGACGTCTGCCTCGTTCTCCCCAATAAACCTCGTTTTGCCCGACTTCCTGGCTTCGCTCGCCTGTTTCTCCGTCCGCCGGCAGCCGACGCATGACGACGCATGACAGAATGACCGATCTCCTGAAAGACTCTGCCTGCGGCTCCGTCCGAGGACGTCGCCACGCCCGCTGCACCGCCTGTTACTGCAGCCTCTCTGCCCGCTGCACCGCCTTTTGCTGCAGCCACTGCTCTGCCCGTGGCGCCGCCTGCTGCTGCCGCCGCTCTGCCCACAGCGCCCCCTGCTGGCTGCACACCCGTCCTGCCCACAGCGCCCCCTGCTGGCCGCACACCCGTCCAGCCTGTCCAGCCTGGCTCGCCCGTCCTGCCTGCCCATCTCGGCTCTGGCCGCGCCGCCTGCAGCGGCACCCACGGCTCCGTCTTGCAATTATGCTGCAATCTAATTTCCCCATGGGACACATGAAGGAGATCTATGTATTAGGGGCTGCACAAACTATTCGACTTGCCTGCTCTTCAACGGGACTTTAAGCGTAATATCGATACGTCACTGATCACTTGATTATGACACCAACAAGGTGGACACCTCAGAGAATTCTTTTTTTTTTTACGACAGATATCATTTATTGGACCCTTTCAGTGGTACTAACACCGAAGTCAGCATGGTTTGAGCAGTGTGGGCTTTGTAAGTCATGTCAACAAACTAGAAGGGCAAATTTTCACTGTCGCCCATGTTGAAATATTAAAAATATATTTCTTCTGATGGCATTACGATTGGAATATGACAGACAGAAATGTTCATATTTTTATAATTTAATCATTTTCACACTTTTTTATTGTTTTGATATAACAATGTTTTGCGATTTTGACCAACTTCCAGAACCACCAATGGTTTCTGAGTAATAAGTGCAGATTATGTGGAGACTGAATCCCAGCAGCTGCTGATGCATACAGTTGGCAGGATAAATCACACACATGATTCATTTTCATTATTAATTCATTTAACGTTCAATGCACATGGACCAAAGTGTAAAACAAGAAGGGCCTAGCCTCGCCATCCCCTGTGGCTCGCTTGTCAATATCGCGGTACTGCAGTATAACCCTTGCCACCTGCATCAGAAAAGCCAGGTTCATGACCTCTGCATGCTCCTGTCTGAAAACACAGTACCTGTACGTCCCTCCACTCATTCACTACATCAGCTATATAGCCATGTGTTTACAAACACTCAAAAAAAATTAATTCCTTTTAATTCCTAGTCAACTTTAAGTCAAGTTTAACCTTACCAACATATGACTTCATCATCTCACAAATTGGACACTAGAGGACCTCATGTCTGTTGAGACAGAGATGACGCAGAAGATCTTGATGGCCAACAGCACAGTCTGGGAGCATAAAAAGGCCAGCACAGTGGATGAGCAACAGAGGATTCCTTTCCTTATACTGTATACATCCAGAACATGGCAGACATGCTGACTACAGACTGTCATTCTAGATAACTGCATTTTATTCAACAATTTAACGTTTTCAATTCTGGATATTTTGCTTCTTTAGTATTTTGCCTATTGTAGCTCAGCCCTATTGATTGCTGATTTCAATGCTACACATTTCTATAATGTGTTCCTGGGATATGTTTATTCACAATGATATATGCTAAAAAGAAACGTTTCTTAAAAAAGAACTGTCTTTCTACACATTGTTTGCGATCAGCTAAAATGGAAAACTCATCTCGTGAAATGGCTTTTTTCCTCAATGGTTTGATTGAAGCAAAATCAAACAAACTGATTTTTATTTCCTGTTCGTTTCTCATCTACCTGTCTACGATTTTTATTAATTTAATTCTAGTTGTGACTGTTTTGCTGGACAGAGTTCTGCATGAGCCCATGTACATCTTCCTGTGTAATCTGTGTGTCAATGGGATTTACGGTGCTACAACCTTTTACCCCAAGTTTCTGCTGGACCTTTTATCAGACTCTCACATTATCTCATACAATGCATGCTTAGCTCAGATTTGTTTGGTTTACACATATGTGTTTTGTCAGCTTTCCAATCTGACAGTAATGGCTTATGACAGGTATGCTGCAATATGTAAACCCCTGGAGTATCACTCCATTATGACCCTGGGGAAGGTGGGGAAATTGCTGCTGTTACCCTGGCTGTTATCTTTGTGTGAGACATTAGTTGGGTATATTTTGATAGCTAGGTTGCCTTTGTGTGGGTTCAAAATTGAGAAACTTTATTGCACCAACTGGGATGTGGTGAAGCTCTCCTGTATAGACACCAGTGTGAATAATTTCTATGGATATGGATTACTTATTACTCATTTCATCCAAGCACTGCTGATTATAGTCTCCTACTTCCACATCATCAGGACATGTGTGCGATCGAAAGCAGAACAGAACAAGTTCATGGAGACCTGTCTGCCCCATGTGATCACTCTGACTACCTTCTATCTATCTGCTGCGTTTGATGTCTTGTACGCACGTTATGGATCCAGCAGCAGCCTGCAGGGTCTCCGTAACTTCTTCTCCATAGAGTATCTGATCATCCCTCCCCTGCTGGACCCCCTCATTTATGGCCTGAAGCTGAAGCAGATCCGTCGGAGTGTCTGGAGGCTCTTCAACAGAAATGCACTGATTCCAGCCTGTCCTTCCTCTCAATAAACAAAAATGGTGAAAATGACAAAGTTTTTTTTGATGGACCATTAATATTCTACTGTGATGATTTCAAATTTAGTCATATTGAAGCATGACAGGAGCTCTGTGCTAAATATGAGGTTCTAATACTGATGACAACCTCAAACGCATTTGGCAGAAATTCAGCAGCTGCGGTCCTGCTGGTGATGATCAGCCTTCTCACAGCTGTGGGCTTAAAGGTGAAGCTGCGCCCCCTTGTGTTCCTCACAGGCACAGTGCAGCCCCCACTATGCATGGGTGATATGTTCCAAGACCTACTGCAAATAGCTGAAACTGTTGATAATATCGAGCCATCTGTAAATCCCATATTTAAAGTGATTTCCGTGTGCATACAAATGGTAAAATTTACTGAAATACAGTGGCACCTCAGAACTTGTACTTAATCCGTTTACCATATACTGATAGAATACTAAACACATTTTCACAATTTCTCGCCACTGCACCAACACTGTATGCCGTGTGTAATATTTTTTTCCTAATGGCTTCCAAAATGATGAAGAATGTACCGCGATACTACGCCAAGCCATGCCCCAGCACTGCACCAACACTAGACTATGCCATGCAGTCTATTGCTTATTTTTATTATTACTTTGTATTCATTAATTTGTTTGTAAATTGCAAACTTTTAGGTTGTAACATTTGTACAACTATTGTGTAAGTTTTCGGTGAGCAATGGCTACCAAAATGATATAAAGTAATGTGAATAATGTGAAAATACTGTGTATTATGGTCTTTTCAATAAAAAAAGCACTATCACCAACAAACGATGCTATCACAGCACATGCAAGGCTGAGACTGAAGCGTTACCCTTTGTTTCCGCTGAGAGACGTGCTGCGTGACTCATTTCCTTGCGTGTACAAGTTATCTTAGGTACCACTGTATTAGGATATTTTCAACAATATAGCAAAATGAAATGCTGCAAGTAGCAATGATTCCCTGTCTTTCCTCTGCCACTGATAGAATGGTTTGATTTCAGCTGTGAATTCTGGGATCCTGTTTAATGTCATGACTGAAAATAACGAAACACAGACAATGTGCCGAACTACATCTCATTTAAAAAACACCATTCCTGCGAGCGGAAAGCAGGTGCGAAATCATTTTCTGTTTTGACAACCTGCACGCATGGCATGAAAATGAGCGATGCACTGGTACCAAACTATCGGAACCACTTTGCACTGCGCTTTGCGCAAGAGGAAAATAGGGCCCAGTATGTTTGATCTCCTCCACCACTGCCTTCATCTCATACTCCATCTTCTCCCCCATTGCCTTGATCTCCACCTCCACTGCCTTCAGATCCCGATTTTGTCTTCTACACTGTCAGTTCCACCTCTAAACTCCTCTAAAGTGCCTCCATCGTTCATTTTCCGTCTCTTCTGCCTCCTCCACCACTGCCTCAATCTCAGCCTCCAACTCCTTCATTTTTGCTTTACTATTAATATACGAGCGTGTGGGACGCTCAGTGGGGTTCAGGTGTAGTGCTCCCAAGATGAAGTGTTAAGTTTCCGGTCAGAGAAACAGGAGAGGGGATCCCGGTTGAACAGGTTTAATTAAAGGATGTTCGCATAGGTCACTGCACAACCGTATGTGGGCGTGGTCCGTAATCATTTACGCACTGGAAGACATGTACAACACGGGTTGATCAGTCCAGCTCGCCTGCTACGTAACTTTCGGCTGTCGGGTCTAAAAATATCCGCTCCTAGCTCAGCTGTGTATACCATCCGCCGCACGGGGGCGCGATTGGGTCTTTCTCACAATTAACATTCCTATCCTCCTTCACTTCCTCCAGTGCCTTATTCACTTCTCTCACCTCCACCCCTCTCGTGTCTGCATCCTTCTCTTCTTTCACCACAGCAAGGTTCGCTCCCTCATATCACTTTCTGCTATTTGATATTTTCTTCCTTTTCTTTTTTTCAGAAAGGTGATCTTCTTTGCCCAGAATTTCTTTCTTCTGTTTTCTCCTTTGCTCTCCTGACTTTCTGATACGTTCCCAGCCTCCTCTGCCACCACTGGGGGCCTAAAGCAAAGACACACCACTTCATATTCAGGCGCATCTTGTTCAATGTCTGATTTATTCTGAAGTGGAAATAGTGCATGTTACAGAACACTTTTTACCTTCAGAATTATAACATTTAAGTTGTCATAGTAACATTATATTTGAACATTCTATTAAAAAATCTCTCTTCTGCTTCCTTTCATTTGTTGTTAAGGAGTATTGTTTTGCACATGTTTTTGCATAGTAAGCAGTGGCACCCATAGAAAATTTCTATTGTGCCAGCATGTTTCCCAAGAAAACCTGGCATTTGCTAGGGGCTCTGGACGACTAGAGGCGCACTGGGCGGATTGTCATACAACTATGACAATCTTGGTGCATTGTCAGTCATGGGCTGATTTTCGCTCAAGTCACCCCTTTGTCGGGGTGTGTGAAAGTGTGGTCTAGAGTACTCTTAGCGGAAGAGAAAATCTTGGTTAATCCCGAAAATAACTTGGTATAAAACCTTGCACTTCAGTGATGAATAAAAGTCTGGAGGTTTGACTTGGTCCAAGAACCGCAGAGGAAAAGTATGGAGGAAGTACAGGGGTGCTTGTACCCATGAGCGTCTGGGGCCACAAGTAACTTGAGTCACAAGCATTTTTATTTAATAAAATCTCGCTGTATCCACGAGCCCACTCACCTCGTTATCTCTATATGCATAAACAATGGGGAACGAGGGAAACTTGCACACGCGGGTCACCGATAACTTTAGTTAAAAAAACATCTATTACTAAAATCACAGAGCGGGGATCACGCATGCTGAGGTGCACAATGTGCAGAAGTCGCTTACAGTCTGCCGAGTCAAGACCTCCAAACTTCAGATTAGCTCAATAACAGTGCATGGAGAATTTCATAGAATGGGTTTTCATGGCTGAGCAGCTGCATCCAAGCCTTACATCATGAAGTGCACTGCATGTGTTGGATGCAGTGGTGTAAAGCACACTGTCACTGGACTAGAAGTGTTGTCTGGAGTGATGAATCACGCTTCTCTGTCTGGCAATCCGATGGACGAGTATGGGTTTGGTGGTTGCCAGGAGAACGGAACTTGCCTGAATGCACTGTGCCAAGTGTAAACTTTGTGGAATTAGGGTGTGGGGTTGTTTTTCAGGGGTTTGGCTTGGCTTCTTAGTTCCAGTGAAAGGAACTCATATTGCTGCAACATTGAAAGCTATTTTGCACAATTTCATGCTCCCAGTTTTGTTTGAACAGTTTGGGGATGGCCCCTCCCTGTTCCAACATGACAGCACACCAGTGCAGAAAGCAAGGACCATAAGGACATGGATGAGCAAGTCTGATGTGAAGGAACTTGACGGCCATGCCCAGAGCCTTGACCTCAACCTGATAGAACACCTTCGGGATGAGTTAGAGCAGAGACTGCGGACCAGACCTTCTCATCAACATCAGTGCCTGACCTCACAAATGCTCTCCTGGAAGAATAGTCAAAAATTCCGATAAACACACTCCTAAACCTTGAGGACAGCCTTCCCAGAAGAGTTGAAGCTGTTATAACAGCAAAGGCTGGGTCAACTCCATATCAAAGCCTTTGTATTAAGAATGGGATGTCATTAAAGTTCATGCCTGTGTAAAGGCTGGTGTCCCAATAGTTTTGCTATATAGTCTATTTTAATGTATTCATGAGTAAGTACAAGTTTAAATCCCATGCTTATTATTCATCATATATTATTTCCATGTATTGTTAATTGTTTTTTATTTTCATTATGTCAAAGTTAAACAATCGTGTTGCTTTGTGCTCTGATGTTAATGTTACAGTGCTGTGCCTGTTATTGTTATTACACTAAATCTAGTATGATTGCACATAAGTGATTATTTTAAAAGTGAATCGTCGTTACCTACATCTAACTTATAAGCAATGCAAGAACGCATTGCTTATAAGTTAGATGTAAGTAACGACGATTTTTTTTTGCTTTACACTTTTTGTTAACAATGGTCCTAACCATTTCAAAACTGGGTTGGCAGTATATTGACAAATGTTTAAAATTTATTGCACTTTTGTCAACAGAGCCTGAAACTTTTTTGGGTATGTGGTTTTATTTAGTTCTCATCTTGTGAAGTTGTTATTTTTCAATCCAAGACAGGGCGCCGACCCATCACAGGGTACACTTACATACCAGTCACTCACACATGCTCACCTATGGGCAATTTGGTAACTCCAATTAACTTCAGTATGTTTTTAGACTGGGAGGGAACCAGAGTACCCAAAGGAAACCCATGATGACATGGGGAGAACATACAAACTCCACACACATAGAGCTGTGGCAGAGACTCAAACCCTGGTCTCAGAGATACGAGGTAACAGTGCTTCCCCATCCACACCTGGCTCATCACTTCATGCTTGTGTCATGCTGCCAGGCTCATTTTACAGCCATGTCTGCGCCTGTAGCTCCAGTACTGTTTGCTGATTTAGCATTAAACTCCCCATCTTTGTCCAGTAGCATACTGTAAACCCCCTTCTTCATACTCAGAACACTGTAACCCTTATTATCTTCTTCATTCCTGTCTCATTGTTTTTCTGGGTAACTCCTCTTTGCCACGTCATTATCACATCTCTGTTATAAGGAGGAATTGTGGTTTGTACCAATGACAGAACAAACACACAAACAAACCCTATGAGGTCCTATATCTCCTTCACCTCTACGACCCAACAGTGCCAAGAATGGCTAAATCGTCACACTTAACCTGGAATTTGAAGGAAACCCCCTCCAAACTGGTAATCTCCCTATGACATTTTAGTCAAATAAACTCCTTTGGGCAGCAGGCGATTCAAATCTATGGGCTGCAAGCGTCTTTTGGACACTTAGCAATGCTGAATAATTTCAGCATTGTGAAATGTGAAACTGCATACACAGATATAGGAGTAACACTGACTTTATTTTTGCATCTATTCAGTTACTGAATTGCTCACCAGGATTTGGGCCTCCAGCATTTGAAAAGTCAGGTTCATGACCTGCAGGCTACTGCCTGAAGATACGTCTCTCTGCCCATCCACCACATCAGCCATAAAGCCATGTGTTTACAAACTGTCATCACTCAAAATACATACAATCCTAATTATTCCTTTTAAATTCCTAGTCAACTGCACATGAAGTTTATTGTTACCAAAGTATTACTTCATCTTCACACAAATTGGACACTAGAGAACCTCATGTCTGTAGGGACAGAGATGACACAGCAGATCTCGATGGTCAACAGCACAGTCTGGGAGCATAAAAAGAGCAGCACAGAGGTTAAACACCTACGTTTGGGTGGGGATCGAAGATACATTTCATTAGACACATTCAGAGCCTAGTGGACATTTTGCACAAACACTGTCTTTGAAAACAATCACATTATTTTGAAGTCTTTGATTATTTTTACATCTGACTATATTTTTTTCTGAAATCTGTCATTGATTTTAGATTGATCCTTGTTATTGCTGATTTGATCAAAGCTGGGTGCATGAAGATTTACTGTAAAAGCACAAAGATCCTGAAATACGTGCCTCACCTTCTATTCCTGATGAGTCAAAACATTTGTGATGTTTCATGGCAAAAAGAGGAGTATATGTAGAAAGAATACCTGT
>JAODKF010000042.1:4647378-4673631 GCA_026779585.1 Mormyrus proboscirostris | reverse complement strand
GAATTGTGGTGGTGGTGGTGCTGGTGGTGGGGGGTGGTGGGGGGGGCCTCGCAAACGTTTTGCCCAGGGGCCCACACAACCCATAATCCGTCCCTGAGGCCACAAGCTACTGACGTGGGTTCCTGTGACAGAATCTGCCGTATTTTTAGAAGCGTGCCGGCTGTAGGTCTCTGTCGCCTTTAGGGTGGGTTTCCGGAATGTACATTGTTGCAGGTGGCTGGTCAGAGGGGACACCGATTCACCATTTCCCTGAACAGTAATAGAACCTCTGGTCAGACAGCGGATGGGGTCCGGTTCCGGTTCTGAGTGTGAGCGCCGTCATGCGTATCGTCCAAAACCTGTGGGTTAAAGGCGGGTCGCCATCGGCCGTCTCTGTAGTTTAACTGGCCTGGCTTTGAGTTCCAGCTTATTTCCCCAGTGCCTCCATCCGGGACGACGCTGGGGCTCGGCGTCAGTCACAGGACGCCGCAGAGACACCCTCGTTAAATTCTCATTTCTCTGGCCCAGCTCCTGCCTCGCTCCCTCGCTAAAAGCCTTGGTGCCCTGACAGGACTCCCAGTCGCCCCCCCCCCCGCACGCCCGGCCGCCCACTCGACAGTGCAGGAGTGAACACTATTTCAATTATAGGACCCTCACTCGGCCAAAACCTCCAATCCCACGACTGAGTGCTCTGGCGCCCCGGTATAATCTGCTTGCTGTGGCTCTGCTGTTTCCGGGGGACTGGGGGACGGGGGGGGGTGTCCTTCGCAAATCTATGCTGTTCACAGTGGAGGTGGACAGGAAGGGGTGGTTGATGGTTTGTTCTAGATCCCGCAAGTGCCCCTCCCTGGAGACTAACCCCCACCCGCCCCCCCAAGGAGAATCCAAGCAATAATGGGCTGAGCATTTTACCCATAATGCATAGTTATTCCTTGGGGCTCCAGTTTATAGCCATGAGCCAGGGTGCTTAGCAGGAATCCTTGCTATTAAAATCCCCAAGTGTCTAGTTGACCTGTGAAACTGCAGCTCTGTCCCTCTGAATATAATTATCTGCTATTTTGTTGCTCAAGGCAGGAGTTGGTTTGACAGGAGTCATGCAGGTTCTTAAACTTCACACGCCTCACATTTTTAGCCCTGTAACTGGCAGCTTTTACAAACTGGCCGCGCCCACAGAAAATACCGGGTTCCTGCTGCTCGGATGATTAAACGGCGCCCATGTAACCTCAGTTTGCCAAGGTGATCGATGCCTCCAGATTTCAAGATTCATATTTGTCACATCCACAGTTTAATATGGATGCAATTAAACTAACGTCTGTGACTGTGGGGGAAAAAAGGAGAGTAAAGATAAATTAATTGGGGTGGTTGTAGGATAAAAATAAAGGATAAATAGAAGATAAAGAGAAGTAGATATGTATAAATGGCAGAGACAATCTGCTGAAGTGTGCTGTACGCAGCAAATATTGCAGGCAGATGGTCAAGCGTTATGTGTGAGTTATGCAGTTGGGCGCCTTTGCCCATTTATACAAGTGATCTATATCATAAGGATTACAGGGAGCGTTCCTCCCTCAAGGGTGCAGACTTCTCGTGTGATTAAAACCTGCAACCTTCAGGATAGAAATCCAATCCAAACCCAGTACCTGCTGCTAACTTCCCCTGCCGGAACAGCTGCACCTTTGTGATCGATGCACAGGTACAGATAGTGCGTCACTGTGGTAGATTAGGCTGCCGGGTGGTATATTTGTGCTCACAGTAGTCTGCACATTCAGTTATCTGCCGCGCTTGTATTGATGTGCTCTGGATTTTTCATATTCCAATTATTCAGTTATTTATTTCTGCATTTTTTTTTCCCTTCGGGGGCGGAAACATTTCTGTACAGTGTGTGTTTTCTTTTCAGGTTTTGCGGTTTGCTAAAGTGTGAAATCGGTTCTTTCTCATATGGTTTTGACTGACATCCCGCCCCCCCCATCCCCCAGGGGGTTTTGCCGTACTCTTATGCCTGTGGGCTTTTTGTTCACACCGATGTATCACCCAACACTTCAGACGGCCTCCCGCGTTTCAGTTTAAAAAAAAAAAAAGGATCGTTAAATGAGGGATCAAGACTCAAGGCGGGATCCTTTCGTCTGCTGTGTAGCTGAAGCTAAGACAGCTTCTGCATCTTCAGTCAGTCCTGCCACAGCCATGTGGGAAACCACCAATCAAAACTCCCTGTTGCGGGCAGCAGCACCCAGGCTGACTGTGAACGGGAGCAAAGACCCACAAGCGGTGTCAAATATCATGCTTCTGCTGCAGTCCACGCTGAAAGTGGCTGAGTGGAAAATCACCTTCTTGCTGTGTTCCCTTAGCCACCCCCCCCCCCCCAACCAGCACGTCTGTGGGCTCGCAGGGACACATCACAGGGGTCCGTGCTGGATGTGTGACCGAACAGGCCGTAGCCACACACCACATTCCTTGCTCGGTCCTCTCGTGTATGATGTCCTGCGTCCCGAGGACAGGAATGTCATCCTATGCCCGGCTCATGTCGGCAAGAATGACCTCATCAGCCTCCGCAGAGATCAATCATGCCGAGTCACGGTCCAACCAACAGCCGTTAGGCCGCTGTGCCTCTTGAGTTCATCATCGACGTCTCGCCCATGACTCCTTTGACTGGGCTGGATGCGCTGGGCTCTGATGTCATCCGACATTTCTCTGAGGTTAGAATGAGAAATAATGAACGGCCAGGCTTTGTGTTTTCGCTGGTGACAGGTCTGACACCCGGGCCGAAGACATACTGGGATCTCCCGTGCCGCCGTCGTCTACTAGGGGTCTCCAGAGGCTCTTCTAAGCCAGGGTGGGGCCCTGGATCTCCTTAGAACCATCAAGCTGCCCTGGGGAGCGATGCAGTGAGGAATGGAGAAGCTGATGAAGGCCCCCAGGAGAAAGGGCAGCCAGACATGGCGGCTTTGTTTTATGTCTGTTAGCACCATTATACCTGCGTGTATATTTACAGCCCCGTCCAGAGTTCTGTCAGCATTACTGAAAGGCAGGAAGAATGAGGATTTATTAGGATGTAAAACTGCTATGAATTATTAATGCTATTTATGTAACACTATTTATGTGTTATGTAATGACCACCGCAGGCTGACAAATGGGTCAGGGCACTAACTGTACCGCCGGGTTCTGCTGCGCGATCCGTTGTAATGGGTTCGTGCACTTTGATCTTTATGTCTTTTAAATGTTGACTAACCGCTAACTTGGCACCACCTGTCTGTCTGTGGCACCCCCACCCCCGCCGGTTTGTGACCAATCTGGCCTTTTAAAAGGCAGTGTGTGATTCTCCATGCTGGGGCAAACGGATGTGTTCAGCGGGACAGCTGGTGAAATGAGCTCCGGAGCCAACTTTCAGCCCTAGGAAGCTGCTGAAAAGCATGTGTGACAGGGGGGGGGGGGGGCTGGATGATGTCATGTTCAGGGGTTGAGTTAAAGTCACCCTGAGACGCTGGCTTGTCCCATGAGCCCCTTAAGTATGTTCGGTGGGTCGCATGGGGCGCTGTGCTGTCACCTCTCCGTGTCCCTGGCCTGTAATTAGCACTGAATGATACCCCCCCCCCCCTGTGCTCTTTAATTAATTCCGCATGCATTTACAGAAGGGAGCCCACTTCATCCCACAGGGGCCCTCCGGGGAAATAAAGAAATGTTTATGAGTGCGAGTGTATAGATGCTCAGACACCGGCACGCCGTTTCCATACAATCACACAACGGGTATATAACGGCCTTTAGGACCCCATTCTGTCTGTCTTGGCATGAGTTGTACATCGTATTTCCGGGTTCGATGGGCTTTTAGGCAACGTGACTCAGCCCGCTACGCTGCCGCCGTCAGCCTTCCCTGAGTCGAACTGTATCTTCTCCTGCGATGCTCCAGCCTGGCAGCCTTTTCTACACTATGTTAAGGCCACTATACGCGTAAGTGATACCTACGGTAGGATCCTCTAATGGCACAGATGTGAGAATTAAACAAGGAGCAACCCTGAGATTGTGTTAATTTAGAAAGTCACCAGTATAACCATCAGTGGACTAGAAACCACTTGCATTTGAGGTCAGCCCTGTGCTTCCAGCCCAATCTGGGAGGCAGGAATGAGGCATTGAGTAGTTTGCGGAACCATAGCTTGGTGATAGAGTACTTTGGGATAGCGTAGCTTGGGGGTAGAGTAGTGTGAGGTACTGTTGCTTTGGGGTAGAGTAGTTTGGGGTAGCATAGCTTTGGGGTAGAGTAGCTTTCGGGTAGAGTATTGTGGGGTAGCGTAGCTTTGGGGTAGAGTAGTGTGGGGTAGCGTAGCTTAGGGGTAGAGTAGTTTGAGGAAGTGTCGGTTAGAGTAGCTTAGCTTGGCAAAGAACATTTTCCCTCCCTGTCTGAGAGACGCTTTCATAACTATCTCCAGGGCATCCTTCACCTACTTAAATGTCACTTGGTGTGTATTCTGACCTCAAGTGCTACTGGGGGCTAAATCCTACACCACTGAATATAGGCTCTGCAAGCGCTTAGTTATTTATCTTTTTCTTCGGACAGATTCCCAGGCTTTCGTCACTTTGCGGACAGGGAAGACTGAAAGGCTTGAGTGGCGAGTGGGAAAGGAAATAAGTGAGAAGCTGATTGTGGCGTGAAGCCGTTCCCCGGAGCTGTGTGTGCTGCTCCTGTACAGTGATGGCCGTGAGTCACGTGGGGTGCTTCCCCTTCCGCTCGAGTTTTTAATCAGGCCGATGTCAAAGTCACTAGATGAAACATAGAGAGAAGTAGAACATTCTGTAACGGATCCATCGATCATGATGGATCCATGATGGATCTGGGGGTCCCGCTATCAGTTCCTGTGGGCTCCGAATTCATGTCTGGGGATCTGTTCATTTCTTTATTCTGCAGATTAGATGGAACAGGACAGTGTCTCGGTCCTGCAGGTTAAATGGTCATAACATTTAAAGCTGAGAAACCCTGGATATTAGGCTTTAAGCTCACTGAAGTATATTTATGGCCTAAATTATTTCTCCTAAAATTACTTTTGCCGCCATAAGCGGTATAAGAAATAGATTTGGATATACAGTCAGTGAGTAACACGAGGAATAAGTGATTTGGACTAAGATCTGTTCAGGATCTATTCATCTTATGAGGTGTCCTGAGATACTGGAAAGCAAAGCTGCAGAGAAGCTCCATGAACGCCCCGCAGACGTGGGTTTATTCTCATCCAGCTGAGCCAACCGTCAGAATTCCTGCAGTGGTCCCTCACGAGATTCCTCCTTTTTATAGGTGTAACTGATAAAAGTTTGCTCCGAGTAAAATGATTATGCATCTGCAGTACTGCCAAACAGATGCAGCCAAATGAGAACATCACACATGAAACCAGGAGATCTCGGCCTGTTAAGGTCTTTAAAAACCTATAAAGGTTGATCCTTGTGTTTATTTCTGTATGTGTGCTCTGTATGCTTGAAACCTCACAGAAGTAATGTTCTGTAAAAACTAGTGGGAGGTTTACAGGAGGTGCTGTGTGACCAGTATGGCATGGGTTTAAATACCCAGTAGCTGATGCTTCAGGTCTCCTTTGGATAAAAAGAAAATAGACGGTGATATTTACAGACACGCATAAATAGCTTAACCCCTTTGCACAGGATTCACACAGACAGGCATACGGTATCACACTTCTAACAAACACGACTCCTGAAATTACTCACCTGGGGAGAGGCATACGACTGTAAGCAGCCACCAAGGGTAATGTCAGGCTTAAAGGTTACAGACAATTACTCAGAGGCTTCCAATGGGGCATGAATCTGCACCATGAGAACGTTCACATCCGTATGTAAAGGGGAACGAATGGTATCGATTGTTGGTTTTATTTGCTGGATTCCGTCATGACATTTTTCCACTATGAACTGATAAACAGATGCTCTTTTGAAGAATGAAACTGTAACAATGGATTTATGATGGCTGGCAGTTAATTTATTTTTGAAGTTATCTTTGTTTTAACCTTTAATCAGACCGTTCTAGATGTTCCTAGAGCACATGGAGCACCTGCCAAGTCCTACCAGGTCTTATCGCAGCAGCCATCTTCTCCACAATCCATGCATCATGTTTTGTTGCTAGGTCACCTGGCTAAATCTGCATGAGGGTAAAATAAGTTCTATTTTATGAAGTATATTTCCACATCCAAGTTGGCTGTAAGAGGGATGAATTCGAGCTTGATGTAGGCAGCTTGACATTAACTCGAGCTTGTAAACAGCTTGATGTAAAATCGAGTTTGTTGAAAACAGCTTGACGTAAACTTGAGCCTGTAAACTCGAGCTTGTCGCAGACAGCTTGACGTAAACTCGAGCTTGTCGCAGACATCTTGATGTAAACTCAAGCTTGACATACACCGGCTAATGTAAACTTCAGCTTGATATAAACTTGTGCCTGATATAAACGGATCGTCTGCCAGCCCAATGGGTCGTCCCGATCTATAACTTTCACTGTCACAGTTCCTGGGTCAGCAGGGCTCCACAGGAACTTTCTCTTCCTCCCTTTCCAGCGCTGAGGTTCCTTATAGAAAAAAGCAGGGCCAGGTGAGGAGAAGGTAATTAACACAGGTAAGAAGAAGCTTATGTAATGCAAGAGATTCGACATAACGGTGTCAGCCTGGCGAGGACTGTTACCATCACAGATGTGCAGCCGCCTTGGGTCTGGGCCGTCACCATAATCACCGACGTGGCCGCTGTAGATTCCTGTCCGACCGTGGGAGTCGGTTCGGCTCCCTGTGGGTACAGAGCACTGCATTATGGGCTGTCCCTGCCTCTCAGATCCACTCAGCATCTGAAAGCTAGAGCCTTATTCAATTTCCATCTGACATAATGGACCGCTCCCTCTCTCCAGATCAAATTTAGATTTCCGTACCAGGCTTCCGATGCCACTAACAGTGGGTGTAATTTTCAGGTGCAAGAGCATGGAATTTGCCAGGAAATGAAATCAGGAATTTTGTGTTCAGAGGTGCAGTTTGCTAGGGCTTGGACCATGGTCGTGAATTCTGCTCACAATGCCTGCCTAAGCTTGTGGGCTTGTAGCAGACTGAATCTAGGGTTGAGTGTTACTGCAGCGTTGTGTACGTTCTCATCATCTTCATCATCATCATCATCATCTTCCCTATTACACTCAAAACCCAAACAATACAGACCATGACTTCCATACGGAAGAGAGAGCTTTGCAAGACTTAGGACCATTAAGCTGAAAGCATCTACATCTGTAATGATCCTGGGAGGCCACTGTAATGGTGGGACGTTATAGTTGTTGTCTGCTGTCAAGCTGTTTTATGATATTTGCATTCTTCCTTGGTGGAGGCACTGAGATGAGGTGAAAAACACTTTGGCTCTCCGCAGTGTTTAAAACAATCAGCTGACTCATTCAGAAGAGTGCCGGGGGGCTTTGGGGGGGGTGGGTTGTTTTTCCTCTGGGCCTCCTTAAGCTGGGTTAGGAGATCGGGTTATCAAACACAGGGAGCTGGTGGAAACAGATTATCTTTCCCGTGTGAGTCAAGCATCAGCGTGGCCTGTTTTTCAGCAGGTGGCCACGTTGGTTCCCCTCATGTCTGTGGTCTCTGAACAAGTAAAGATGGCGTTCACGTTAGTTAAATTCATGACGTTTTTTCCGCTGAAAGTTGCACGGCTGTTTCAGAGCTGCTGTAATCCTCCACATGTGTTTGAAGGCCACTTTTTTTTTCCACACAGTAATATATTAATGAGACACCTTTCTGGCAGAGTATTTTTGATGCTATTTTTGGAATAGTGTCGATTTCATGGTTGGGTTCAATCTTTCTTTTCAGATTTCTACACTTATTAAAATGTGCTAGCTATAGTATGCTTATACATTTTAGTCCATCCAATAAAAATATCATTAAAGTCCATTATCAGTCTGAGGATCCGGCACGTTCTGCCGCTGAAGTGCCACGTGACCCCCATCGTGAGATAATCACTTCAGCGATCAAGCCGCTGTGAAGGCTTTGGATTCTGCTGTAGCCCCTCCCTCCTCTGTTTTTGACTCGGCTCAGAGACAAGAGCTGCTCTATGTGTCTTCAAACTGCTCCAGGACTGGTGAGGATGCCTGAGAGGAGCATTTGGGAAACCGGAGTCCCTACAAGTTTGCCGGAGTGGTATGAAAAGCTGAAGACGTCTGCACACAGATGGGGCTTGTGAACCTCGTTTTAGCAATGTGAGATGTGTTTGCTATGGACTGAGCACTGGCCTGTTCCTCTCCCAGAGGGAACTGCTCTGGGGATCCTGCTTAGTCTGTGTAGCGGTTAACTTGTTACCAAATCTAAACACTGTTGAACCCTTGAGCAAAGCACCAGCTGAAAGTGTCTCATTGATCACCCTGCGGCCCATGTGTCAGTTGAGTGAATAGACTCTCCTAATATGCTATATTTAAGTTCCATCACGGACAGCCCCTTCACCCTGTGCCCCCTTCTCCACAGCCTGTCACATTTTCTTATCGTGACTGCCCCCACCCCAACACACACACAACACACTCCAGAAGCCCTTTTGTGGGATTTCTTAGATTTATTTATGTCTCTGGCTTATCTCATTCCTCCACTGAGATTTTTGCTCTCTCCCAAATGAGTGAAAGAGAGATTAATTTGCGCAGGATTCTTCTAGCTGATGGGCTTGACGAGCCAAAGCCCAGGCGATCCGCGTGTCTGGGAAATCAGGTACCCGAGCTGTTTCCACTAGATTCACTAGATTTCATGTCCCGGAAAGGTTCTGCTGCTGTACTCTGAGAGGGTTCCTCGCAGCATGACCCTCTCCTAAAAAAAAATGCACAGCAGTGTATAAGAGAAAAACCTCTGTGAATGATAACAATACAATCGAAGCTTATGAAGAGTTATTGCTTGGATGCCAGGCCCTGAGAGATTTAGTGTCCCTACAGCTTCTAGTTCTTTATCTGTTGGGGAGCTAACTTGAGCTTGAGATGGTAAAACTGATCATCATTCTAATTTAGATTAGGTTCTGATTATAGTTCCCTCATGACAAAGCCATCCTTAAATGCAAAGTACTTTTAAGGAGAGACTCCCCAAGGACTGATAAGTGTTTGTTTTTTTTCCTTGATGTCTCGTTCGGTGGTCTGCTCTGATTTAGGTGGTCTGCTCTGATTTATTTTGGTGGCTCCTGCTAGTAGGCAGAGAGGTGCATTAGCTTGTGTTTTTCAAAACATCTTTTATTTTACATGTGGGACAGCAGCACTTTAGCTGAGACGTGCTCTCTGGCAGAATCTACATAGCCGGGAGATGGCCCTGGGCCTTGCTGGGGACCATAATTAATGGAGAGGCAGGTACCAGCAGCATCCTGCAGGGCGCAATGCATCCGTGTGTTGAGTGTTAAACACACAGTGGGGAACATCACCAGTCAGACCCCAGTTTGCACAGGTGCCCCCGAGAAACGAGCGTCCACTCGGCAATCAGACGGTCCATAGAAACGTGTACGTCGCCCCCCCCTGGAAGACATGTGGCTGAGCAAATGAAAATATGAGCCGTGCAGCTCAGCGAAGATGCCCATCCGCCTCCGGGGTCCTCTGCGTGCTTCGTCGCTGCACAGCCGCAGGCAATGCGACGCTCTGTCATCAATCAGTAGCCGCAGAGTCAGGGGCGGCTGCGGTTCGCACGTCATCGGCCAGCTCCCCCCCCCCCCATTTCAAGGCAGCCCCATCACCGGCTGCCAATGGCAGGAGAATGTGGGCCCCAAGGGATCGTGCGGTGAGTGCGTAGTCCTGACCTCGCCGTGGCTCAGAGGATTCCTTCACGAAGAATCGGTCGTCCTTGACACCGAACAGATTTTCAGTGTTAGGAGTGAGATAGTCACTCTGGGGTCTAGAAGAGGAGCTGAGAAGCCCTCCCCTGGGACGGCCACTAGGGGGCCACGTTCTTGTACCCATTACATTGTGGGGATCAGATTTCTCCATAATGTGATTAAAAACCTGAAACTTTTAACCTTGTGGATATTTATTTTGGGCCCCACAAGGGGAAACCAGATTTCATTTAAATATGTGACAATCAAACAGCTAAAAATGGCAAAAGTCTTGTATTTTGTTTGGTTACTTATGGTTAAGGTTAGGGCTGGGTAGGGGTTAAGGGTGTTGTAGATGGGATTAGGATTTTCCCATAGAAATTAATGGAGAGTCCCCACAAGGATATGAATACAAGCGTTTTTGTGTATGTGTGTGTGTGTGTGTGTGTGTGTGTGTGTGTGTGTGTGTGTGTGTGTGTGTGGGTTTGCATAGATCACATTTGAGGACCAAATTGTCCCCAAAGTGCAGTAAAACCTGAAATTTCCCTACTTTTGGGGACATCTTTTGAGGTCCCCATTTGGATAACCTCAGTTTTATTAAAATCTGTGAATGTAATCAAAAAAGTAAAAATGCCAAAAGTCTTGTATTTGGGTTGGTTACTTGGGGTTAGGGATGGGTATGGGTTAAGTGTGCCATGACTGGGATTATGACTTTTTCCATAGAAATGAATGGACGGTCCCCATTTAGATAGGAAGACTAACTTGTGTGTGTGTGTGTGTGTGTGTGTGTGTGCATGTGTCATGTGTGAGAATTACAGGAAGGTCTACATTCTGCGCTCTGGGCTGTACATTAATCAGCTCGGTCAGACATGCAGGCTCCTGACCTTTAATCGCCTTGTTTGCTTCTGGTTTAGCAAACAGCATAAGGTTTAGGACTTCATCATCTGCTGAGCATCGTCCCCCCCGCCCACCCACCCACCAACCAACCAAACCGCATCACTGCCAGTGCTGGCCCACTGCCTAATAGTCCTCACCTCCAGCTGGGCATCGTGGCTTCTGCTAGCAGATACCAGCCGAATCTCCTCCTAATGTCTGTCAAAAGTGCTGAATGGCGAGAGCCAGCTTTCATAGGCTGTACCTAAACGCCCACATTAAGTGCTAAAATAACACGCTAAGTCAGGTGAATGTTCTGCCATGTTGACGCTGATATGCCAAGTGTCATTTCATAGGGACTCCGGCCAAGTAGTTACAGGTACGAGCATCCAAGTTGTAAACAAGCTGAAAACTCTGGTGATATTACCACAGTGAATTGGCACTAATTTCTTAAAACGTGTAGTTTCCCCAAATCCCCAGATGGAGGCAATGGTGAGCACTTAACAGGCAGGGAGCTGCCATTGGCAGCAAGTTCGGAAACACACCCGCAAAGGTAACTGCTGCTGCCTGAGAACACTCTCAGCTTGGGGAGTAGAAAAACATATTTTCCCCCTGAGATCTCTTGGGGCCTTTCACACCTGCAGAATGAGCAGGGTGGAGATTGAGGGAGGGAGCTGTCCACTGCCTTATTTTGCTCTTTTGGGATTGTGGAATGGAGAAACTGGGGGAAATAGTCAGAGATATGAGCCTTCAAAGAGGAAGGTCTTGGAGGTGTGTGATGTTCAGTATGAAAGCTGACAAATGTCTTTAAAAGTTCAACAGGCTTTCGGGCCTACAACCTGCGACAGCCGGGTACCACGGGGAGGGAGACGGCCCAAAATGGAGGTGCATTTGGAGGTGTCTCACTCACCTCCGAAGGAAGGTGCACAGGTGTAAATACTGTGTGTGTGAAGGGGGCTACGGAATATTCTGGATGGAGCCGTCCACGTTCTGAAAAGCATGCTTTTGAAAGCCTGGGTGGGGCTTCCTCACAGACTTAAGGCTGCAGTCAAATTCAGGACCATAGCAGAGTTTGTGAGGGCGGTGACAAAAAAAATCCCAAGTTTATGAGGAATTGTAATGTAAATATGAAGTGTGATGGATATAAAAAGCAGCACAATCGTGCTCTGGGGACCGAAAGCCCTCTTCAGATCTTATTAGTGTCACCATGGAAACCTACCAGGGAAAGTAAAGGGATTCAGGAATGGGGCTCTGTAGCTGGCGAGAAGCAGGGCTGTCACTGGCTAATGAATTTTAACTTGAAAACTTGAGTGTTAAAATTGAAAATCCGCAGACCTCCCCGAATACTCTGTCTAGAATATACTTTTTCTGCTGGCTGCCATTGTGGCATTTTTAGCACTGCTGGCCCTCAGGGACTGTATATGTGATCCGAATGTGTGACAGGTTCAAGTTCCCAATGACCCGCCTCTCTGTTGTCTTGGGAATCCGTGCAGAAATGCCCCTCTGATTGTTTTTCACATCAATTTGAAGCCATCATCAGAATGTGAAAGCCCCCCTCCCCCGGGTCCTCTGTTTTATGTTGCGCGATGAGATGAGTGAATATGGCAGATGAAGGAGTTCTGATCTGCCTTCTTGTTTGTGCTCGAGGCCTTGTGTGGTCAGAGCTGTTCATCGTTGCTCTGTTTGCTAAATTCCTTCAGATGATACCCCCCTGGATCATTTATAGATATTTGTAAACCGACTTGCTCACAAGCACCAAAAAGTAGAGGATCGATACCCCAGACTGGTTGATGTGAAGTTAGCAGCTCCATGTCTGGCCAGTACCATTGTTGGACTAGCTGCAGTGGGCTGTGATTCAATAGTGGGAATGGTTCACTCTCCCCCGCCTCTCTGAATACCACCTCTGGCTCTGGATGGCTAACATTTTGGGTAGCGTCGAGCAACTGGGCAAATCGGCAAGACGGTCTTGGGCGTGACCGAATTCAACAGGCTGTTTCTGCCGTGAACCTGGAATGTTTTACTGCTTCAAAAAGTCACAAGCAGAGAAGTAAGACAGCTGGGGGTTTATTCTGAGGCACACAGGGGTGAAGGTGAGGGGCTTTGTGGATTCCTCTGTGAGAGGAACCGCATCCATGCTGAACCTGACTCCTTGAAAACTGCGTCGGTGGATCGAGGCGTCGTCACTGTCCATTTCAATTCACATTTTCAATTTTTCGAAAGTGTTTGAAAAGCACGTGCCTTAATCATCCCGTAGACAATTACCTTTCAGCTGGGGTATATTTTATATGAACAAGAAATCACTTGCAAGTGGGCCAGGTGTCTGTCTGCCTGAGTGAACAGTTTGTGTGCTGGTGGCACCTGTCCTGATCTTCACGGTGAACAGAAAGGCTTAAATTTTCTCCTAGTATCATCGGGCTCCTAGGGATACGGAACGCAGACACTTCGGGCTGAATCAGAACAGAGACTTAAAGAGACATGAACCAAATTTTGATTGGTTGTCAAATTATGAGGTAAACTTCAAGCAAAGTTTCTCCTGCTTTTAGAATTACTGTTTTTTCACAAGAATTAATGCATTGTTGTGTTTTCCTTGGTTAGAAAACAAATAATTATAATACACTGCAGGACAAGTTTACATGAACACCTATCCTGGGGGAACCAATCGCTTTCATTCTGAGGGTCTCTTCACAGCAGAAGAAAATCACTTCCTGGAGAGTTACAGGCTGAAATTGGGCTGAAATCATCCCATCTCATTCCCTCACAATCCTGACAAGCAGATCAGTTTCCTCCTGCCTTTAAGGAACAGAGAGATACAGAGAGACCTGAAGTAGAGACGGATTATCCATCATCCAGTGACGAGCCCTGAATCGTTAGTGTGATTCAGATGGTCACCGGGGGGAAAAAAACAGTGCATTTATGTAGAATAATGTGAGCCGCAGAATCGTTCCCTGAGCTGTTTAGAAATGTCATTTGCCAAGACTCACATCCACTACAAAAAGAACATAGTGTGCCTCGAGTTTTACCTTCTTCTAGGTTTCTACTATTAAATATGGGGAGGAAAGCTTATGCAGAGCAAACCCTAGCAATGCGTTATGCATAAAAGTCAGGTTTACAGATTCAGTTTGATTTTCTTTTCTGTGTGAGGTCCAGCAATTTCAGATACTCTACTAGCTAAACGTTGGTGAAGGTTCTCCACTCTGTACGCCAAGAGAGCTCCACCCTAGTCCCTACCAGCCCCCAGGACACATTAGCCAGCCTTTCGCAAACACTCGTAAAAGGCATCTCTTCTCAGTTACCTCAATAATGAAAGTATGAGCTGAGCAGGGCGGAGTCGATGCTTACCCGTGCTGAAGAAGTGTTAAAATGGCAGCTTATCACATGCGTCTCAGTGCCACGAATATTTACTTGCTCGCCTAACTTTTGACCATGTTGGCCAGATTCATGTCTATATCTCAATGGAGCTATGGGAGATCTTCAAGCCCCATGTTACATGGACAGACTGCGGAGGGATTTGTGGGCAAAACCGAGCCTTTTGCACTGAGTATCCTCAGGTCTGGTTTCCTCATTGGTTGGCATGTTTATGACTGACCCCGACCCTCTGGGTCTGGTTATCCTATGATGCCATCTTATAAAATGGATTTGTGAAGCTAAATGACCTTCAGCTGCGATTTCCTGCTCCTATTCCTATTCTGGATGTGGCCCAGCAGCCCTACAGCAGAAGGTGGGGTGTTGAGTGTTGGGTTTGTCCTCCAGAAGAACTCTAACATATTCAGACAAATGTCCCCTTCCAAAGATCTTGAGCGAACCACCTCGCAACAGTGTGCAGAATGGGCGCCCTGCCCCCAGGACAGCGCTTGTCGTTGTATCCGTTGGTTACTCTGAGTTGCATCAGAGCGAGGCCTCGGCCAGTCACTGCCGGAGGTAATTAAGTGACCAGGCTGCGACCGTAGAGTGTTATCTTGCTGAACCACTCATCTTGTCTAATTGACCACCTGAGCATGTTCAGCTCCATTACGTTAATAATTTGTCATTATGGGCTGAATGTCCTTCCCGCCCCCAAATCCCCTCCCCTCCCCCCGCCAACGGCATCTTTTTGTGCTTAAATAGCCCTTTATGGGGGCTGTGTAATTACCATGGTAATCATATGAAATTGATGGCCTGTTTCCTAGTGCCCGTCTCACATTTGGCCCCTTAATTGTCATCTCTCCTGAAATGACAGGCAGCTGTAATCTTATTTTCAAAGTAAAAGCACCCTCCCCATCAGTATCATCGCCCCAATGAAACTGGTGTGTGAGCAGCTGGAGTTTTCGTCCATGTTTTCTGAGAGAGGAGACATTGTAGGGATCCCATACCTACAGAGCGCGACTCGCAGTCCGCCACCAGGGGGGGCTGATGGCACCTTCATTGTCCCACCCTGTGTAATGAACACCGGGGCACGGCTCAGTTCACCACACAACCGGCTCATGGTGGGCTGAGAATGTACACCCTCGGCTGGGAGATGAGACTTAATCACCCCCTACCTGGGCTCCGCAGGGACACCAATCACTGGGAGTTAGTAATTACATTTGTGGTATTAGCAAGCTCAATTACAGCATTGTGTAGAGTGTGGAACGTGGAGGGGCGTGGCTCCTGTCAGCTAAACGAACGGCCTAATTAGCGCATGCTAACGGAAGCCTGTCAGGATTCCGACACTGTGGATCAGTCCTCTTCTGATCATCTGACAAAGGGCCAGCGATCACATGCTCTCCAACGCAGTCAGATCCTCGCCACTCTCGCGTAATGAACTTGATCTGTCTCGAGAGTCGCCGTGGAAACAGCCCGGGGGCACTCAGTGGCTCATGCGATATGCTAATTAACAAGCCTGTGAGCTGACAGTCGAGGAATTAGACGAGACTGACAGATAGCTGCCAAACGCAATCATACGGCACGCTGCCTTCACGCCCAGATCTTGGTGACGGCCTCTCGCCATTCTTCGCAATTACTTTAATGATTCTATTTTAATACTCTGTGTTAAGGTGTCTGAGTTGGGAGATAGCAGCGTTCTGTGTGATGCTAGCTGCTCCATTAGCAGGGGTAGGACCAGAGCACCATGGCGCCTTCCCATCAAAAGCATTTCCTACCCCTGAGACATTTTAGCATGGTAGGTGACAGGAGGGTTGATGACCTCTGACCCTGGGTAGCCCCCTGAAACCAGGCCTTGGAGGTGGAGGCCCAGGAGTTGTTTTAGGTCGTCCTTCATCATGGCGTAGACCCTCAAATCAGCCTTGAGCTGACAAAATGAAACTCTCTATAAAATAATTTGAGATCCACAGGGATCAAAATAAAAGCGTCCAGTATAGATTAAGTGTAAGGGGCAAATTTATAGGGGTTTTTCATGTGAGTAGACTGCTTGGGGGCAGTTCAGTAGGTGTGGCTTGCGTCTCCTGGGTGAGCAAATGTCTAATTTGTACACTCGCAGCTCCCAATTTTAGAGGGATGAAAATTCATGAGGCAGTGGGATGTGTCTGTGAGATCGTTACACCTCCGCGCGCTTTCACCTGATCTCACGGCCGGAAATGAGAGTGAGGCTGGGTCATCTCTGCGGAGGTGAACCTCAGGGTTACCCATGCAGAGCCAGAACATGCAATCAATACGCTATTATGTGGTAGAGAGGACTCGGGGCAGCACGACCCACGGCTGGTGGAAATAAATGAGCAGATAAGCATATGGTGAAGCTACACACTGAATAAACATGCCAGGACCGTAAACCTGGAATAAAATGTGTAAGACAATAACAGCAAAGAGTTTGATTTAAATTAAAATGCTGAGAAAAACTGTCTGTCACGAGACATTAAATTGGCTGAATCGCATGGCCTGCCCAAGCTGAATTATGTCATTTTGGCTGAATTTAAAGAAGGATGAGCCGTGTTTGTTGAAGTCTGCAAGGATACGTTCCCTGAAGGAGATTTAAGATTCAGAATCCACCGGATCCTCAGCCCTGTCAGAGTGACGCTTCAATTGTCCTCACTTTGCTCTGATGAAATGTAGCTAGTTTGTCTGTGTATTCACTTGAAAATGAGGGTGACTTTGATAACAGCACATCATTCAGCTGTCCCATTGTGAAGCCTGCTCTTATGACAGCCGCTGCTGATTCAGATGAGTAAGACGTTTTCGATCAGTGATGTGTGTATGCTTGAGGGATTCTGACAAAGTGAAACATTACTGGGCTCGGAATGAGACTATGGTGCTGGAGAATTTCCTCAGGGAGGGCCTTCTTGGGTGGATGGGTTGGGGGGGGGGTAGGGGGGTCTTCAGTGAGGTTGATCTCTGCTGCGGGTATGAATCCCCACTGCTGATGGCACGCTTGGAGAGCGTGTCCTGCCATGATACGTCCCGTAGCTTGTTCTGGAACGTTTCTCCCACATGGGGATCTCTTGTAATGTAGAAGACAGTTTCTCAAGCTGCTCCTGATGGGCCTGGGCCTTCTCCTCCATGACAGACCAGCAGGAAGACTCATGACAGCAGCAGAAACGCCAAACTGGGAGTAATGGTGATGTCTGTATAAGGGAGTCATCCGGTTGACTGGGTCAGGAGTAATTTAAGAGTAAAACCGAATTAATCTGACTCTTTTAATGCTCTCTCTTCATTTTCCTGACCCCTGGGTAGTCTGCTAGAATCCCAGAGGGTAACTTTGATATTCTGCCCTAGTTTACTGACAGCCATTTTTGTTCTATGTATAAATTTTTGATTATTACTTAGGAAATTAGGCTGGGTTCACTTTTACATGGAACCTCATTCTGCCTGTCTAAATACTGTCTAGAGTCAGCGATCTGCCTGAACCTTTTGGACTGTGAGCAGACTGGAGAGAAACCTGCATAAATACACAAATATGGAGATCTCAGGACAAATTTAAACCTCTGACTGAGGAAACGCAATGTAATCATGGCACCTACTAGGGCACACACCCGCAATGGCTCATAGCGGTCTTGTTTTGTACCGTCATTGGCTGCCTGCATGTGCTGCCTCAGCCAATGACAGAACAGACTGTTTACATTCAGTCTCTGTTTGCAGCAACCTAGTGTGGGATGGGTTCAGCTTTTCCAGTATCGCAAGTTGGAACACTGAGACCAGTGTTGATTCAGCAGTTGGGTCTTTTTTACCCAATTTGTCAGGGATGGTGTGCGTAGGTAAGCCTTTATGAGCACAAATCACTCTGCAAAATGCATATCTTTAGTCACTGGGTCAGCACTGTATGGCAGAACCATCCCAATTAAAGGCTAATTTTACAAAGTCCAAATGACATCAAATCCACTGCAGGTTTTAGTGAGTGTTTGAAGGAAGACCATCATAATTTCCTGCTGGTAGCAACACATTGCACCTCTACACAAGCTGTGACTTTTTGTTTGTCAGCACAGACATCCCACAATATTGTCATTAATCCTTGCCATGATGGATGCATGTGAATTTACCCAGAAGGTGATTTGGGATTTGCTAAACGTGGTCTTGAGGGAACACAGCTACTACTCGTGGGTTTTCTCTCCCCCCGCTACCCGTAACTGGTGTGTTTCCATTCCTCTTATGGAAAGTTCCAGGCTAATGCCAAACTGGTTCAGTTCCAGCGTGATATCTTCTCTAGGGCCGTAATTCAGAATGCTTTCCATGGGCCTCATCATTAATCAATCCGTGTACTTCATGGTGGCTGAGCAGAAAGGTCACCTAAGCTCCCATCCCCATAGAGGAGGGTCACCTGGTGCATTTTCATGGACGTTTAAATGTCAACCATTGGAATGCTCTTTTAGAGCACGGCATAAATTATGCAAAAAAAAAAAAAATTAATAGGTCATTACTGTGATGTCTTAGACCGGAGCCAAGATATCTTGCATCCATGATGTACCTGTAGATGACCTAGGATTATTATCTGTAGATTCTCTGTTGGCATGCAAAATGTTGCTCTTGTATATCCCTCACCTTGTAAAGTGTTTTGATGTTCTTGTCACAGTGAAGCTTCAGGGACATGATTTCGTGACGTGATTTTGGGATGTGATTTCGGGACGTGATTTGATATCATGACTTGAATGCTTTCATCCCAGACCCCATAATGTAAAGGCGCTGAACATGTCACTGAAATTTGACACGAATTCACTCCAAAAATGTCCATGTTATGCAAAATAAAACACATCAATCCTCAGGGAAAATAAGGACATTGTTTGGAATTTGTCACTAGGGGGCACTATAAAGTAAGTACTTGTACCTCTTGACTTCCAGCCCAACACAATGCTAAAATAGCCCAGCGTGCTCCTTAAGTTGGTCAGTAGTGTTGAGATTTTCCCATTGCCTCTTGTCCCCCCGTTTAACTGGGAAAACCAAACGCGAAGCAGTGTTTCTGCATCCCCTCCCACCGGGGGCAGGAAGGGATTTGTTTTTCATCTATGACATTTTTATCCAAAGCCAATTACAATTTATGTTTCCCTAAAACAATCGTACCTAAGGTCCCTATTGTTACCGGTGTTGCGTGCGTCATGTGCACTGATAATGTTAGACTGCGTCTTTGCATCTCTGCTTGGAGGATCTGGCAGCATCGCTTATGGTTTTTGGCAGATAGCAGTGTTTCGAACTGGAGGAGTGAATATGTAGGTTTTTTTTTGTTTATTGTATGTTTGTTTGGAAATGCAGACTCTTGGAGAAGAGCCGCTTGCCAGTTATCAAAGTCTAATTCCTGGAACTGTGCGGGTGAAACAGACAGTCCTTTCAGCAGCATTCTTTGGTGTTAAAGTGCCTTCTCGGACCAGCCACCGCTACCTCTGGTACCCTAACGATTCTTGATATGTAGACAGTGATGCTACAGTCACTCGCATTGTTACGTGTGTTATCATTGGGAAAGAGGAGCTCATATCCAGTGATTGGGATGAACTGCAGTCCGAAGCTGGAAAAATTTCACCAGCAAGGCGGGACCTGCTCATGGTTTAGAAGTAGCTTGCTGGCAATCGCTTGCTGAAGTCTATAAAAATCCAGATGGTGATGCAAAGGTGTAGCTGACTTTCTGTTAAACATATTAGCCTCAATGCATAACATTTAAGTGGGTAAAAAAATCCTTTTCATTGTAATCTGTTATTTATGGGCCTGTGAATTTTTTTTAGTCGACATGGGAGGCACCCGTTACAGGTCACGCCCCATCAGTGCTTGTCAGGCTGATGTAATTCTAGGTTACCTGTGTATATTCCGCAAAACACAAGGTGTTTAAGTCCTGTGGGAGACAGTAACTGGTGAATCTGCCAGGCTTATGATTTGAAAGAGGATAACGATCTTCTACAATGCCAGCTGCACATTTGAACAAACTTGGAAACAATACTATCCATTCATCCATTTTTTGAAACTGCTTGTCCTACTCAGGGTTGCATGGGGTCCAGAGCCTTTGGCACAAGGAAGAGAACAGCCCAGGATGGGGGGGGCAACCCAACCAAGGGCACACTCACACACCATCCACTCACACATTTGGTAACTCCAATTAACCTCAGCATATTTTTGGACTGTGGGGGGAAACTGGAATACCTGGCAGAAACCTCATGACGACACGGGGAGAACATGCAGACTCCACACACATGGAGCCATGGTGGGGACTCAGACCCAGGATCCAGTGGTGTGAGGCAACAGTGCTACTCATTGTGCTGCCCCAGGATAATACTACTACTCCACAAGTCCTGCTGATCTCCCATCACCATTTAATGGCGACAGCCGTATACGGTTAGGAAATACATCACCTGGGTTTGATGAAGTGGTGATGAATTCAAGGACCAAATGACCCAGAATGCAGATCAGTGCAGAATTAGATGTGCTGCTGACCTTTTGAGGGATGAGCACTATATCGACCCAGAAGGTCAGAAGGTTAGATGTCCTCTCTGTCAAGCCGCGAGGTCACACATGACAGTGTACAATAATAACTGTACCTTGATCATTCAGCTGGCTTCACCTTTTGGGGGGGGGGGGAGTGCTGTAGCTCCTACTGTCACTGCCGTGGAGATCTGATGCCAGTCTTTACTGGTGCTCTTCCACTGGATTAAGAGGGCAGAAATCTTGAGAAGAATTAATGACAAAACTCGTTCATTTACACAAAAATGTTCTGAGGGCAGGAGAAATGATTGGTTCAGAGAGATAACAAATTAGATTGTAGAGGAGGTGGATCCAAGCAACTGGGGGAGGCAGGGCCAAGATATCTGATTGGTTGATCCCACCTCCTCTAGTTGCTTGGACCCACTTCTTCTACAATCTCTCTGAACCAATCATTTTTCCTTCTGCCCCCCAGGACATTTTTGTATTAGTAAAACTCCCATGAACATTTCTGTAATGCAGGAGGCATCAGTTTAGCAGGGAAGACTGTTTAATTAACACGTTCAACATGCGATCTCGCAGTGTCTTTGTGCATTTCTGATTTTCGAAATAACTGCACCTGACTGGAAAAACATGAATATTAGTGTTCCAAAGTTTAGAGGTCAAGTTGCGCAAGGATATGACAGGGCACTTTTAGTGGCCAAAAAATTTATGAGATTACTGTAAAGTGAGCGCCTTATGCAGATTAATGGCGCAATTCTCAGGTGAACCAACTGCATATTTGATGATGACGATTTTGTTCCTTTAAATGCACTGATTTCAGAGTAACTGTAGCTGCTCAGACTCATGGAGAATAAGTGCCAGGTGTCCCTTTTGGCTCTAACAGACAGAGTCAGTGAAGAACAGCGTGATCTATCCCATAATTCAGCGAGACGGGTGAGTGGTACAGAATAACCTCTATCTGGCAAATCGCCTCGTTTGTTTTCTACTGAGAAATGATGAGAGGGAATCTGGCGTGGAGACAAGAGCGAGGATGGGTGGAAACTTTTTCTAATTAGCAAAAGAGTGAGCCATGTGCCAAATCGCATTCGTATATGAGGCGGTATGTTGGGGTCACTTCTGCTCAGTCCTGAATGAGTTGCTGTCTAACTAGATTGGGATTTTCAGAGAAGGACAGAATAGTCCTGATATGGAAGGAGTGTTTTATGTGAAGAACCCAAGGGGTGATAATAGGTTCTAAACTTCACCAGACCTTCAGTTAGTCTGAGGTTTTTCCAGGGTTGTGGCCGGTTTCCGGATGTTTCTGTGACACGTTTGCATCTACTTGCCTGTCCTGTGTCTTCTGGATTCTCAGTTCATGTGCCAGCAGCTAATTCTCTGCCTTTTTTTTTTTTTTTTTTTGAAAAATGTTCTGTAGAATATTCAATGCTCTGAACCTCATTCAAAGTAGAATCTGTAAATCAGCGTGAAGTGTAGCAGGTAATTTAATATATCCGTTAATATATCCCTCGTGAATGGTTCATCTGTAGTTTGCGGCTGTAAATGTCGTGACTGACCATGTTTGAGTAAATTAGCTTCAAGACAAACTGCCTTATTGGTATTTAAAAGTCCTGAGGTTTTAACCTTGATTCATTTACATACCGCAAATGGTCTCTTTGTGTTTCAGTCAAAGTGAGTGACGTTTTGAACGAGGGTCATTTTGCACTTGAGCAGAAGTCAGAGCGACGTCTCCTGTCGTTCGTGGCTCCCCAAATGCGTTGAGCCTCTTGTCTGTAAACAGGTTCTGATAGGTGATCGTATTAGCTTGGCTTATTGCAGTCGATGGAGTGAGGTGCCTTTCTGAGCCTCTCATTTGCTATTTGTCAGGTCATTTTGCCGCTGACCTGAGTCTCTGTCTCATCTCGTCCAACCCATGCCCACTATCACGCAGAGTCACCTGACAAGTCACCTGATAAGTCACCTGATAAGTCAGACTCTGAGCATCTCTATTAACATGCCATTTTTTTCCAGCGGCTGCTCTTCCAGGTCTCAGTGAAGTAAGTGCAGTTAAATGACTCAGGACGGTTTGCCTTGTTATGGATGCGACACTCCAGCACAGTGACTGGAAAGAAAATGCCGCCCTGCCACCTTTTACTCCACCGTCCGTCCGCTGTGAGAGCTCCCCCCCACTTTGTGTTTACACCTCACGGGAAGAGAGGACAGATGTAGTGGAAAGGTGGCTTTGAAAGGCTTGTTTCCCAGTTGCTCCACGCCGGCGGAACTGTGTCCTTGAGTGCTCTCCACTGACGCTAATGGCTGTCGGGAGTCCCCAGCGTTTCAGTGTCATCGCTATTCTACCCGCCAATCCTCTGACCTGTTGTTAATTAACTCACAGAGTGAGAGATTCATTTGGCATGAAGTTTTTCTCTCTTATTTTTTTTAACATGTCTGAAGGAGCATCTTTTCTTTCTGGAAAGTGAGACCGTTTGTAATTGGCAAATCAGGCACTTTCCAAGTCAGGCTTTGGGTCCTTGTGCCCACCTCGTCTGGAGGCCCAGCATCATCGGTGTCCATCCCACTCAAAGCACCACACTTATTTAGTTGGCACTTTGGATGACTTTCTTTTCTCCGGGTCACAGTTTGGGTGTGATGCCCGCTGGCACATTCTGGAGGGAAAAAATAGATAATTTGTGTGGGGTGTTGTCACGTTCGCTGGGTAAGCAAGCGGGCAAGAAGGCAAATCGAGCCAGACGGACGGGGAAACGGGGTTTATTCTTCGGAGACAGGCACGAACATTCATGACACTTCACAATGACTGATCTGACATACTGGGGAAAGACACGGACTAAATACACAGGACAAGTAGAAACTAACTGGCAACAGGCGAGTACAATCAGGGAAATACACGTGGGAAATGAGGGGGCGTGGCACACGGGAGGATCGTACGGAGCGGATCATGACAGGTGTGGCTATGCAAATCAGCATATTGTTTTTTTCCACAATCCTCTGGGTTGTTCCCAGTGTAATTCAAATTATTTGGGTGATTAAAGGGGATGGAAATGACAGCAGTGAATATAGCGTTGGGCTATTTATGTATCTCTTGTGAAAGACTATGTGAGTGTGTGTGTGTGTGAGAGAGAGAGAGAGAGAGGTGTAAAGTTCTCATTCATTAGTATCTTGTGTTTCTAAATTCCCATGAACTTTCTACAAGCCCGTACTTTACTTTCAGTGGAGTTTAGAAGGGTTATGATGTTCCAGCAAATTTACATTTCAAGTGCAGTTGCTCCCTGAATGAATTTAATCTGATACTGAGTTAGAAGGCAGCCATGTTGATATGTTGATTTTCATTCCCCTTAAGTTGCTGTGCATCAAAATGAAGGATTTATACGGCAGTAAGACCACGAGTGGTGCAGGAGAGATGAGATTAGTGTCTGCCTGTTAGCGGCTTTCGTATTGCCTTTGGCACACGAGGTCTACGTAAGATGTTTGGAAGGCGTTTGTGAAGGTTTGCATTAAAGTGACATTATTTAATTTTTTTGTTGTTCATTGGTGCCAGCATGGGATAGCTTCCTTTTTCCAGTGGAAAGTGTCTCCTAAGGAAACCACCCATTAAAATATGTAAATGTGCCCAAAAAAATTAAAAAAAGGAAAGACATTTTAAGGAAATTCATGGGGAAAGCTCACCCCCAGGCTGACCTCTGTCAGGCGCAGAGACGTGCCATTTGCATTTTATATTTGCGACCCTGCAGTAATTGCAATAACGTGGAACGGAAAGCTGGCAGCCTTCACATAGCCTGTCACAGCCGTGTCCTCTGACATCACTTCAGAGCTAATTATCTGCCAAAGGAAAATCAACAGAGCGCTTTGCAGCCCCCCAAGGCATGCCTCTACGTCTTTCTTAACGAACTGAACAAATAACATGTAGAACTTCATCATGGTAACAGCTACAGAGATGCATGGTTCTCGTTCCTGTTCTTTATAAGGCTCTGATGTATCACTTAGCGGCCATTTTTACTTCCTCTTTTCTTTTCCCTGAACAGGAATCATCAGCAAAGCTCCTCCTATTAAATCTGAGCCGCTGAACAGCATCTGCCACAGGATCACCTTTCGCTGGTGGTCATGTGACTCATAAACGGTGCAGCTTTTCATCTTGAGGGATGCCGGACCTAAGGGTGCCATACGTCCGGGTTTCCGCCGGACACGTGCTGTGTTCGGGCCCCAGTCCAGACGGTTTTTCAATAATCCACGGTTTGTCCCGGTTTGATGCTGCAACCCGCATGACCCGGTGTTACAGGTTACGGTGGAGCACCAAGGGAAGGGAAAGGCACCAGCTTTCAATATACAGCCAGTCAGTATCATCACACGCCGTCTGCAAGGCTCGTGCACACGTTTACTTTAAAAACGACATGCACATCCCTGCGTGTCACGCTGCACACGAGTGACGTCAACTTCCGGGTAGTTCCCGGAAGTGACGTCACTTGAACTTTTTATATTGATGGCATTTTGCGAGTGACAGAGCGTCCTCTTTTTTCGTCTCACCAAATATGGTAGCCTTAGCTGGACCACCGTGAGCTTTGTTAATGTGGGTTTTCGAACATGTTCACACGGAGGTCTGCACAGTCTGCTGAGCACAGCATGGTTCTGTCTTTTAAAACCACAGGTATTAACAAAAAAATATCTGCCTCATGTCTTGAATCATATTTATTCGTCCAATCAAGCAGGAATTGTTCTACCTTTACAGGGTCTCTAGGCAGAGCTTTACTTAAGATGCCCCCCCCCCCCCCAGCAAGAAAACTGGCGATCGATTCAGTTCCTCCGAAATGCAGGTAATTCGGAGACTTGGGGCAGCTGCCTGTTCTGCGACCTGAGAAGCCTTAATCTCGTGCCTCCTGCCTCTGTCTGTCTGCCTACTCATCAGGGAGTGATGGTTTTGCACACATCTATCATTGTACAGCACTGTTTCCCAGTCTGATCCACAGACAGTCCACGTTTCAGTTTTTGCCAATAGGGAGCAGGGAGGGAGCAAAGATGTGGACCATCTGTGGGTCCCAGAGGACCGGACTGGGAAACATCGCCGTAGAAGATTAGAGGTGCCCTGGACTGGACCCCTTCAGCCCTTCTCTCTGTCCGTCCAGCAGCAGGTAAACGGTAATATAAGACCTTTAAACAAAGGCATCATCTGAACAGAGTGGGCTGCCCTGATGCATTTTCCGTTGTCCCGTATTGTTATATTATTGCATATTATAAGAACTTTCCTCAGTGGATAAACAGCAATTTCCCGCCACGGGAACCATTTACTCAGCGTATTTTTTGTGATAAACAGCTGAAAAATGAGGCGTTTTGATGGTGACGTCATCCCAGCCATCAGGCATCACTGTGTGAGACAGGAAAAGGAAATGCAGCACCGTGATGAAGATGAGCGCTGCCTCGGTTACAGTAACCCCTAGTGACAGCTCTGCTCTCAGCCTAAAGGGAGTGAAAACATGGATTATTAACGTTTTACAAACATCGGAGGAGATTTTCGAGCACGTCTGCTCGACGGTCTCCCGCATCATCCTTACCAATTGTCTGTCATCTGCTGGTCTGTCCCTCTGGATCATGGGGGATCACACATACAGTAGGAGCCTCATGCGGGAGACGCAGGAAGCCAGGGGTGTAATAATTTTTAACGTCTGCCGACGGCCGTGTGAGCTGGGGTCATTAATCTCCCTCACTGTCCCGCTGCTGTAGTAATACCTGTCTTCAGTCTCTCTCTCTCGCTCGCCCAGCCTCTCTCCATGTGTTGTTTGCATTTGGGATCACAGTGCACCCCCGGGGGGAGATACACTGCCACTCAGTGCTCTGCTCCCCCTGGAG
>JAODKF010000042.1:4575024-4637496 GCA_026779585.1 Mormyrus proboscirostris | reverse complement strand
TTCCTAAGTCTGCAAAGCATGAACCAAATAGAGCATTAGCCTGATGTACGGATCAGAAATGCATTTCCATTGTCCTGAGTTTTAATACAAAAAATAGTAGTAATATAAATGTAAATATTATTAAGAAAAACACTAATACTTGGCTATGTTTCTGATGAAGAGTTTATGCTACTTGAATCAAGCTGTCACTCTCTCGTCAGCTGAGAGTGGTGCTGTCCAGTGCTGAATCAGGAAGACGGCTGACAGCCCATGCCACTTCACACTCATTTCCCTGCCTGTGATAGCTAGCGACAGCTTCAAAGAGAATCGCTTGTCAGGAAAGATCTAAAGTGCGTGAGCTGCTCACATTTTGTAAGACTCGCAACAGCTAATGTATAATGTTTCTCCAGTTTGGTTGACAAAATTAAAGAAGCGGGATGGTTTCAGATCTGCTGTGAGGATTGTGTCCTTTGCATGGCGGATTGGTCTGTAAGCCCCGGTGATCCACGTCATCCGGAACTTGAGCTTCTAGTAGCTCTTCTCTTGGCAAGCATGTCCTTGGAAAGAGGCTAAAAAAACTATGCTCCGATAAAGATCCCCGTGCAGGCTACCAGGAAATGTACCATGCCTAGGGGTGAAAGATAGAGGTTCTGCACCTTTAAAATGACATGCAGGAAAAGACCCAGACATGCCCTTAGGCCCATGGGATGGACACTGGCTTTGGGAATGTGGAACATTACCTTTCAGGTGTGCTGGGGACCAGAGTTAGGGCAAGATATGAAAAGGTATCAGTTATATAGATTTGGCTGTGGAACCAAACCTTTCAATTGGAGGTGGAACATCTCACACCCTGAAAGAACCCCCCCGGTTCTAAAAGAGGTTTTCCCTTAAATGTACATGTGGCGCGATTAGAAAAATGTCTTGCTGGTTCTGATTCCTACTGGGACTTGTTGTATTTCTTTGCAGGTTATGGACTGTCCGTGTCTGTGTCCACAACATTGCCCATAAGTGTAATTTGTCTATGTCTACATGAAGTACCAGAATGTCGAAGGTCAGTGAGTATATTTTAGTGGGTGTGTTACCTGACCTGAGATTGCATGCTGATGAGGGGTTGGATTTTGTCGCATGGAGTGAAGGTTAGATGGAATGTCTGAATGGAGCAGCTGTAGATGGGAAGATACTGAAGAAACTATTAGGTGGGGCCCCAAAATGTTTTAGTGAACCATTTGTCGTCTCAGGAGCTTGAAGCGGGACATTACTTATCGGCAGAAATGGAGAAGTGCTGACTAACTCTGAAGATACTGTTGAATGGTAGAAGGAACACATTGAACTCTTTACCACAGTGGATATGTTACAAACTTCTGGTATTTCAGAATCATGGCACGTTGCTATGGTAATCAGCAGTCCTCTTAATGGTAAGGCTGCAAGGGTGGATGAAATCCATACTTACAACTTGTAAGCTTGGGGTGCAGCTTGGGTGATGTGACTTCTTCAGTGTTTTTCTGAAGCCAAGGAAAGGACCTATAGACTGGCTAACAGGTGGAAAAATACAGTTTCAAGCCTGCCTGTGTGAACAGTAAAGCAATTCATCTTCTTTGCACAGTTGTGTTAGGGTTTATTGGAATATGTTAAAACATTCTATACCTGCTTTCTGGACATAGACATGTGCATGGCCTTGTATCATGGGACAAATTTTGTGAAGTGCTGATGGAATATGGAGTGCTGGAACAACTACCATGTGTTATTCAGTTTCGGAATGAATGTTAAGCAAATGTTCTGTCCAGATCCTTTCCATAAAGTCTTTTAGACTAGGATTTGCCTCTGGCGATGGGCCATCTTGTTTCTACTCTTGTCTGTGATTTTTATAGGCAGGTTATAAAAGTGCCACCATAGCTGGAAGGACGTCCAACATGAGGGGCAAAAGGTGACATCCCTGCTATTTGCAGGTGATGTTGTTCTTTTGGCTTCATGCAAGCAGGACCTCCAGCATGCTGTTGAACAGTCTGATGCCAAGTGTGAAGTGGTGGGCATGAGAATCAGCAGGTCCAAAGCTGAGGACATGGGACTGTCTCAGAAAGGATTAGACTGCAGTATCAGCGGCAGCTGTTTCACATTTCTCCATCCAACATGCTTTGAGACATATTTCAGACATATGAATAATGCGGTAGGCTACCTCATTTCAATGCAATGTGACTGCAGGGAATTTGCCCTTTGTAAAGAGAGAGCAGATGCACATTTATTAGCCTGCTAACTACATAATCAGTTATACAACAGAGGGTCACTGTAAGTCATAAGCACATCCTTGGCATCACCGGACAATCTCTGGGAAGGATTACGTCACAATATCCCCTATTAAACATGCTCCTTTAAAACAAAGATTTGTTTTTACTGCATCAATCAATTAACATTAGTTGTCACTCCCTCCAGGAAATATCTGACACTGTAGTTCTTTGTTAATTGATGGATTTGTTGTTCTTATTGTCATTAATCAATCTGCCATCCTGGGATCCTGCGTTTTCCTTCTATGCTTCCCGCATGTTGTGCATTTGTAAAAGTGTAAAGCAACTGTGGTGCTACATGCTACGTCCCATATTGCATTGGATCACGAAACATTTCATTCACGCATACGATGCACATTCTCATGGCACAATAGGAGGATGCTTGGTATGTGAGTGAAGGCAAGATCTTGTCATATGTCCTTCAAACCAAAGATTACTATACTGATCTATGAGTGGACTTTTTTGTGTAGATTGTTTGCCTTGTCTTTGGCTTTACTTCCTTGATTTGCTTTATACTTTTGATTTGACTGTGGTTACCTTGGTAAGTGTAACACACACTTTCCCCATGACTATTGAGCAATAGACATCTCTATTGGTGTTGATTACCCTGCGACAACTACACTCCCTATAATCTGTGACACTGACATCTGAGAAGCTCCTACTGCTTAACATCTTTGAGGTTTGCTCATATACAGCATCATCTGGTCTTTACATTAGACAAGTTTCAAATATCATACGGCCATGATACCTACTGGGTTCTGAGCTCTTCTGGGAGTGGCTCGTCAATTGACCTTGTCTCAACACAGCAGTTGTAAGATTAGCTTTCCAAAGAGGACAATGGGTGCCATGAACCCCAACAGGTCATATATGGAACTTACTGTAGATACCACTCCAGTAACTCTGGACTGGAAGCCATCAGAAGATACAGACTATTGAACACAGAGTACTCTTTCAATGAGCAGCTCTCCTGAAGTAATTCCAGGTCTTTTACACTTTTAGCACACTCAATTTCGTCCTACTGTTAAATATGAACTTCTGTAGTGTAAGCTTGCCTGTGCTGCAGAACCCTCTCGCCTCTGTGATGAACTGGATTGCCTCAGTATCAGACATCAACATAAAAATGACTTTGGATGAATTTAACAGTGTTTTGCTTAGATCGATCTTGATGTTTAAGACCAAAACTGGCACAGCCAACTGAGGAAGCTGCCTCAAATAACTGGACTTCCATTCAAAAGATAGAGACTCCAGATAATTGTTCTCCCACCATAAGAACACCTAAGGTAGTCTTGGTGTTCAAGCCTTACATGTATCTGATGGAACATTCATTCCACATCACATATAACAGTAATCGGACCTTTGCGAAACCTACAAGGAACTCCCACTAAGGTGTTTATGAGATCTGGCCCAGTAAGAAGATGGTCATTTGACGATGTGTCTGGGAACCTAGCTGAGTAATCGAAAACAACACCTATCTTCCCAGGCTTTCGAGGGGTTCACCTCATGCTGGGGAATATACCAGACTGATTGATTGAATTCTTCTTCTGGGACCCTTTCTGCCTCTCCACAAATGACAATGTCTTTCATGTAGTTCATGTAGCCTGTGCAGAATTTCTGGTCTTTCCTGAGCTTCTGTTTCAAGCACGTTACACGCTAAACAGCATATGGCTTATTACTGGGTAAATTTAGTCTGTCTTGTGTGACAGGTAAAGGCATTTCATAATGACCATCTTATTTGAGTTTGATTCCATTTTCCAGCTTAGCCAAGAAGCGGAGAACTTCCTGAGAAAAGGCTGCCTTCTCCGATTCTTACATACACTAAAATATGATTCCAGCATGTTTTTGTCCATTTTGATTACATTGTAGATAGTTTCAGCTTCACTTGTTCTGTGTTCATATCTAGAGTATCTACGACTTTGTCAAGAATGAATGAAGAGTTGCTTTGTGAATCTAACAGCGCATAGATCAGAATTTCCTTGTCTGAATCACTAGGCAATGACACATAGACAGGCACTATTGCTGAAGTCTGGGTACTATTGCCATCTTGCACAGCTCTGTTGGATGTGGTTTCCTTAGTGACATCTTATAGATGTGTTCCTTGTGGTTCTCCTACCTTAGTATAACTTGTTTCCTTAGACTGTTCTCTTTTTAGTTCTTGTAATTATTTTGACCGATCTCCATGATGGCATGTGGCATGAAATTTTGAGCGGGTGTTGCAGACCATCCGATTACTGCAGCTCTGTATTCACAGATGGTCTGATGGTCAGTTCTTTGCTTTATCAGGTTCCAATTGCCATAATGCATGGAAAGATGGTGTAGGGCTGAAAGTGATACTAACCACCATAGTAAGGAACGTCATAAAGTAACTGAAGCTTGGGAAGCTTCTGTATTCCAGATGGTATTTTGCGACCTTTCGGTTCCATTTTATACTTAAGGAGTCAGGTAACTTGATAATAAGTTCTCGATTCTCAATTTTATCATTAAGAACAGATAGACTCTCATTGTGAACCATGGCACATTCATAACTGTGTAAGAAGTCCACAAATTTTAATTCTGAACTCTCCCTTAAGGCTAATTTTAGCCGAGCACGTAATTTATCCGGAATGGCTTTGGCAATTGCAAAAGGCTGGCCATATTGTTCACTGAGCAGGTCCCATGCTATATCATACAAATCTTCTGAATCTATCAGAAAATGTCCTTTTATGGCCTCTCTAGCTGCTCGTCCAACAAACAAAAGATTTTCTCTGTAGAAAAATATTTTCTCTCATAATATCTTTACTCTCAATTAGTGTCTGAAAGGATGGCTTCCGATAGTTAAACTTGAGTAGATCTCCGCTAAAGAATGTAGGTTCCGGGATGGGGAACCTATTTTCTGATATAGCTGCAGCAAAGACTTTCACAAGCTCTTTCATGTCATCTTGTAGCACACTTCTTGGAACCACATTTCTTAGTGGGTGTGGGTGCTGATCCCCAGGGTTCCCCCTGGTTAATTGCCTTCACAACTGTAGACAGTTCAGTGTACTGTGGTACAAGTCCTTAGGCTGGATAGACCTCATTTTTGTCATAGACTCGAAGCCTTGCTATCATGTATTCAGTCTTTTCAACTCTTTCAAATGCTCAAGTTCTCTTTTCAAGTTTTCTACAGACCTTCTTCTTGTAGCATTGTCTTGCTGCTCTTGTATTCCCCTTTCTATCCTGCACTCAGTTTCTTCCCTTTCTCCTTGAAGACGATGAGCTAAGGCAGCTGAGGTGAAACACTGAGGATGTGAATAGAGCCAGAGGATGTGAATATAGAGCGCCAAAGGATGTGAATATAGAGCGCCAGAGGATGTGAATACCGAGCGCCAGAGGATGTGAATACCGAGCGCCAGAGGATGTGAATACAGAGCACCAGAGGATGTGAATACCGAGCGCCAGAGGATGTAAATACCGAGCGCCAGAGGATGTGAATATAGAGCGCCAGAGGATGTGAATACCGAGCGCCAGAGGATGTGAATACCGGGCGCCAGAGGATGTGAATACAGAGCACCAGAGGATGTGAATACAGAGCACCAGAGGATGTGAATACCGAGCGCCAGAGGATGTGAATACCGAGCGCCAGAGGATGTAAATACCGAGTGCCAGAGGATGTGAATACCGAGCGCCAGAGGATGTGATTACAGAGCGAGCATCAGGCAAAAAAAGCTCCTCCTTTCATCCTTGAATTTGACTGACCATTCTGTATTACAATCGTGGTGACTGGGCTATCATTCCTTCGGTTTCCATCATAAGCAATGTTCAGCTCGGATAATTCCCTTTGAATACTACTGATGTGGTCTTGTAGAACGTTACTAGGATCCTGATTTATTACAGATTTTTTAGTCACTTAGCACTGTGTTCATAAATGCTGTCAAAGTGAAGCAGTAACCCTTTCATTTTTTCTTTCCAAAATTCCCTCCCCTTTTCTGTTAATCTTCGGGCTCTTTCACCTCTACAAAGCTCTTTAAACTGTAGTACAACGCTGGACTCATCTGTCTGCTCTAACTCTGCTGCTTATTCTAGGGCAATTGCTATACCCTGAAATTCTGTACTTGTTTGTGATGTTTTAAATTACTTGTAAATTCAACATAACGATCAACATACACAGTATAATCAACAACAAACATTTTCACAAATCAAGTGAAATTAACTAAATTAGGTCACTGTCCTTCAGAATCATCATAAATGTTCAAAATATCACAATTACACTTAACAAGGTGCTTATAGCTGCACTTCAGTGAACCTGACATTGAACCATGAACAAAAAAAAATAGGATCTACAAAAATAACAGCTTACTTAAATTAGAACAACAATATGGTTATATAAATCCCCCTTCATACATTTGAAACGCTATTACTGTTATTAGACTGCACATCGTCCCTTGCAGTCTTTCAACCCTTGTGTAACCTTTGAGAACACAAACTTTAGTGTCTGGGTTCAGTGCATATTCATGAAAAAACTGATGGATTTGCGTGTCCTTAACGCTAAAAAGTGGCTTATCTGTATTTTGCATCTTGACGAGCTGTCGGGTAGTTCGACTGTCACTCCCTTACTTATTTCCCTCCAGGAAACATATGACACCATGGTTCTTCATTTACTGATGGATTTATTCTCCTTATTGTCGTCAATCCTCCACTGAACTTTTCAAATACACGATGATGTACCCATTCAAGTGAAACACGCCGTAGAAGAAAAAAGAAAGCAAAATATACACCCGACAAAACATTAAGGTAAACAAACACACCACGCTGGCTGCACACAACCAAGAGAGAATGAGTCAGGGAACGAGTGCACTAGATGGAATATAAATTGCAAGACAGGAAATGTAACATTACCTTTAAACTCATTTCATGTCTTCCCGGCAGAAACATTGCACCACTTAAGACATCTATACACAACATATCATTTGACATAAATGTTAATTAGTCAAATGAATTAAATCAAACTCCATGAAAATAAATCAAATAAGAAAATAACATTAATAAATATGCAAACAAAACATATTAAGAATGACAGTTAAATTAGTACTAAATGTGAAATGGTTTTGAATTTTGTAGGGTATTTCGTGGTTAAATTAGTACCTGAAAACATATTAAAAAACTAAACAAAAGATTAAAAGTGGGATTATCATATGTTTCATACATTGAAAGTGTTCTAGGTAGTACATTATATTATGTTTGCAGTTGTGTTTCTTGATCATTCATGTACTGCAAATATCCTGTGTAAATAAAAATAATTATTATTATTAGTAGTATGATTATTATGATCAATAATAATAATTATTATAATAATAATATACTCACACGCACAGTTACACCTTTAGGGAGATTCAGGGACAAAAATGTATCCCCAGAAATACCTGAAAAACACAAAACAAATGCACACAGACAGATGATTCTTTATAATCATTACTGTATTTTATGTTTAGCGGTGGAGTTGCTGGATTGTCAGTGTGTGAATGGTGTGTGTGTATGTGTGACTGTGAGAGAGAGAGAGAGAGAGAGAGAGATAGAGAGCCCTGTGATGGGTTTACACCCTGTCCTGGATGATGGGTCATGGACTTTCCTAGACTAGGCAGAGTCAAAAAATGTCAAGCTTGTGGTGACACTTGATACATTTATGGATTTTTTTCCTCCCTCCCTAATATCTGCGCTAAAGTTCCCGTCCACGAGCCACACCGTTCAGTCCACTGTCCTGTCTGAAGCAATCCTCTTGGGATAAATGTTTGCATAGTATTTGTTTTGCAAACAATTTACTTTTGGGGCAGTAATGTTACTATTAAAGTAAAATTAAGCTTCCTGACATGTGCTCTGATTTGCGACAGGACGAGGAACAGTCTTAATATTCATGTTGATTCAGTGTTAACCACTTACCCAGTGTTCACCGTTATTAAAGTATATCATTCATATCTATTATAATAAATTACATTTAATTTACTTGTACTATACTCAAAATACTCAGGCGTTTTTTTATGATTGATTAACAGCAGTTGTCTCTGCCGGTAAGCCTTCACATGGGCAGAGGATATTATGCTCACTGGGCACTTCAATAGGAGCCCCGTTCTAACAACAGGTAGGATCCCGTTTGCTCTCAGAAGTGAGGACTGACTCAGCTTGACCTCCTTGTGAAAATGTACTCAACAAGGTTCTGAAAACATTCTGTGCAGATCCTGGTCCATGTTGATGTGATTGCATTATTGCTGCAGATTTGTCTTCTGCACATCCATCCTGCAAATCTCACATTCCGCCACATGTTGATCTGAGATCAGGTGACTGGGACGGTCACCGAAGAACGAACACCGGCCCCGTTGTCATTTCCATTGAAGTAGCTTGAGAAATGCATTATCCGGAAAGTCCCCATTAGGACACTGAAAAGCTGCGGCCATAACTGGGTGCTGATGGTAAGAAAGAATGTGGCATTTAAACATCACTCAGCTGCTGTTATAGCGCCCAGTGCGTGCCAGGAAAACACTCTTCACATCACTACACCACCACCATCCACAGAATGCACAGCTGACACAAGGCTTACACAAGGCTGACACAAGGCAGGCTGGGTCCATGGATTCATGCGGTTTACACAGTAGCAAATTAAAATCCTGCGATCTGCATGTTGTGTCAAAAATCCAACGTCGCCTCAATTTCCTGTTTGTAGCTGAGAGGGTTGGGAACCGATGTGGTCGTCTGCTGCTGTAGTTCACCCATCTGAGGTTTTAATGCGCTATGCATTCAGAGAAGCTTTTCTGCTCATCACTGTTGCAAAGAGAGGTCATTAGGGTTACCGTAGCTGCAGTTTCTGAAACGGATGTTCCTAATATTGCCGGTGAGTGTAAACGCATCTCTTTTGTTTGTCAAAATTGGCCGCGCCTGTTTAGAATTATTTTTCATTAAATACAGGTGTGTGGTGCTGACACGGAGATTTGTTTTTGCTTTTTTCTTTAGTTAAAGAACTGGTAGTCAAGAAATTTATCTGTAGTTGGTTTAGCTAAAACATACTGTACGTATATAAATACAGCTGATAGCTTTACATGCGCAAATGACATATGTATCGTGATGCTGGCACATGGACCAGCAGAGTCGGCTGGCTAGATTAGCTTCTGCAAATAGTTGTGGTAGTTAACATGTGCTGGCTAGTTCGTATGTTGTCGTGTAAATGTTCGCCCCAGTCCTGTACATGTAATGAAGACTTTTGTTGGTCTTTTGTTTAAAAATACACCATAGTTGGTGTTTTTAGAAACCTTCCTGTAATTCATGTCTTATAGATCACTCTCCCCTTGCGTGTCTGTTGTTGGCCATAGATCCCACGCCATCTGTAAAAGTTTCTGCGTCATGTATCACTTCCCCAGTGTTTCCCGGACCTGTGTCTGTGTCTGAGTAGGGGTCTGCATGTGGAACTGTTTCCGTCGTTGTCAGGAAACCAAATAAAAGAGCATTCGCTTGTTAAACCTGCCTTGTCCCCCCTCCCTCATTATGCATGGGTCATGTGGTTGCCCTGCAATCATCCACTACCTGCTGAGCCATGATGACACAAAAAGCATATAAAAGAGTGAAGCTTAATAATCATCCAAGGCCCCTGAACATCTCACAGTGCAGCAGTTTTAACCATGCATTCTTGGTTTATTAATCAGATTTTTATTTTGCTTTCATTACAGCATAGCCCAGAGCATTAAAAACTTCTGAGAGAACACTAAGGTTGATAGCCTTGAACAAAAAATAAATTTTTTCCCATTGCTGGTGAAACAGATTCACATGGCAGCCAGTGTTTGCCTTGAAATGTCTTTGTATGAAATCAGAAAAATAAGCGTCTTAGTACGACGGGTGACTGAACAACCAGAAGAAGTGAAGTTTCAGGCCTTCCTGCCATTTACTGCAGCTCCAACTTCTGCCAATCATAATTCCTGCTGTGTTAAATAGTGACACCGTTCACAGATTCTTCCCGATATGCAAGATCGTCAGGGGAATTTACAGTTCAGGTATCTCACACATTTTGGCCAATGATCAGAAGATAATATTTACTTATCTGTAGAATAACCAAATAAACAGACAGACAAACAAATAAATAAGAAACACATCAGTGAACATTCCATGGAGTAAATGGTACTAGTACAATATTATAATTTCATTGAACATGGTATTTTTATTTTTTCCTTTATATAATGATTGAACCCCGTGGGGAAATTCTTTTCATGCTTCCCTCAACTTGCTTTTTCTAGAGAAAGCTTTCTGCAAAGGGCAGCCACCTGTTGGGGTGCCCAGGGAGCTGGGGGTTAAGGGTCTTGCTCAAGGAGCCGCAGACATGCTGAGACTGGGTTTGAACCTGCGACCCAGTGATTACAGGCACACAGGCTTAGCCCACTGAGCCACAAGCTGCACCCTAGTCAGTCATTCTGTTCAATTTTTTCCTATTCTTTAGCACAAGGCAATCATAGCTATTATAATAGCTTTATAATGATATGCAAGTTTCAAATTCTGTTTCAGTAGCGGCTATTTGCTGTGAAGACATTTAAGAAAAACAGATTTTAAATGTGTTGCATTTCATGAACTTTAGTTTTGGCATGATATTACAATTCCTTACTGAAGTGGAAGGGGTTACTAAACAGATAGGAAATGTCAGGTAAAGCAAATATGTCCCTGTCAGTAGTGAAGAGAAAAATTCCCACTATTATTATTGTACACGGTTGCGAAAACCAAAGTGGTGTATTATGATTCAACAACACTAGTTCAAATTATGTATGCACATAAATAAACTTTAAGCTGTACTTCTTGTACATAGCAACTTTCAGTTAATCACAATCCACTGTACAATTGAACATTTGGGTGCCATAACACCGATGTTGCTGACAAGTGGAACTATACAGATGGCACAAACACCGTTAAAGGGCTGCGATTGGATAATCTTTACAATCTCCATGGCAATTGATCCCACACCTCATGTCTACAGATTCCTCAGGTAATGAAACTGGGTTATTTATAAGATCTTAGATAATTGTTCCCTTTGATGATGTGCCTGTTTGTTTGAATAGTCGTGCTATTGTTTCCTCTGAGTCTTTGAGTTTCATTAGTAGTGTTTTCAGTGCAGCGAAGGGGTTACGTCCTGCCAAAGTAATGCATCCTTTGTGTGTGTATTCATATTTCTGTATGCATTACAAAGATATCTTATTCCTGTCTTACAATTTACTAAACAGCTTGTAAACAAGAAAGGAGGTTCCCTGAATCTCTGAGTCCTGGATCTGACTTGCACCTCTGAAAATGCACCTGTTCATTTACTGCATATTCCACTTACATGGCAATTTGCAGAATCTTTCCCCACCAATTAGGTGGTTACCTGTACTCAGAGCAATTGGGTAATAACACATCTGTTGGCTTTCAGATTTCCAGATGATCCATCAGTACTTCCAGAAATAATACTGGTCGGTAAGTGTGTGAGGAGTAAGGATTAGATGGGCGGAGGAGGAGACGGAGCTGTCCGTCTTACTAGTTTAATTTATTTTTGCAGCATTCTGGAGTATAAAAAAGGTTCCTGTTGAAAAAATCTTGAAAAAGTTCTTGTGATGCATTGGGTTGAGTCAGCTGTTTTTGGTTCCAAAGAACAGTATATTTTAGTTCAACCTTTGATGAACAGCAGGAACAAAAATGGAGAACTAGGTTGTGAGTGTTTTATTTAGAATACTAAAAACACATACATTTAATCTAATACAGCTAGCTTGATCTGATGAAATGAATAAATGCTTTTTAAGTGCTTTCCTCTGACTGCCGTTTTCTCTCTTTCAAATATTCTCTAATTCATTAGACTGTGATCCATGATCTGCATCCTAAATTCTGCATCCTATGGTCTGCATCCTATGGTCTGTCTTCCAAACTCTGTGCGCAGGCTTGAATTTATTACCTACACAGAAATAAGTCATCTGAAAAGGAAAAGGTCACTTACATGTGTTGAAGAGAGTGACACATCAAAGCTAATTTATTTACTCATGCTTGTTTGTTTCATTACACTTGAAGGTTTATTTCAAGTTCTGATGTATTGCTTGAAGTAATGTAACATCATTTAATGCTCAGCGTCAGTGAATGTAATATCTCATTTAAATAAAGTCTGATTGCATTAAGCTAGGTCAGGGACAGTGAAAATATTTATTCACATGGTGATTTTGCAGTACTGAACCACTTTCTGTGATGGAAAAAAAATGTCAAGGCTGATGCCACAGATTATTTTTAAAAATCATATTGTATGTGTAGACGTTTAAAGCAAACTCATTTGTCATTTGCAGTACATGACTGGGGAACATCTGTCTATTTACTAATGCGACAGTGAGAGTAACAGAATAGCCATGTTAAGAAATGCTCATTATGGTGAAAACAGTACCGCACAAAGAGCTTATCGAGAGCTAGGACCTTATGCACTCAGTCAGGTAAACCTGTTCATGACGTGTTGGTGAAGTAATAATCTATACCAGTACAATGTGACCAGACTGACTGTAACTGAATGGAGACTTGACTAGATACAAATGTGACAGTACCCTTATTATACCCTTATATCTTGTGATGCTCGGACTCTTCATCAATGATTGTACCTGGGGCCTGTATGGAAAATCAGGATTTCGTGCTTAGCTGGATAACTTTGAGTTTAGTATGAGGTAGCTCTGGGTTTCCAGTATCACACAGCTATCAGCACGGCATATTACCTTGGTAAGTAATGTTAGACAGCTGACCTGGCCTGTGGCAGGTTATGTTTAGGCTTATGAATCAGTAACAGATGTCTGTCTATCCTGTCGTACAGTATCAAATGGATTTTCCCAAGCTCTGGAATTGGCCATGAAAATCCTGTGATTCCCAGTTAATTTTTCCTAGTTTTTGGTATTTATAATGCGTCTTAGTCTCCGTGCCCATTAGTTATTAGTTCCACCTGTTGTCCGTTTCCTTGTGCCAGTGTTTGTTGATTGGTTAATTGATTGTCTTATTCTTGTTCCTTCTTTGCCCTGATTTTCTGTGTATTTGGGTGCCTGCGCTGCTCTATTCTCCAGTGAGTCATTGTATCAGATGTTGTGCATGCTGCGCTGTTTGGGTGCCCTAGTCCTGCTCCCTAATTGTGTTTGGTTATGGTTTCTTTGGTTTGTTATTCTGTGTTTTTCCTGTGTTTTTCCCTTGTGGCCCTGAGATTTCGAGCTTTTCCTGGTGTTTGTCTCTGAGCCAGTAGCGGATCGTCACCCTCATTTCTGCCTGCCCCATGACCCAGGTCCGTAACACTTAGGGCTGCAGTTGGATGAAAAACTGGATCGTTCAGCCAGCACACTCTCACTATACAGAAAGAGGCAGAATGAGCTTTACTTCCTGAGAAGGCTGGGGTCCTTCAACGTCTGTTGGAAGCTCTTGCTAATCTTCTACCAGTCTGATGTTACCAGGGTTCTCTTCTATGCTGTGGTCTGCCAGAGAGGCAGCATTAAGAAGAGAGATGCTATTTGGCTGGACCAGCTGATAGGGAGAGCTGCTCATGTGGTTAGCATGGGGCTGGATCCCCGCATTTCAGTAGCTGAAAAATAGACTCTGACCAAACTGCTGCCCAGCATGGACAATGCCAACCACCCACTGCACAGTACACTCACCAGGCAGAGAAGTATGTTCAGTGGCAGAGTTGTCTCAGTCCTGCTCTACTGACAGACTGAGGAAGTTTTTTGTTGTACAATTTACCGTTTCTCCACAACTACTTCTTTAGCGACCACCCGGACTTATGAGCAGCTCTCTGACCAGCAAAGCAAAGGAAGGAAATTGCAGGAAACATTTGTGAACACAATAACTCTAAAAGTATTGTATTGATCTCTTCAGACTTTGCAGACACAGGGGTGACAAATTAGAAGTCATCAAATTTTGAAAAAGATTACCCCAAAATCCAAGCAGCACTGCATAGTTCCAACATTTGATCCTGTTAGCGTGACATGAGCTAAAATATTATTCCAAAATCTTTTCCAAACTTTGCAGATACATTGTGTGTATTGAGATCTGGACTAGTTCACATTTGAGACAAATCGCACCAAAGCACTTATAGACTACAAAGAGAACAATGAGATGTTTAGAGGCTTATCCTTGTGAACAGGGTTGATCTATTTATTTACTCTGCTTACTCTGTTTGATGAATCTTATTACCACTTCATGAAATCATTATATGGATGAAAATCTACACTTAAAAATGTACACTGGATCACATCCAAAATCATAACTGAGGGCAGCTAAGAGCAAAAATAGAGCCGATAGCCACCATCTTATCAAGTCAGCCGTCTCCCATCTAAACTAATTCCAGGAATCTTTTCGCAAACTTCCAAGGGACACTGTACAGGTTAGTGCTGCTAAGACTTGTGAGAGAAAAGATGATTTTATGAATATTCTATGATAAATATATATATATATATATTGATTTTTATTCGCTAGCCTCCCTGCTTGGCAAGTTTTATCCAAAGCAGTCCAGTAGTTGTTGAAAAAAACATGTTCCTTCTTTATAAAACATTATTCAGAGAAAAAATATATAAATATGTTGTATGTGTATATATATATACCACATTCTGCTGCCTGCTAATTATGCAAGTTCTTAAACTTTGCCTAATTACCCATATAAATAAGGAGATGCAGAACTTATTTATACTCAACAGACTGGATTATATTTTTACATTGTTTTAACTTGTGACCAAATTCTCTTCACACCACTTGTTTTGCATCTGGAACAGAATTTCTGCAAAAACAGGAACTTCTTGCAGTGTCATGACACCTATGGCATACATTAGCACACATCAAAACACAGATAGAGAGAACAGGGAAGCATAAAAAGTAAAAACATTCAACAAATAACAAAATGGTCAATTAAATTAATCTGTGTGTGTGTGTGTGTGTGTGATGGATAATGCAAATCTGAATGGATTTGAAGGGTGACATTTAAGTTAATCAAATCCACAGCTTCAGACCCAGTTATTAATTTAAACAAAGCTTAATATATAGGTTTTCAACTTTACTGAATTGTGTGTACCTTTTGTGATGTAACCAGAACAATCAAGGTGATATTTTCATATCCGATGGATGTTGTAATCATCATGTAGGCCAATGAGCAACTGGTCAAATGTGATGACACTGCAAAAGCTTGCAACCTAATCACGGGGCTTAAAAATATCCTGTGTACTGTAGTAATTCTTAATTTTAAGAGGTTTCTGGATAAAGGAAAAAAAATGTAGTTGTGCAGGATTACAGCATAAACCTCTCAACACTGGAATTTCCCATCAGTATGCTAGTCTGAACTAAAAAGGCCGAGTAACCTTTTATTGCGTGTACTAGAATATACCATCCATACATATTACCTATACCACGGGGAAGCTGGAGCCAGCTACAATATTTTCTTTCAGAAATTATGTTCTTTTTCACTGCCACGAGTATGAGACAATTAATTAAAAATATAATTATTGTTATTATTATTGAGCATTGCTATTCAAAAGATTTAAATCAAAATTTTTGTTGATTACTATGTTTCATTTGTATCGTTCTGGGTCTGTTTCTTACTGAATATTAAACATGTTTGCATTTAGGTTAAATAAATTGAGAAAACTTAGCGGGAAGTTTAAACTGTATGGATTGCGAAATGCTTTCCATGCATCTGTTTCCATCCACTTATGTATTTTGCCTTACAGTCAAATATCAAATGGTATTTTGAAAACCTAAATATTACTAAATATTACTTCAGTTATACAAACAAGCCTTCAAAATAACAATGAATATTAAATGTGAATTTACATTTTAGGTTTAAGTAAAATTTACTTAATTTAGCAGCAGTAAGTATATAACATTTTAAAGTAAATCATACAGACTTCTTGTTGTGCGGTCCTGAAACAGGCTGTGTAGTCAACCTAAAAATGATAAACGATATTACTTAAATATACACAGATTAAACTCATTACATTTTCTTAGTGTAAATTGGTACTATTTTTTCTTGAAGTAAATCCATCCTTCCATTTCCTGAAACCGCTTGTCCTCTTCAGGGGCCCAGGGGGTCTGGATCTCGCTATGGGTGCATGGCAGGGTGAGAACCCAGGGTGGGGCACCAACTCTTCACAGTCAAGTTAATCCAACCAAAAGTTTTTTCTTCTCAGCATATGAATAAAGAATTCATCTTGACTGAAGCAGAGGTGGAAGTTCAGGTCCAGAAAGTGCAAATCCAGACAAAGGTTTTGTTTCAACCAACCAGCTGAGTACTCTGACTGTGACTCTTTATGCTCAAGTGGTTGGTTGAAACAAAACCTTGCTCTGGATTTGTACTTTCTGGACCCAAACTTCCACCTTTGGAATGAAGGGATGTGTTGTCCTTGCAGTTCACTGTGGCAGCATCTCCATCAGCAGTTTCTTACAGTTGGGTAATGATACAGTTAATTAAGAACAAGTGCCTTATTTAAAAAAAACAAACACCTGAAATGTGCAGTATCTGCAATGTGGCTACGGAAAAGTTCCTTTTCTTCCCCTCTTCAGGTAATCAGTGTAAAACTAATACCTGATAAACAGATATTGTCTCAGAAGTGTTTTGCATGAATACATGTAACATTCATAAGGCATTATGAAACAAATACATCCTATTATGACACATGTCGTGTCAAATGAGGGTAAATGACAGCATGGACAATTAGTCATGAAAGCTATATAAAACATTATATATGCATGACTCAGAAAATTATGAAGTCATAACACTTGTTAATCACCTCTTGTGTCATACACCCAGTGATATATGGTGTTATTGTAGTTTTTATACTGAGAATGAAATAAGATGCATGCATGTGTGCAGATTTACTTACTTTATAGGTAACAAGTCTGAAATCTAAAGAATATTATAAGATTTGCAGGATGCAGTTGCTCATAATGAAGATAATGATGTTACTGTTTGTCTGCAGCCACTGTTCAATACATTATCCGTGTTGGTTAAAGTTACTTTTTTACACAAGTGGGCAAAAATAATTTGAAAAGTGAACTAAATCATGATATTTGTATTTTTGGTTTTGGATCATGTACTTAAATTCATTAAAAGGAATCATCCTTTTAAATTATATGTAAATTTAAAATGTCAGAAGAAAACAGATTTTTACCGTGAATTGTCCGTGTACTGGGCAACACACATTGATTGACCGCACACATAAAAGTACAACGGCAGTTAGGGAAACATTGTAACTGTTTTATAATGATTTTCTTATTAAATCTTTGTGAAGTACTTTGGTGGAGCTGTGCTGGGAATCATAGTCCATGAAAAGAAAATTAAATAGAACTTAATTAATTAAAAAGTTCCCAGGAGAGAATCTTTTGTTATACCCCATAATTCATGTAGTTATTTTTTTGGCCTGTATTACAAAAGTAAAATATAGATCTCTAGTTCTCTGAATACTAGGGTCGCTGAATACAAAAGGACAATTAGGGTAATGTGGAATGTCCAACTGAATGTATTTTCAAAGACATTTGAAGCACTTAAACAGTGACAATGCAGAACACGATGATCATTGAAAAAAATACTTAAGTGTACACTAGGATACTACTACTGCTACTATATTCATAATAATAACAATAATCATTATTATTATTATTATTGTTGTTCTTTGTTTTGTAACTTCATTATTACTACTGTTACTGCAAACTACAGTATTTTGATCCTGTAAACTTTTTCTGAGTATTGTCCTGAACTTTGACATTGTTTAGCGAAACAATTTTCCAAAATTGATGCATCCAGTACCCAATTATCCAGTGTACGGCATGGAGTGCTGAGAGCATATCTCAAAAAACACAAAGCACTCATAATATCTTACACTTAGGGCAATTTTAGACCCCATTTAGTCGAAACCATCAGTTTGGATGGTTAGGACGCAAGGGGTACGTGCAAAGTCCACAGACAGAGAGGCAGGTCAGGAATAAAACATACATTTACACCTACTGAACAACCCAAGTGAGAAAGCTGTGCCCCTTCTGCGCACGGCACACAGCGTGAAGCTGGGCTACACCTTGACCAGGCCAGTCCACCACATGCACCGTGAGCGATTTAGCGATGCCAATTAGCCTGACAGCCTTCAGAGTGCAGGAGGCAGCCGAAGCATGCAGAGGAAGCCGGAACAGCCGCAGAGAGAAGGTGGGATCGGGGCAGACGCCCAGGAGGTGTGTGCTGACAGGATGACCCGCTGAGCTGCTCCCCCAGTGCCAAAAGGGAAATAAGCAAGTTATGTAAATAACTAAATGAAAGGCAGAAAAAAATAAAAGACTAGCCTCAGATATCGGCTGGTGGCTGTAATAGTTGTTTGTCTTTCTCTGTCTGGAGATGATAAAAAGTAATAAAAGAGACAGCGTAGTTACTGAGCTGTTATATGCAAACATAACATAAGGCTATTTGGTTTTCAGAATACATTCGTTTTAAACTTGATTACAATTTATCATAAATTGCACAGAAGAATTGGGATTATTGAGTTCCCTTTTTCAAAATACGTTGGTATTAAACCTTATTACAATTTATCATGATTACACAGTAGAATTTGGATTATAGGGTTCCATCCTGCATGTATTGTGACAAATTCAAAAGGTAACATGACATGCATGCTTAAAAAAATTATAATAAATTTAAATTTGTGCTTGAGAATGACTTTGACTTTTGGCTTGGCCATAAATAGAGTTTCAGGTGATTTGAAGCTTTGAGTATCAGGGCCTGAATGGCTGTAGTTTTTATGAATACACCAACTGCTGAAATAGCACAGAGGGCAGCCTACGCCGTGTTAATGGCACCCATCTGCCACTATGCGCTGAATCAGATTAACAGGCTTGGCTTGTTCATATCCTGTTGTTCAGAGCTGTTTTAACATACCTGAGAAAACAGACTCTGATGCTAATTTTGTTCGTATAGATTAAGATATTAGTCATGACAGGGACGACTAACAAGGTTATAAAGAGATAGATTACAGTTAGCCCTGGAGTTCATTCAAATGTATTTAAAGTTAAGGAATGAGTATTTATAACAACATAAATACAACAATTTCAGCAATTGGGTAATTATTATTATTAGATACTGGTTACAAGCAAATTTTGGAATAATTTCAATAATAATGGATAAGATTCTGTCAAAAATTTGGTCAAAAGTATATCAGTCTTTTATCATCTAATCCAATGTTGCCCAACCCAGTCCTCAGTGACCTACAGAGTCTATACATTTTTAGGACCAAGGACCAGATTGAGAAACATGTATTATGTAGTCTGGGAGTTGACTGAATGTTGGGTTGGGTGTAGTTTTTCCTCTGTGGTGGGGTCTGGTTGGCTGCCCCGGCTCTGTGGTGCCCGGTGGTGCCGCTGCTCTGGGCCCTGGTCTGGAAGGGCCTGAGCCCCCCACCCTGGGTGGGTTTCAGGGAGCGGTGGTGCTTATGGGGGTCAGCGGGGGAGCTGGACCCAGAGGGGGGGGTACTTTTCCCCCACCCGATCCTTTCCTCCCCATCCCTAAGTGCTTTCCCCCTCCCGCTCCATCACAACAACACACATGTAGGGCTTTGAGGTGCAGGTGTGTCGCTGGGATGCAGGGGAGGTATTCCTCCTCTGTCCCCTCGTGACCACCTGTATCTCAATCACATATCACAACTTAGACACTTTCATTACTTACTCTCTCGTGACACATACATTTAGGGCCTTGGGGGTGGGCACACAGAATGGCATCCAGAGGGCGGTCTGTTCACTCAGCCTTACCTCTGGTGCCAGTGCCCACTTCTCAATTTTAAATCGCACATAGACATTGAGGGTTCGGGGGAGGGGCCGAGCTGACACCAGCTGCTGATTGGCAGAGGGTGGTTGGCGCCCTGCCCTTCCCCTGTTTTAAAGCACCTTATAACAACACGCACCAACACCACATCTGAGCGGGCGGAGGGAGGCATGGGGTCGTTTCACACCCCCATTCTCTGTTCGCCGCCTGGAGCCGGGGGCTGAGAAGAAGAGCTGGCCATCCGGCCAGGGTCTGGGCTGGTGGGCTTCTCGGCTGCTGCGGGGTCCGGGGTGGTTTTCTTGTCCCCACGCCAGAGGAAAAAAGGGGTCCATCTCTGGGGTCGGGTGGCGCATTGCCCCGCTGGGAGTGGTGGTGCCTAGATCTCGGAGTATAGAGTATATATGGGGAGTGTGAGTGTGTGTATGGCGTTCGTTTCTGTGTGTCTCCATGTTGGCGAATGTGTGAATATCTGTTTATGTGTGCATGGGGGTGGGAACGTATGCTTGTGTATGTGTACGCCTGTTTGTCTATGCGCATGTGTCAGGTTGGGTCTTAGACTCCACATGAAGTAACATCTCAGGCTCTATTCCCCCCCACCACACTCCCTGCCGGTGGATGGGGCCCGCGGCCGCCGGCGTGTTGGTGGTTCTCGATGTCCGGGGCTGAATGCTCTGGTGTGTGCTGGCTCACTCTCGGCGGTTGCCTGGCGGGGCCTGCGTGCTCGCCGCCACGGGCCCCTGGGGCTCCTGCGATGTGGCTGCCAGAGGCCCCCCCGCCGGAGCACCCCTCTGCCCTTTTCTGGGTTGGGGCTGCAGTTGTTCCTGCGGTGGTCCTCCTGGGGCTCCCGTGCCCTGGGGGGCCTCTGGATGTCTGGGACCCGGGTCTCCTCCATGTCGGCTTCATGTCTTGGGGGGGCGAGGCTGTGGCTCCCCACACACACTACTAGACATTTACATGAAGAAACCTTATGAACACCAGCGCGCCGACACACACAGGTGTGCGGACAGGTGTGCGGACAGGTGCTCACGGGCGCGCGCTGTCTTGTTCGGCTGTTGCTTCTGGGCACGTGTTGTAATGCTGGGTGTGTGTGCTGTTCAATAACATTTAACATGTGATTTTCGATGCGATTCGTCAGATGTTGGTTGTTGTTTTCTTTCTTCAGCAGACAGTGAAGCAGATTATCAGTTTCCTTTTTCTCTTTTTTTTTCTTTTCTCTCTCCCTCTCTCTCTTTCCCCTTTCTTCTCCTTTTCCCCCCACCTTTCTCCCTCTCCTTCAATTGAGGAAGTAAATCAAAATAAATAAAATAAATACGTAAATAGAAATAAAGCAGTCCTCCGAAGAGGAGGGGTGGTGGAGGGAATTTAAAAAAAAAAATTGCAAGTAATTATCACGCCTAACATTGTGCAATGTCTTGTGCTGGCAAAACAATAGGTCATGTGCGCATCAGATACGTGCGTTAACACATAAAGAAATTGGGATGCAGGTTTTTTGTGCCCTGTGCTCTCTGACACATGCAGAGGTTTCCTTCCGCACTAGAGTAAGTCTTTGGGCGGCTGAAGGAACGGGCGAGTTCTTGCTGGGTACTCATTACTGGCCGTGGCTAACCAGGAAACCAGGCATCTTACCTCCCAGGAGTGATACTCAGCACAGGTCAAGTCTCCCTGTGGCTTATTTATGGCGTTCTCTCATTTTCTCAGGACCAAGTGCTCCTCGGAAAGAGTCAGGAGTCCAGTTTGTGGCTAAACGACGTTAGTTTACATCTGGCAGTCATTTCCCTTCCGCAGGGAAACACTCCTGTCTCCTTGAGCTGGAAATGGAGCTTGTTGGGCCATCTTTCTGGACGACGCAGCGCTAAGCGCATCCCCGGCACATTCCGGAAGCAGCATTCTTCAGGCGTTGCCTCATTTACATGGTCTCCGTGGTGACTGCGCCCAAGAGAAGAGATTGAACCAGTCTTATCATGAATTACTTTATCACACGTTGCACGTGTGTTACACTTGTTAGGAGAAAATCCTCAGGGAGATGATTTTTCAGAGAGGCGCATTTCTGCTTCGGGTCTCTCATATATTTCATGTTTGAGTTTGACCCTGCGCAGGCCTGAGTTCAATCTACCACTCCATTTTCTTCTGGCAGTCCATCCCCGAAGAGCCTGTTATCCTACTCTGAGTCCGCCTCGCCTGATCGGTCCCTTAATCACAGCTCTCTTCTTACTGGTTATGCCGTCGTGTCATTGGTGCGTCTCCCTCCGTTCAGCTCCAAAAACCATGCAGGCTTGGCTCCTTTGACGTCCTTGTCGTTTCTGTGTCCAGAGGTCTGGTGTGAAAAATTCTCTGCTCTCTCACAGCCCTTTTTGCATGGTCTGTTTACTGCATGCTCTGACTGAGCTGATTCTGCCCAGTGATAAGACTAATTTTTAATATTCAAATGGAAAATGCATGTAATGATCAGTGGTTTGCTCTAGTTCTCTGGTCTTTTGATTTTATTTCCACCTTGTTTTAATCATAAAATATACTCACCTAATATTAACCACAATTATCTTCCGCTGCTTAATTCAGGGGAACCTTAAGTTATAATGAGGACGATGTGCTGAATTCTTGTTTTGTAAGAACAGTCATATGTTACAGGATAATAAATCATCCTCAGTGACCTGCACATAAAACATCTGCGAACCCAAGCACTTATTTCGTCAGAAGAGATCTTCCGCCATAGAGCCGGTAGAAGTTTACAAGATTGGACAAGTTCTTCGGTGTGAAGTTGCCATCGTAAACAGAACTGTATCATTTAAGAAGCAATCAAACTTTTGTCTTTATGGTCAGATTCATGCATAATTCTTCACATCAACTGCACCTTCATAATGCCTTTATAATGCATTCATAATGCATTCATATCCATCAATTTTCTGGAACTATTTAAATATATTCCGTAATTATATATATATATATATATATATGTGTGTGTGTGTGTGTGTGTGTGTGTATATTAAAGCTGTTAAGGTATGTTTGGCTATGAAGGCATACGTACATGATGCTTATGAATGTTCTATGAATGCATTATGGCTTTGCGCCTGCATCCTCCGGGATAAGCTCTGGACTCCACGCGATCCTGAATAGAGTAAGCTGTTAAAGGATGTTAAAGGAAATGGATGGTTGGATATGGATGCATTATGAAGGTGCACTGAATGACCTCTAACTGCATTATAAATGCGTTACGAAAGAGCAGTAGATGTAAAACGTAACTGATTCCTGCTGTGCATTAGAAAAATCAACACTGTAAACAGTCGAGAAATGTAAAGGTGCAAAATGGCACCCGTGGATTCAGCTGCAAATCTGTGCCTAATATGATGTGAGATCTCCTACATACTAACTTGTCATTCTCCATTTCAGGAGAACATTCTCTTAAATGTGTTACTTTCTATTAGAACTTTGAGTCTCGCATTCATATCGTATCTGAAAGCCAGTTGCACCCGAGAACATTCCACATATATGAGAAACATTTCATTGCTTTGCGTTTCCATGGCTCATCTCAGCTGGATCCTGCCCTTTCCACAGTGCTTATATTCACAGGTTGCTCATTAATAATTAATAATTATTATGCAGTTAATAGATAATTACTTTCAACCAAAGTAGGCAGCCTACGATTTTTGCTCATTTATGCATCTCGACATTTTTACTGAAGCAATTAAGACCACATATCTTACTGAGGGCCACGACAGCACACCGCCTGGTGCTGATAGCCGACGCCTTTGGACCACTGGGCAGTGGGTCCTCACCTCGGGTTGAGAGACGGGAGGCGGGAGAGAGGCCCCTGGGATCTAGCCTGAGGGAGGCCCCTAGACCTCTGTCACTCTCTACATAGGATCCTGTCCCAGAGTAGGAATATAACCAATGGCTACCAGCTTTCAGTGTGGCTTATTCAGGAAGGAGCCAGTATCTGCTGGTGAATTATCTTCTGCTGCTGTTGCGTAGCCCAAGCCGTTGTTGGACCATTAATGACTGTTGTGTGCAAATTATGTAGAAGCACGACGGATCATTTCAATTCCAAATAACAGTGAGAGATGATGAAGCTCACCGATTGGGGGGAAAAAAACTTCTTCTGAGAAGATGGAATGATCTACAACAATAGTGGTGCATCTCTATAGTATGAGCTGGATTCATTTCACTTGGGGGGGGGGGGCATTGACATAAAGTTTACCTTTCAACGCTCAATGTGATGAGGACTCCGTGTCCTCCACCAGGACTCCCCGCCCAGCTAAGCCCATGACCTGGCCTTTTCTAAACAAAATAGTGTTTTGTATAATACCCAAAATTGAGAGTAACGTTTCCTTGTCTGTGCCCCCATTGCATGGTGGAAAGCGCCGAGGTTTGCCAGCCATGGCCCTGAAGAGAGCAGATTATCGGGCCTGTCCCCACGGATTCACCTGTATCCCAAGCGACGGCCTAATGAGGGCTGCCTCATTCGATTCTCATAAGACACGATGCAGCTGGGAGGGAGCTTCCACTCGGGCAGGTTGGGGGTGGGTGACACCCCCTATTCACTTAAGGAGACAGACGTGTGCTAGAGGGCGTGGCTGATGTCTTCTGATGTGTGTGTGTGTGTGTGTGTGAGTGTACGTGTGTGTGCGCATGTACGGTATGTATATGTCATATTTATAGAATAAGGAATGATGAGGAATGAAGGTCATTTGAGGTCATCCAGGCACTGCTGGATAAGTTGACGTCATCTCTGGAATTAGAAAGTTGCTTCTACCCTCTGCCTGGCTGGTTTTTGTTTATTCCCAGTGTCTCCTGTTTCACATTATTCTTGTGTCCTGCTGTCTTAGAAACTTTGAGTCTGGAAGCAGCCCGTCTCTCAGTGTAACCTTCTGCCAGCAGAACCACGATTAAACCAGGATTTAAAAATGCAGACTTTTTAAAAATGTAGAGTGGTCTCTTAATTTTTTCCAGAGCGGTATAACCTGGTCCACATGTATGTCTGTTTTCAATAAATATATTCTTGTAAATATAATTCACTGAACCTGCTGAGACAGAAAAGTGACGGGAGGTAGTTCAGCTGTGCCTAAGTACGGCTTCCCCTGTGACAGGCCTGTCACAGCCCCTCAGGCCTGAGTTTAAATCACTTTCGCTAGTTTGCCTTGAAACAAGTCATGAGACAGGAAGCTGTCAGACCCGGACAGGAAGGGGCACATGGTTGCATTTCTCAGGTCGGCTCTCACTCTCACTCTCACTTCTGTCCAGTATGAATGTTTATCTTCCCGACATACAGGCCAGAATCGCGTTTCGCCGCTAGTCCTGTACAGTTTTTAAAATCCAACTGCATGTTTTAAACTCTTTAGCATTCATCTGTTTCATCTGCCGGTGAGGTGAGGTTTTTCTTCGGAAAACCACCTGGCAACATGTTCAGTCCCCTGTGGCTGTTTGTTTTCTCACAGGGCACTTGACGGCCTATTGACAACATGCCCTTTCCTTTGGTGGAGAGAAGATGCTCCAAGAGATTATCCTGACATTTGTCATTTGTGTCTCCCAAGAGCAGATATGGACACACATCCCTGACCAAAAGCAGGACAGAGCCTTGCCGAGACCAGCAGATCTGACAGGTAATGGCGGGAGCTACGGCTTGCTCAGCATTGTGAAAACCTCAGAGATGACAGCACTGGAAGCTTTTCTGCACTGAGGAGGGAAAGGTCAGCACTGAAGTGTGGCCTTTGCTATTATTTTGTATGTTTCCTGTGAATGATTAAAGTTGATCACGACTGGAGATGCATAAAAATCACTGACAGCTGTCGACAGAAGATCAGGTGAATTTCTCCTGTTTTCTTAGCTTCTAATGAACATTATGAATGTGGAATATTGTCTTGGTTTCTCCTCCTTCCCTCGCTCCATCCGGTTTCACATTTGGCTGTTTACGTCTCACCAAAACTTCCTAGCTCCGGCTGCCGGAAGGCACGATGCCGGCTGTCATTTGGACACATCAGCGGTTTCCCTCGAGACGGGTCCTGTCTGGGTTTTCTGCGGCGCCCGTCCACCTCTCAGCACCGTCTCCAGTGATGCTGAGGTCTGCACAGACTCAGACATACACTGCCGAGTCGCTGTCACATGATTTCCCAACACCAGACCCTTGAATTGGGGGCCAAACAGAGGCTCCTTCAGAGGCTTTATGTCGCATTAAGGCTGCCGTCGTTATTACTGATCACCAAAGCGGCACAACTGTAGCACTGAAAATGTCTCCCATTTCACTGGCATTTTCAGCAGCCATTTTAAACCCTAGAATTAGTTGCAGTTTAAATAGAATGTGGCCGTTCTCCAGAGAAACTCCAATTATGCCGTCTTTGCCTGGGTAATTGACACATTATAGTTTTGGGCCGTGAGCTCGTGCAGAGGGACAGTACAGTTTGCTCCAGCAGCATGCGCGTCCTCTTCCCTTGGGCTCTGAACGAGCGTGTAACCTACTTAAAGATGCTGGAATATGGTGCAGGAGGAAAGCCCTGCAGCGAGCCCTGGCGTGCCACGTACCTTCCCCCAGGACACGAGAACCACGCTATCAAGCCCTGAATATCTAAAACAGAAAGTCGTCCTTTTTCTTTCCGGTTTGATCGGGGAAGGGGCACTGTTGTCTGGAAGTGACCGCAGCTTGTCCAGGTGTCCACTGTTTTCTCTAATGTATGTGTTTCCCAACACGACCCCTAGCAGAAGGGGAGCAAAAATATCAGCTGTCTGGTAGGGAGCTTGGAGGGAGCAAAAACTTGGATTGACTTTATGTCCCCGAGGTCCGGATTGGGAAACATTGCTCAATCTCTTTGCCCTGTGTCTCGTTAAAATGCTGTATGAGGAGGTATGTAGCACGTATGGTGAGAGGTGACTGTCTTACCGAGTTCTTTCTGCCAGGTTCTGCAAACCCTGCTCTTGTGGTAACTTATTTTTACCACAAGCAGTTTTCTGTACTTATTGTGTGCCAGTGGCTGCAGGGTGAAGGACTCACGCGTACTGCTTTATCGTGGCTCGGGGTACCGCGTTTTAAACTCCTGACCGAGTCCAATCAGAGTGGAAAACCCGACAATTGGTGGCTGCGTCGGCAGGTTTCCCGAAATGCTTTAGACCACCATCATAACACGAAGGCCACAGAAGAGGCTGAAGGTTTCATAAAGCTTATATGGCAGTTTATTTAGGTAGTTATGAATTACCTTACAGTCCCAAATCCTATACTTATATAGGCTCAGTATTTAAGAGTTACTATCTCCTGCAAAAAAAAAAAAAAAAAAGAATCACATTTTTCTCTAGGGAAGATGCTCCAAAAATATATAATTTTAAATGTAGTTTCATGACGTCATATATTTCTCCTGCTGGATGAGAGGTGTGTGTTATAAAGCTCGCTGTTGTCCTTGCTGTTGTCCCTTCCATGCTTACCCACCCCTCGGGGATGGAGGGTCGAGGGCATACGCAATAGGCAGAGGGTGCCAGCCAGGGTGGGTGAGTTCTACGGATGTGACAGCGCCCCCTGGCTGGTGCGTAGTGCTCAGTGTCTGAACATGTGAAAATATCTGTGCTCTGGTGCTGCATCAATTATAAAATATGGTTTCTGTCTACACACAGTGGAAGAATAAAACTGAACTAACATATTTGTACCATATATAAAAGTAGAGACCATTCGTATTCATTCTTTCTTCAGAGAACCTCCATAGCAGGTGCTGGCATATGACTGGTCGGGTTTTCACTGAATAAACTTCATTTCAGGGATCGATGGACGAGGCAACAACACTCTCAAACGCACAACGCCAACCCAAGTAAGCATTTATCTCCTTCCCCACATTCTGCAGATGTTCTACAGACGAGTGTTATCCTGCACTGAGCCGATCCGCATGGGAACGCTACGAGAGCCAGTTGTCGGTGTGGTCCTGCGCTCTTGGTTTTTCCGGTGCACTCTGTGTGGACCTGACGCTCGGCCTGGCCGTGTCAGCCCCCCCCCCCCCGATAAATCACATGAAATATGCCATGGAAACGGGTTTCTAACTGACCTGGGAAGCCAGCCGTGCCTCACTGCTTAATCTCCAGAGTAGTTGTGCCTCTGCCAGCAGCGGAATGTTCTGGAATAGAAGTCCGCTGTCAGGTGCACGCTGGGAGATTTGGGCCGTGTCATTATTTTCCATTGCTCTGAAATCCAAAATCCCTTGCCAGCGATATACAGTTTCTGGTTAATACTTGCAGCCTCTGCTCAGGGCTGCCCTTGCGGTGCTGAGCTTCTCGGAGGCCCAGCGGAACCGGCCCATTCCCCCGCGCTGCATCTGTTTTCACCACTAAGGGATTTTAGTTATGTTTTAAGTCACTACTTTGTAGATCTAGATCTTAAAGCTGAGACCTTTAAACTGGAGAGTTTGAAGACTAGGTTTCTCTTCTTGAATGTGTGTTATATGTGTGGTGTCCTACAGGTGACATGGGTGGCTGCCTAGGACACTGCTTACTGAGGACGCACCGACTTGCCAGCCGATTTCACTTTGCCTCAGATGGGGGGCGCTGGCGGTGATGCTCGCCTAAGGCGCCACACCAACCAGGACCGGCCCTGGCCCATATTTCAGCCCTGCCGGTCCTGACATATAAATGCATTTAATACAAACCCACCACCCAAATGGCTCCATCTCCACTCCATCACCAGGCACCCATCGAGCTCGCAGTATTGCCACTGACATCCAGGACGCACGGAGACAGGGGCGTCACATCTGCAGACTTGGGTATTCAGTGGGTCAGAACTCTTCGGTCTCTTCTGTCTTGGGTTTATGATTGTCTGTCAGAAATGACAGCGCCGTGGGACAGGCAGCCGTGTCGATCGCAGGGCCTCTGCGAGTGAACGTGCGAGCAGACAGTGTCTGCACGGGCCCCCTCTGTCCTCCCCAGCTACCCTGGGAGAACCTGCCAACCTGCTCTCAGGGTGTGCTGCGGACGGCACCGCTTCTGCTGCAGATGGAGGTGTTGCTCCTGCCTGCAGTCGCGGAGTCAGCAGGGTGTACTGTTCCCGCCATCCTGCCATCATCAAAGCTCCAAGCAGCTTTATTAAAAAATTATAGCTATTTGGAATATTTTCCGACACCGGCTTTCAAATTGATTCTGTGTCTGGTCTCCTTTCCATTTCCTTGTTATCGTCAGTGACATCTCTCCTGCATCCTCTTTTCCATCTCTTCTTCCCAATCTACTCCTCCAGTGGGCGGGAACCCCAGAACACTATCATAGTGTCATAATTCTTCATGTTCCTTAGATAAATTCAACTCCTGCATTATACCTTAGTTACAGGCACTGTATGAGGACGGATCTAGAATGAACCTTTTCAGACATTCTTTTGTTTCATTGTTTCATATAATTATGTAAATGTACTTATCCTTTTAATTACATAGAAATTGCTCTATATGTGTTTACATGGCTTTGCCTGTACTACAGAGAAATGTGAATATTTCAGGCTGCTCCTCTGCCCTCTGTAATTACACATATCTACGTGTGATTTAGTCAGACTTCCTCCTCTGCGCTTCCCAGCCCTAATTGAGCTTTATTGGCTCTTCTGCAGCTGCGTTGTTTTTACCCCCCCATTTTCAAAACAGCAGCCATTTTATTGCCCTCTTCTGCCCAGATTAATGCTTTTGAGCCAAATCTCTGCCACTCAGGCATGTCTGAAGAAGAAAACGGGCAGCCCTTACCCTGAGACAATTAAGCTGTTAATTAGCTGCACTGAAGCGTGCATCCCCAACTGCACCAAACATTAATGGCCGCAGTGATTACTGGAATAAAGAAATGCTATGTTGATACCTGCTCGCTCTTGTAATCTTCACTCTATGAGCCAATAGGTTTGCTAGAGTCGTTTGACTTCTAAAATTAAGTGTAATTTGCATTGAAGCTCAGACTCTCTGGATTCATTTATGCAAATTCCAATTAAAAGGCAAAAAATTTGGAGACTAGTTTAGGGGAACATCATTATTCCCTGTCTGCGGCAGGGAGAAGATGCTAAGTGTCACCCTCAAATTCCGGATGACACCCCCCACTGAGCTTGTGCCTGTTCATTGTACCTCTTTATATTGATACAGGCAGGATTCAGACATTCCACAGTCTCCTCCCAGTCTCCTTGGTAATGAGGTTAACAAGAAAGTGTTGCTAATGATCTGATAGATTGTCCAAGCATTTTTGCTGCAACCTGTCTGGATGGGAGGCCTTCATGACTCAGTAGAATATCTGGAAATATTGCATTTTATGGATGTAAGTGAGGTTTTTTCAATGTGCTTTGTTGTTTCCGGCAGTGAAGAATAATTTACCATATAATCCTCTCTGAGCCTTGATTTTTGGAATGGTATGTTGGAATTCATGAAAAGAGACCTGACCTGTGGTTTGACCCTCAAAGCTCAAACTATGAGTAAAGGCGGGTGAAGCTACCAATGAAGGGCACCCAAAAAGCCAGGGGACACATCGCTTCTACTGATCAGCCTGTCCTTCTTTGTTTGTCCCAAGATGTGTAAAAAGGTGGGCCTCTCTACTAGTGAAACTCATTCCTCAACTGAACCCCATAGGCACCAGTAGATGTACAAGAAGGCCAGTTCTTCATCTTTCAGGCAGCAGATTGTCAGAACTTTGCCTGTCCTTCGGACGACAAGGACCAGATGACATAGGGACAACTTAAATGGAGCTTGGACCTTGTTTAGGGTTAAGCAGCTGCATGATGAATGACCAAGGTGAGACTAGTCAGTTGGGCTAAAGTGAGTCAATCCTAAGAGCGACATTCTACTGAGGCTTTTACCAAAGTGAGCAAGAAATAAGTGATGGCACTCCAGATGATCAGTGTCTAGGAGGTGTATCCATTGTACTCACTCAGAATGATTTAAACTAGTCTTGATACTACAAGCTACAGTCTACAAGCCCATACCTCAACTTGGATATCCGGTGCTGCACCTAACTTGGAGGCCACAATTATAGGCGAGTTGGGATTGACTTGCCCATCAATGCTATAGCTGAATGGTCTGTTATACATGGAAGCTTTTCTGCAATTGTTACTTTGTAGGTCTGCAGGTCCAAAAGCAGCTAAATTTACAGCAGAGACCAAGCTCTTAATGGATCGTTGAGAAAGTGTGATTCTAAAAACATCATAGAAATAAATTACAAATGAGAAACTCAATTTGATTCATATAAAGTAAAAGGGGTTGAGTGGCTTTGAAGTCAACTTAAACATTTTCCCTGTGAGTCCCTGTGACATTGGCACTTAGGAGCAGTGCATTCTTGATCACTGTCAGAATGCACTGCTCCCAATGATGTAGATGAGTGTGAATGTTTTTGTGTCTTTTACACAAGAGAGAGGATGTTTTGTTTTTTTCTGACTCCACATGAATTTTTTTCCTAAATCCAGGTAGATCGCTGGACTTTTCCTTGACTAAAGGTCAAACACTTCACTGCATTTCAACAAGGCCTTGTGGACCAGCTTTACAAATGACAGCTATTTGTTCTTGCTTGTTTTGTGTGTGTGTGTGTGTGTGTGTGTACTCTGATGCCTCTGTGTGCATTGCAAATTAATGAAGCGTGGTGTTAAATAGCCTTTCATCATACTCTGAGGCTTACTGTACTTCAATGTTTTCTTTTTTACAGAATGACAAACGAAAATGGCAGCACTGGATGACCTGAGGTCGTGCCCTTTCGTCTGGTTCACTGCACTGCACAAGCAGGGAGACAGAAGGCGGCCGGCAGGACCAGGCTTTCTTCGTTTCTCTCTGCCACTGCTAAATCGAGCACTGACTCCAATGAGCTGATCCTCCTCCACACCGTGCCTCCCGTCCACCCTGTGCTACATGCAGCTTTCACTTGCCGAACCTCCGCAGGCAGAATAAATGTGTGCGAGCGGCAGTGAAAAGGTAATGACGGTAATAAAAAGTGAGGGAGCGGCTATGCGGAGAGGACAGTCGCCCCTGCATCTGTTCATCTGAGTCTGTGACGGCTGGCAGTGTGACAGATGTGCATTAAACAGAGATGGTTCACCCAGAGGTAGGACATCGCCTACTGCTCTCTCTCTACCGCTCTCTCCCCTTCTCCACTGTTCTGTACCCGCCTCCCTGTCTCTCTCCTCCTTTACTGATCTCTCCCTCCTTCTACTGCTCCCTCTCCCCCCACAATCCACCATCACTGGAGTCGACCCCGTCTCCATTACCACGCATTTTGCCACCGTGGTCTCTGAAGGTGCGTAAAGCCCAATCTTGGCTCAGTGTCAGTATAGCAACGTCTCGTACAGAGGCGCAAATGACCCCGGATTGATTTAGGCTGTTTATTTGATTCATTTATGGGAAAAATAAAAAACATTGGCAGCCTGTGTTCGAGTGTGAGGCTGGCCTGCTGTTTATGGTCTCCTGAATCCTACAGAGAACCTCCAGGCTGCAAAAAAAGAATGTGAATAATGTATGGCATTAGGAATGCAGCTCTCTTAAATACACTGGACCTCGTGTTTCAGGAGCCTGGTGATGTGGGTTTATAAGACTCATGTTGCAGCTTTGCTGAGTAATCTAGGTGGGGTGGGGGCTTCCACCTACTGACCCTTTCAGCTTCAGTCGGTTTCAGTGATTTTCTTGCTGTCCCAACTTATTTAAAACAGCTCACCTCTAAACAAGGCAAAACATCGCTGGTCCTTTCCTAAGGCTCTGTGAGTCGTCTCATTGCCGAGTTCTATCCACCTCCATTGGATGGAGGTTCCTGTTGACAGGGTAAACCCCCGCGTTGTGTGGGTAGCTGGGTCCACCGCACTTACGAACGCACCAGCTGGGCCTCGCTTCCGCCGTGGCTTTGGCTCAGCGGCAGACAGGAAGCTTGATCGATTTGAAGGTTCAAATGAGGGCCAAGGCTTCTGGGCTCACACACTGGTGGATTTGCGGGTCCCAACCGTGGGTCTCCAACTCAGAAGAGATTTTGCAGGAATAGGAGCTGAGGAACACCACTGGCAGAAGCTACTGCAGTTGTGTGCTGCTTGAGACTCATTCGGTCTGAGGAATGTCAGTGAATTCTTCTTCTTTAATTTGCTACAATTTATCAGCACAACTGAGGCCAGAGGTTACAGAAGTAGTTACAGAATGTACATTCCTCTGTAGTAATGAAAACTGACAGCACCAAAATCTAATTCCAGAGAACCTCCTGCCCAGCGTCACGGCTGCTTAGATTCCACAGAGAGAAACAAACCAGCCAGTCGCCCGCGATGAGTCCAGCAAAACTGGACGCTTCTTAAAATCTCGAGTCAAGCTCTAGGGAGCTTTGCATATACTGTAAAAGCCATGGATTTTAAATGTCCTGACATCACACCCAACAGATGTCTAGTTCGCTGTACTGGATCATTGAAATGTATAAAGGGACCCTTTCCGTCTATCCACCATGCCAAGTGGCTTGACCTCACACACTTATTGGTTTCCTGTGACGCTCCTGACAGACATTACAGATGCCTTTAAAAATTTGCCATGCACAATATTCTCATTCTGGAGACACCTAATAAAAATATTAGTCACTTGGAACTTTAGTATCTATGTGACAACAGCAGAATAGCATACTAATACAGTGTCTCCAGATGTTTGCATTGATTTAGTGTTTTGTCCTTTCTCAGTAGGCTTAAGTGGTATATAAACCAAGAATTCAGCAAGTAAGCAAAAACAAAGCACATGAAAGCAGTTGAGTTGAGGCGTTTATCACTAAAGAGCAGTTTTTCTGATCATGTGTCATTAATAACCCATCCAATTAAATGCTAAGAAGGTGATAAATTTAAGTTCACTGGTATAACAAGCGTTTGTTAATGGAACAGCTCACAAATACGGGGAAACACATATCTTGTAAGTATAACAGCCTATGAAACTGCAAGAGCAATGCTGAAAATGCTGGCTTTATCAGCAGCTCTTCTGCAGAAGATTCTGGAACACCCAGCTCTTTAAAAAAAACATTGTAGTATGTGAGCATGTCCCCAAACTACCATTTCGTCACTGGAAAAGGAGGGACCACATATGGATCCTCCAGCTGTTGCCCACCACAGGAACCGCCATGTTCTCACTGTTTCTCCTGCATTTGCGTGTCTTTGGATGTTTCGTGAGAGACCATGGCCTTCTGTTCACCATACTTCTACTGGGCACATGTTCAGTCTCCTAGAAAGGTGCCCAAACCAAGATTTCAGGTCATCCAGCCCTCATCCTGACATTCAGTGGCATTCACAAATGTCGGAAATCTTTTTTTTTTTCAACAATAGTGCTCAACACAAATTCAGGGGTTTAAAAATGCTGGTGTTTCTTTGCAGCAGTGCAGACAATACCACCTCCACGAGGCTCTCGGAGAGCTGCTGTTTTTACTGTTTATTTAGTGCAGCCCGCCAGTACAACAGCCCACTAGCTACACCGTAAGTTTGTTCAGCCACTTTTTAAAATCGATTTCATCTATTGATTTCCTACCTGGCATTTTGAGAACAACACCATGTAAATATCACTTTGAAACTTGTTGTTTTTTAGAAAGTGATCAAAGGCAATTTATGTGCAACCACGTCCAACAACTGCAAATTATTTGCTGCAGAAGCAGAATGATTTTGTTGACTGGGACATGGGGACAGACAGGCACTCGTGTCGGTCTCCTCGATTGATTGTGATGTGAGCAAGTTAAAACCGCAGGTGCTCAGCGTTTAGAATCATCCATCAGCACTATGTGTTTTTAATTGCTTTGCTTACACATTGGGCTGTTGACTAATCAAAGAGGCAGACAGTCGCTGGATGGGCCGCGGCCGACTCAGCAGCCTTGAAGATCGCCACCCAGGTCTACTGGCAAACACACCCTCGCGGAGCCAGCTGTAAATTTTCTGGAACACTTCCTTAAAAAATACAAGGGAAGGTTGCTGTTAGTAACTATACACAACCCAGACTGATTCCAGCAGTCATTTGAAGCGAAAATGTAGAGCCCTGCAGCTGGAACCATGATTGGAAGAATGTGGAAGCGTTAAACTCTGAGAGATAACAATGTAGAATAAAACTCAGAACTAGATAAGGAACATAATGACCATTACTCCAGAGTGGTAACTGAAATAAGTGTCTATATTGTCTTTGCCATGTATCTTAATTTCAGTACTTGTGTATTTATTTAAGAACTGGTTTAGTAATCACTTTTTTGCACAGTACTTTGCAATTTATGCTATTCAATGGCTATGGCACAAATCTGATTGGATGAGCCAGTGAATTTTAAATTAATCATCTGTGGTTTGGCTTCTTGGATTGGTTGAGTGTTCACTAGTTTTACGTTAAGCGTTTGTAGTCCCAAGACCCATTAATATTGGTTAATTCTAGGACTGGAGCTAGGAAATCTGATCGTGGATCAGCATAGGAGCTTGCTGGTTTTAAATGTTTACATTTCCAACTGTACCTCACAATAATTTCAGAACTTGTCGCGACCCACATGTTAAGAATCGCTTACACCCATTGTGATGGACAGGCTATCAAAGTACATTACGGAACTGATATGTCGTCATTCCTTTGCAGGCATTTCATAAAGCATGCACCAATGTCCTCCACCGCGTGCACCAATGTCCTCCTTCCATGCTTTGGAGCTGCCCTAGCTTATGAAGCCTTTTCAGCCCTTTGTACCACTGGACTGAGGAGCATCATGAAGGCATCTCCCCATCTTCCTTGGTTATCCCCAACAGAGCTGAATTTTTCTGATTACTGTCTTCTCAGGCAGTTAGTCCTCTCAAACAGGGCTTTTAGCAGTCGAGTGAAATTTGATGACAAAATAACACATTGACTATAATTCATAATTCTATATTAAGTCATTCATCAAAAGAGCATGCATTCTCATGAAACAATATCAACCCAACAGCAGTAAAAACTTCCGGTCTATTTAATTAATATTAATATTAATTAATCAACGGACAAATGAAAACGGAGAGCAGCCATGATGATATTCCTACTTTCTGTTTTTAATGAATTCGGAATAAAACAAGATTAGTTTGTTTTGCTGCAAGATATATTCCTCCCGATATCTCACTGCCATGGAGGAAAGCTGATTACAGCGAGGCGGAGGTTCTCGGGCTCTTAGTCAAAAAGGGGAATTTAAATCCCTCTGCACTGGTATGTTATACCGATAGTGTTTAGGAAGCGTCTTATGAGCTTATTAACTCCTAGTGCCTGCAACCCACCACCTACTACCTGCAAGCAACGTCACAGTGGAACCGGAGCACGAGGCGTCGGCGTGAAACAGATCTCAGGCACACTCTTTTTTTTACTTATGAAATTCAGGTTAATCTCCTTGTTAAGAGCGACAAAAACATATTAATTCCTAGGATTTGAACTCAAACACTTCTGGTTCTCAGACGCTGAACTGTCTGGTGTCTCGTCTTAATGCAAAATGTGTTCGAGGGTGATCTTTAGTGATTTTATATTGTTTACAGTTTAAAATGGGCCATTTAATTGCAGGCACGCCGTACACGTTTCAAACCCTGTGCAGTATGAAACAACGCAAAATTTCGACCCCATAGTGGATAGTTATGGATCACATTCTTACCGCTGGATCTGACTCAAGCTATTCGATTTAAACCACAGGAGCAAAAAATGGCTAATATTAATTCAAAGCATTTATTTATCTTAAATATGTGCGATACTAAATCATTATTTATACTGATTAATTACTATTAGCTCCCAATTGCGGTCAGTTAACGTGAAAATGTTGTGTCACAGATCAAAGTATGCCACATGAGGATACTAAACCAGAGAGAAAGGGTCCATTATAGTGTCTTTGCTTATGGGTGATATTTCCTTTTACGTGTCCACCAGTGCCGATTTCATGCTGCTTACGGAGCCCTGAGCGTCTGCCTTCACGTTTAGGCGTCATATACCATAATTCTTCAGGGCGGTGAGAGTGTACTTAGGCGTTTTCAAAGTTTATCGTTTACCTAGCAGCCGGGCATTTAAAGTAAAGTACGGCGAAATCCATTGGTGGAAGAAAATCTTAAAGAAGATTATAGAGATGTGCTGCAAGCGGGACGCGTGCATAGCAGTTTTTACATGTCACACGTTGACACAGAGATAATTATAATGTAGAAATAGGTTTGAATGGTCTCGGGTACTGGGCTTTGGAGTGATCAAACACAATACGTCATTGCGATCTGTGTGGATTGGCTGCTTTCTGCATGCGTGCCCCGAATCGCTTTTCCTTTCCCCCAGAACTGCGCTGTTCCGGCCGGTGGTCGCCTCTGGAACAGTCGGAGCCCTCCGTCGGGTAAGATGATCGCAGTTCGCCCATGTACTGTTTTCAGTACGGCATACGGCCGCCGGTTGCATGTAGGAAACGTGAGGGTCGTCTTCAGGCGTAGCGATCGCTGCACTTCGGATTCGTGCGTGTATGCATGCAAATTAATGACTCGCAGTCCGCCTTCAGCAGTACCGCAATTCCCAATACGTGTTAGTAATTAATGTCAGCTGTAATTGCTGCTGGTAGCAAGTGGGATGCAACTGTCTTTGCTGGCACGAAACTGCCCCCACTTCTTTTAAGCATGGACAGCCCGCTGAATTAACATGGCAAATTACGTACCAACTTTTGCTTAAACAAAACCCTTCCTTTGTTTGGCCGTATGCAAATTGTAAAGACTGAGATGAATGGTTCGGTGCTACAGGCAAAAGGCGTGAAAGGGGGCGATTAAAAATCCTGCCAAATCTTATAGGTGATGATGCATCGCGGTGTGTCTGAAAATAGCCCGTTTCGTGGCCCGACGCAGAATTGTTGTATTTGGCCTCTTGTTTCTGTGTGAACAGCTGCTTTTCTGTCGTCAATTTGTGTTCGGTTAATTTTCTAGGTGATTCCTATGGGAAGTCCAAGGCGTCTAGTACAGCTGGAATTATCGTTATAGCAACTGTTCATACAGAGGAGAAAGACTGGCAAACTGTGGTTGACTTTTTATTCCACACTCCCGGAATAAAGACTTTTATCTTTAAAACCTACTAAATGGGTACCAGGACATCCGAGAATTGGGCGCTTTCTATACCACACTGTTCCTTGAACGGGACCACCCAGATCAACGGAACCTGCATCAACCGAGTGGATCACTTATTTCAGGCTTTCTCGTCCACCGTGGTGCTCTTCGTTTTGGTGGTGGTGATCATGGGGATCATATGCGTCTCTCTAACTACCTTCCATTTGCATAAAAGAAAGATGAAAAAGCGCAAGATACAGAAAGCCCAGGAAGAGTACGAGCGCGACAACCGCAAACCTAAGACGGCGAAGGGAAGACCTCCGCTTAGACCGTGCATGATGGTCCGACCGATGCACAGACAAGCCTCGGACCGAGCAACCGCTGCACAGAAACAGGACCACAGTGCTGTACTCCCGACCGACTCCAGTGTCATACCGATGCCAGACAGTGGATCGGGGGCTGGCACAAGTCACACGAAGCAGGAGCACGACCGATCTATGGAAACCAGCGCGCTTTCCTGATAATGTAAATACGGTTGAGGACAAACACTGTAAATAGATCATGTTTATTAGTATAATTACATTATATATAGGGCATAAATAGTTGCAACTCCAGCGGCGCATGAACAGCTATTGTAAGCTTAAAATATAGATTCAAGGATACCCTATAGGGAGATGTGCGATAGTACGTGAAATAAGTGTGTAGAATCACCGGATTGGTACGCGCAGTGTAAATACAGAGAGGTCGGCTCGGATTTAGGCATTGTTACTGAACATGGGGGGTGGTGTAAATATCGGGGACTTTACTACCTGATTGACGGGGCCGGTTTAAAAAGCATTAACATTAAATACATTAAATAGCCTACCTTTAAGAAGCATAGGGTATAAGCGGGGCTAACGCTGTCTTTTACATTTAGGCTCCGTGTGGTGTGTGTAGCGTGCCTATACACGCTGCTGACTTTTTGAGGGGCACGATATGGAGGTGGGGGGCAAGTTTGGTGCAGAAGACCCGGTTTGGTGCTGAATTGCATCTCTCATGGTTATTGGTATGGCCTCATGAGTCCTGCGCTGTCCCTGTGCTCTGAATGCCATCTAATGCAGTTTCAGCATCCCGTGGACGCTCATATGATCTGCGGGCGATATTAAACAATACCAGACTCTTTACTGCGTTTCTTTTTATTTTCCAACGTACCGGATTTTTATGTTGACTTGAAATTCACCGCTATAGTTTTCCTGAGAGTGAATAATTCCCTGCCCCTATTAAACTTACCTCATCTATAGGTAAGTTAGGCTACCAAGATCAATATCCATTTGGGAAATGTTTCCATAGCTGACATGCGATTTAATTGCTTGTGAAAGCACTGTACGTGCTTATTGTTTTGACCACGATGCTGTATACAAAATAAGATGTTGATATTTGTGGTCCGACTTTTTTTGCAGTATTACTCAGTTTTTGGCAGAAATCTGTTTGGTTCAAAAAATAGTTTCTTTTGCACAAGATTATAAATAGGCCTAGTTATTAATTATTGTCTTTTTAAAATGGTATTTTAATGTACTTCACGGCCAAAAATAAATGATGACATTTTAAAATCCCATCTGTTATCTGTATTTTTTATTTTTTTTTGCCCTACAAGTCACCGGAGTGCAAAGAACATTTGAAAATATATAAAAGATGCATCGTATTATTTTGTCGAACTTTCCCGACGCCCAAGGAATAAAAGCCACTGCGATCTATGTTCCCTGTAACAATGCCTGTAATAACGACCGGTGACATTTTTAATGTTTCTATTGCAGGAGAAATTATGAGTGTACCACACAAGGATATATTATCTTAAGCTGAAATATCTGAACATGTTTTATATTTCTTTAATTAAATTCTGGTTTTAATTTCATTTAATTAAAATTCCAAAAAGTCATAATTTTTGCAGTAATACTTTAAGTTGATATTTTACAGGACCACGCTGTTGTCTTCGTAAACTGCAGCCAGGCATATTCTTGTATTCAAGGTTCAACTGGAATTAAATAGAAGTGTGCATTTCACCATAGCAGTGAGCAGACCTAGGAAGAAAACACGTCTACCGTGCTATAACGCCACGTCGTGGAAAGCTGAGTAAATGCTTCCAGGGGGGTTGTGACGGCTTTGGATCATTTGGGAGGAAACGTAATGAACGTATTTGTATCGATTCCTCAAGCAGTTCACTACCAAGAATCTTTAATCTTAAGTTATAACAATAACAGATTTTTCATTAATCTATAAACAGATTTAAGAGTAAAGTGTATATAGATCAATTACAAACCATTAGTCAGCTTGTGTAGATATATTGCACACATTTACCATTTCACTAGCCAGCCTTCGTTTTAGCCACAATATAGTTTATATTGAATTTGTATTTTATAAGGCTGATATCTTTCTTCCAGTTGGTTTTTTGGTTTTTGTTTTGCAATGTAATTGTCCAACAGGGAAGCAAAACTTATAGTTCAAGGGGGACATGGTCCCATGTGTTTGAAGAAGTTAGTGTATGTGTGTAGGCCTAGCTTACGTATGTATTTAATGACGCTTGTACGTGTATGAGATAGCATCGGCATATTTACTCAGTTCGTACTAAAATTCTCCTTTGTCTGATAAGCTAACCTCCATTACAGTGATCTGTTAATGTTATCAGTTAATGTTAATGGGAGATCCTTGTAAGCAAACTTAATCTCCTGCTCATTGTTGCTACTTAAGTTTATTTGTTCTTCAAATTCCTTGGCATCCAGTAGTGTGGCTGAACCTAAGACATCCCACCTCTCGCATCCATGCCCGGAGTTTCCTGCAAATTGACAGCAGCCCCCCCCCCCCCCATACCCCAGGGTGCATTTCCCAAAAGCATAGTTTCTAATTACGTTAGCAACTTAATTGAAACCATGCGACTGAATGGGTCCAACCTTGTAAGTTGCCAGTGGGAGTTTTTGGGAAACCTACCCCCGAATGACTCACCATGGCCCAGAAATCTGTCGTTCTGCTGTTTAGCGTCAGTAAAATTAACCAACGAGAAGCTCAACCCCAGACAGCACTAGGCTTGTGCCCATCTAGTATTTTAGACATCATGCCGCAGCATTTTGACGGAATTTAAAAAATCAGCACCACTCCAGCGTTTCCCAGTGGGGGTATTTTAGAGTGAAAATAACACAGTATGCGGTAATACTTTAATTTCGCTGTAATATAGTCTTCTCTCCCCTCCTAGGTGTCCCTCACTCGCATCCCTGAGATCGATATGTCTAAGGTGGGATGTTAGCTTAACTTCCATCCATCAATCCATCCATCCTTCCATCCATCCATCTTCTAACTGCTTATCCTGGTCCGAATTGCAGAGATGCCTGGACACTCTCCTAGGACACACAGGGCATGAGAGGGGAGCGCACCCTGACAAGATGCCATGTCTTTTGCAGGGCACATATGGACACATACACACAGTCATGCATTACTGGCAATTTAGGGATGCAAATGTTCCCAACTACACGTCTTTGTACTGCAAAAAGAAACCCCCATTACCAGAGCAGAACATGGAACCTCTACACACACAGAGGTGAGGTGAAGATCTGAAACAGTGGTGCCAACAGCATAGTCACCTCCATCCTATAGTGTTTCTCCGATTCGCACAATTAGACGCCCAAATCGAACACGGCCCAAATGCAGACGAAGAAAGCACTTTATCATGGGTGGTGGCACAGAATTTATTTATCTTTGCTTGATAAACCAGAATAAACCAGAAAGCACAATATATTGCTTATTCGCAGCTGGATGATTGCATTTGTGTAATTTGGGTTAAGGACCTCGCTAAAGTGTCCTATAGTAAAGCGTCTGACCTTAAACATCACGCAACCTACTGGCCAATGATGGAAATGAAGCCTGTGGAAAAGTCACTGCACAGACCAACAAAAAAATGGCTTCCCAGAGAACAGCCCATCTGGACATTGCAGCTCTTCCTTCTGAAACAGGGTGACGTGATCCGCAGTGGCCAGTGCAAGGCAATGCCTTTCACTGTATGACTCCCTTGTGCCTCTCAATGTGCACTGCTGCTTCAGGCAAAACTGGATTACCAACGGATGAACCATTTAAGCCCGAACTGCCGCCTTTAACTTTACTTCTATGAAAGCCGTCACCATCATTCATCATCGGTGATTGTTGTGGTTGTGATGTTTTCATCCTTTGATGTTAATATGACTCAATTATTGTTAGAGATGTCAACACTGAAATTGTGCTGGATTTTTTGTGACTTTGTAGTACATCCAATATTTTCACGACTCCTACCTAATTACATTGAGGTGACATTTAACAGGAAATATTTCATTCTTATTTACTTTGGGTTTTGACATCAAACTATTATTAAAGTTGATGCTGCTGTCAGAATGGTGCCCACGACACACAGATCTGAGTTTGACACATTGCTCTCACCAAAAGTCATGTTTTCATTGTGCGTGTGTTGTTCACAGTTATTGTATCTCAGTCCCATACCTTTTACATAAAATATTAAATATCTCACCTTGACTGGGTCATTTGACATCTCTAGGCCATTATCTGCTGTGCATCCTTATTTATAAATGTATTTTAGACATAATTTTATAATAGGGTTAAAATGTCCTTTCCATTGCTCTTGATGACCTGAATCGTTTCAATCATACTGATTAGTCCACCTTTTATTATCGCTATTTAATCCCCAAGCTCTCCTATGCCAAGAGGCAGTTATTGGGTAACTGTTAAGGGTATCCAGTCCCTCTCCCAGGGGGTCCTTGGGTATGTGGCTTTGCAGTGTAGCAAAGCATTTTGATAATTGATGGGGCTCATTATTGCTCTGAACATGCATTCTGTCTCGCGGCTGTCTGTGAGAACTGACACTGAGGGCACAGGGAAACGGGATAGATGTAGATTCGGGACACCTGCAACATGCATACACCTTATTTTCAGTTTGGATTGAGGTTGAAAATAAGAGAGCCATATAAGCTACCTGTTGCCTTGAAAGTGGGGTTAGGGTAATAATGAAATAAAACCCTCAAAACTCTAACACGAGGTCTTTTACATGCTACAAAATGGCTACGGATGAGGTGGATAGTCTGTGTTGCGAAACACCGCAGTTGTCATACTGTGGCGATGCTTGTAACAGTCTGCTTGCATCACAAAATGGCTGTTCTCTCACAGAGAATGCGATGTTGATAGTGGGTACCACTCAGCGCACAGGGACGCCAGCTGTCAAGTCAGAAGTGAAATTCGGAGGCAGAGGATGAATCACATGACCATCCTGCCATTCGCTGTCTGCAGAACACTGTGCACTGTACAAATTTAAACACCATCTAACAGCCCTCTATCACTTATGGTAACTGCTTATGGTACCTGCTTGTTGACCTTCTAGCAGTTAACTTCAAATGCCCTATAAAGGAATAATCCTTGGGAAACCCTCTTGTTTTCTACTGAACATTCTCTCGTTGTTCTGACTGCGACTGCCAAATGTAAAAAGCCAAATTAATTAATTTTTTCCCCACAGACAATCTCATTAGTTATAGCTTTGGCTGTGAGCTACACCAGCGACACTCTCCCAGCTGCTGCGCAGAATATGAAATGAAGTATTTTTTCAAAACAATTTCAGTATACAGAGAGCTTTGGGTAACTATGTTTACATTTAAAGCCTCATGCTCTATTCTGCCTGCTTTCTTACAAAATTGGTCACATTTGATAAATCTCTCTGTATTGCATCATGCCTGAAATGAAACGTTCCTATAATTCAGTTTTCATTTATTTTTGTGTATTCAGTGATTTGTTATTTTTCGTGTATTTTGTTGTTTGCGTGGGACTGTATATTTATTGTCCTGCTTGTCTAAATGTGTCTTCATGACCAACTAGGAGAATTAGGCTGAAATGTTTTTCAGTCAAGCCAAGTATCTCCTGTGCAGAATGCTATTATGGTGTTTATGGATGCAGTCAGATTACTCTTTTTAAAGGTTTATGGAATGAAATGGTTTATTACTGAAAGTGACCATATCCAGCTAGTCACACACAGCCTTTGGAATCGCCCAAGTCACATGGATGCAATAGGTTACCTTCTCCTCACGGCTGCCATATTTTTCAGCTATGGAAGGTCTATTTTAAAATAAAACTGCAGCCAAAGGGGCTTGACTGTGATATTTTCCCCTAAAGTTGTGCAAGTCTGTGCGTACCAGTATGATGAAGCTTTACTGTCAATCAGAGAGTTTCACTGAAGTCTTCCACCTGGCTAAGCCAAAATAACAAGTTATGAATGCTGAACACAATGGAAAAACCGCTGGTTAAAGCTGAAGCCAGTATAAGCACTATCGTGTCTGAATCTGCCTTTGCTATCTGCCATGTTATTCTCTCAGTCCAAGAACAGAACATGTATCTACTACGGTCATGTCTTTGGAGACTGGTATTTCTTATAAATTAGGATATCTCAAGCATGCTGATGTGGAATGACGTTGCCTGGAGATTCACGGTCTTCAGGTAAGGAAGTAAGGAGCATGCAATGATTACAGGGTATTGCTGCTCCCTCCACACAACAAACCACCTCAGGGATGAGAACCTGAGTGCAGCCACGAGGCCGGTGATGCCTCAGCACCACACCAGTCCAAATGGACCACTGTGAGGTTTTTTTCCCCAGTGACCGGATTGTCAATCCTGCCACCAACCCCCAGGTCATTCCTTATAAGTTGGAGGATGAAGCAGTTACAGGTCAAGGGCCTAACAGAGTAGAATCACTCTGAGTATTCATGGGATTTGACCCAGCAACCTTCCAGTTAATGGCACAGATCAATAGCCTCAGAGCCACCACTCTGTCTTTAGGTGAACCATAAAAAGACATGTCATCTGAAGCTCACCATCAGACCTTTGGTTGGCATGGTAATCAGGGATCTCTTGTCGGTAATGGTTTTGCTCTCTCAACTAATCTCAAAAAATTTAATTAATAATGCACATACATGTATGTAAGGCTTTAATTAAAGTTTAAAATATCACTCGATGTAGATTAATAGCGACTGATCCCTTGAAGAAATTTTCAAGAATGCTAAAATATAACGCAGATTATTTCATAAATATAGGCCTCTATAAACTCTCTGTAAAAATGTATTACATATTATAGTGAAAGATAAAAGAAGTCTGAGTTCATTCTCTGTAAGTAAATTTATTGTAAATTTATTGGTTTGGTTTCCAGTCCAGTTTCCAGTGGGAGCAAGGAGTGGAGTACAAGCTTGTGTTGCTGCAACCACATGATGGGCCGTGGCGCTCTTCTGCCATCTAGCGTATCGTTAACGTAAAACGTTAGTTTGTTTAAAATGGTCATGAGCTATTATACCGTATATTCGCTACGAGAAATTTTGTCTGACACGGTAGGTACGAAATGTTAAGAAAATGTTAAATATGACATATTTTAGCTGAACTGTTGAAGAGAACATGATTAGACTTTCCAGAAACTGAGTTGTACTATTACCATACTATAGCATTAGATATATATTTAATCACACGTTTTTATTGTGTAGCGCATATTTGGAGATTTCAGTGAATATAAAGAAAATTTATTTGCGTAAAAAAACAAACTATGCCGTAGGCCCTACCCCCTCCTGTACACTTACAAACGCCTGTCATTGAAGTAAGACGGTATGTCAAACGTGTGCAACACATCTGTCGCACATGCCTGATGCTGAGAGGATTTTAGCGACGAGGATGCGTCATATATTGTGCTCCCGTTAGTCAGCCGAAACTGTTCCACCTTAATGGTGGAAAGGTGGTCTATTGACGTTTTATAATATATTATTTGTAGCTGTATCCTCTATGTTTGTAAAGCATGGAAATTCTATATATTCATCTGTCCATCTATTTTCCAGCCGCCTACCCATGTACTGGGTCATCTCATGTAGCGGAGGACAGGAAGTTTGTTTTTGTTCATTTGCGCATTTAAAATAAAATAAACATAATGTTAGTTGCATTACAATGTCCTAGCAAAATAAACAACAATCTCACGTCAGTGAGTTTATTAATAACATTAAAAAAACTACATATGGGCTATAGTGTATTGGTGTGATTTATTGATTGTATCAGTGTGATTTTCAACACAAGGAGTACTGACACGATCCGCGGCGTTCGTTGGGTGGCAAGGAGATCTGCTTTATCCGCGATGATGGGCGTGTGTAGACACACTGCACGACCTGAAGCCAAAACGGGCCAAGCATGTGCCGTCAGGCTGGGCTTTATTCTAAACAATAAAAGCTAAAGCGAAGGGTGGCGTTATTTTTAATAACATCTCCGAAGCAGCCCGTTTTCGGGATTTTTGGCTGCATTTATTAAGTCTGCTCTCTACTTCACTGACTAACTTGTTGCAGCCCGGCGCCGCTGCCATATTTTCAATCAGGCGCACCGAGGGCAGACCTCAGGCTCTATATCGGAGGTCCTTCGTGGCCCTCGACGGCTCGCCTTCTTTCTCTTTGGACCGCGGGCGCTGTGATGGCGGACTACGATAACTATGACGACCGGGACCGTGCTTACGGGAGTTTCGGCGGAGGGAGAGGGTAAGAGGGTGTCCAAGCGGTCCGAGACGGCTGGGATATTTTCTGGAGAGGTTCGCCGTGGCCTTAGTGCGGCAGCGGGCCGTGGAAACTGATTTGTCGGCGGTGTGGAGTGGCCAGGCCCCGTCACATCAGCGGAGGGATGGGAGCCGGCTGGTGGAATCCGCGTCGATGAATGGGGGCTTCTTTCGTATTAACATGAATCTTTACTCGATAGTTGTAGGTTATCATTTCAGGGGAAGGGTGTTCTGTCTGTAATCGAAGGATGCCAGCAGGGCACTTGGCGCCAGGGGACCGCGTAGCACATGGAGGGGGAGGGGGATTCAGATGGTCGCCCCCGCTCCGTTTAGGGATTTGGGACAGGGTGGTCTGGGAGCCCTTGGGCTGTAGCTGTGAATAGGATTCTACCTTTGGACGTCTAGGCAGCATCGCGCGATTGCTTTTATCCTTTAATGGGCTACAGACAGAGGTATGCCCGCAGTTTGCCACTCGCCGTGAACAGGCGTGGGAGGTGATCTGATGACACTAAAGGCACCTGCTCACATGGCAGATCTCTGAATGCTGTGCATGTCTGGTCCCTAATCTGCATTTTTTCAGGATATGTAGTGTAATCGAATTACAAATATCAATAATGTGTACATATGGGTTTTATCAAGAGCATATTTATATGTTCCTGCTGAAACGATGCAAATTTTCCAACTGTGGGATCAATAAAAGTTTTATCTTATTTTATCTTATCTGACGATGACTTTAAACTGATTTTATGTATGAGTAAAGTCCCTTTAAATTATTCCTGTATAGATTTTTTTCAACTGCCCCCCCCCTCTTAGTGTCTAAAAGGGCATCGTTGTGTTTTAGACCCATTTATGCAGTAACGTTATGTAAAGATAAATTATATCATTTGTCAGATTTATTCTGTACATGTCTCTGTTCCTAGTGGGTTCATCTTTGCATTCTGTATGAGCAAGTAAACATCAGACCTAATTCACTGTGCCTTTGCTTTTCCACTGCACCAGGTACTGTGCTTTTGGTACTTCAAGAAAGTTGCTGGTTTTCCACTGGTATAAAAAACTGGTACCAGGGCAGAATGACATGGCAGCGTGAGGTTGGGTATTTTGTGGTTAATTCGAAAAATAATTATAATATATTATTGGGCTGGGCGATGTGCAATATTAATACCAGCATCGCATGTTATGCACATTCAGTTCTCACACTGCAAGGACCGCAATAGTCAACTGGATTGAGACAAGGCTTTTTCATACCTCCATACTGTCCAGACATTACGGCGCATTTAATTTCACTAAAACATTTTTTAGGAAGCAACTTGGCAAGCGTTGCAATTTTAATGATTGTTTCTTTTACCAGAATATGTAGTGTAGGTTTTTAAAAATCAGTTCAAAGTTCACCTCTGCTGCACGTGTTCTGAGTCAGTCGCAATCGTTTTCATCCTTGCTGTTTAAATCACTCCTAGACATGTTTGGGAGAAATGCATTTTTGAGCTCCCGATATTTATTACAACAAAATGACGTTGTGGTATTTGATTTTTTTCCCCCCCATTGTCGTGCAGCCCTAGTGTATTATAGCTAATGCTTTATTTCTTCTCATGTCGTTCTGATCTTGTATCTGTTCTTCTGACCGTATCGCAGTTAAAGCTTGGGTATCCTCATTTATTCACACATCCATTATTATTATTATTTACCATTTCTGTGTTCTAATACCTTCCAATACAGCAGCTGTATCGTGTTTGAGGCAGGTTGTTTGAATAACCAATCAACAATGAACCCTGCCTCTCTCCCCCCCCCCCAGCACTGAAGTACCAAAAAAAAGTACTCCAGCTGCTTTGGTATTTTCAGTACTGGAACTTCTGGCACTGGAACTCAGCTGGATGTCAATGGAAAAGGGAAAGTACCATAGCAAAAATGAGGTACCTGGTGCAGTAGAAAAGCGCATTTAATTTTCTCAGCACTGGGAGTGTTGTGACATTGGGTTATTCTGCACATTGTGTGACCTGTGGTCATGACCAGTGTCAGTCTAACAAACTGGAGTTCTGACTGGGTCATCTGAAGTTTTCTGCACAAATCGCACCTTCACGATGCAAGCTGAAGACTCTTACCTTAGATTTGATGGCCACTTTTATGCCCCTGGCCACCTCCCTGGTCTTGGGTCTGTATCACAATGCAAGAATGCTTAGCCAGTCAGATTTAAGGTAGCCTGGGCTGAACAGTTATCAGGATAAGCAGGAAATCCCCCTTTGTGATACAGGCGCCGGGTGATGTAGAATGTGTAGCGAGAACAGGGCCTTGTCTCCATTGGGCTCACACCACCGATACCTGCACTACAGGCCACGTGGTGGAGGGGGAGCTGGAGGACCCCGCAAGCAGAAGGAGCTGCCAACTGAGCCGCCGTTCACGGCCTACGTGGGCAACCTGCCTTTCAACACGGTGCAAGGCGACATAGACACCATCTTCAAAGAGCTGAATGTCAGGAGCGTGCGGCTGGTCAGAGACAAAGAAACGGACAAATTCAAAGGTAAGGGCCGTTGCTCTGGGAATCGGTGTTATCTGTTTAGCTGGTAAAATTCTGCAGGTTCCTGCACCAGAAGATAAATGTCCAGCAAGGTCCTCAGGATATTCAGGCTTTAATGTCTTTTAAGGATTTATAAAAGCTTTCAGTTTTGGCTGTGTCTCACCATCCTTTGGAAGACACCTGTATGAGTGCCATCAGCCATCAGGTCATCTGTGTCATCTCAGATGTGGAGACCCTGCCCTCCTTCCCGGAGAAGTGGCCATTTTTAAAATGTGGGTCATTTTGTTTTCTCCAGGTTTTTGTTACGTCGAATTTGACGACTTGGAATCGCTAAAAGAGGCCTTAACGTTTGATGGCGCTGTAAGTCTTTCCCTCATGTTGCTCCTCTGCGCTTCTCTGAAAAAGAAGCTGTTTTGACTCCCAAAGCCCTTCCTGATCCAAATCCATAATCTTAAGTATCTCTTGTTTCACAGCTCCTGGGAGATCGGTCGTTGAGAGTGGACATCGCAGAGGGTCGTCGGCAGGAGAAGGGTGGAGGGTTTGGGTTTAGAAGACAGGATGACCGAGGTACGTTCCGTGCAAAGTGTGGCAAGATCCTGCCCGGGTAGTCGGTGGCGTGCTAGCTCCGAGTTATGCTGTTATTGTCTGGTTTACATGGGCATAATGGAATTCTGTGGTGTTTTTAAAGGAACACTTGGGTGTCCTTGTATGGGGCTGTTCAAGCTGTAATGTGAAGTGGGGAAGGCGTATTAAACCAAGAGATCAGGCCTGGGCGATATCACGCCGATATTATGTCGCACGTGCACAATAATCACCAGGGCTTCAGATGGCTGGTGAAACATGTGGCTGGACACCAGCTTTTCAGTATGTGTGGACGTTTATTTATGCCCACGATTTAAGCAGATTAGTAGAATGGCTAAAAATGAGGCATTTAATGACAAACAAAAGTTAGTAATCTATATAAATTTGCGTTTATACACATGAACCAGCAGGTGGCAGTCAGCAGCTGTCCCTCTTCTTTAGTTGCTACTGTCCATTTCAGGCCGTGGTGCTTCACGGGGGCCCAGAGGAGGGGGACGGGATTCCAGGGATGACTACGACTATTCAGGAGGAGGTATGCCTTGCCTTGTCTTTCATTTGCCTACCTGGCTACAAGCTTGTGTGTGCGAGTGTACACAAGTCATTTGGTGGTGGGTGAGTGTCAATTCCTAAAAAGCTACTCCAAACGCTTCACTCATCTGCTGCTGCAGTCTCCATATTTATTGTAAATTTGAGCATGTCGATTCCACGCTCCTTCAGAGAGACCCGTGGCTGCACAGAACTGAATCCCCTCAATTTCCCATCCTATGTGACTTTAGCAACCAGTTATTTGGCTGGGCTCTCGCCTCACTTCCCCTCATGCTCTCACACCCAGGCTACAGAGATGATGACTTCATGGGTGGGCGGAGTCGAGGGGGCAGTCGCCCTGGAGACAGAAGAGGGGCGGGTTCCAGCGGGATGGGCCGCAACAGAGATGGACCTCTCCGCGGCGGCTCCTTGGACTTCAGGGAGCCTTCTGATGGTCGATAACTTTTGCTTGTTTTTTGCTGCTGTTTGTTTACACCCGATTGCAAAAGGAATCAATGTCAACCTCTGTAGAGGTTAAACTCAAAAACGATAAGGTCTGGAGCTTTTTTTGGGTCATTTTTCAGTGACTCGAGCGTAACTCTGACTCGGTATCTCACTTGTATGTCACTTCGGACAAAAGTCCCCTCTAGAGTTCACTTGACAGCTTCCCTGTTATAGTCCCTCAATTAACTGACCTGATGTATGTGTCTGTGCTGCCTGAATCCAGCCCTAGTTGATGGCATGATGTTCAGTCACCATAAGTAACCTTCTGCTGCCAGCGTCTTTGTGGTCTGCACTCATTCTGCTCCCTCTTTGCTTCCACAGAGGAACGTGCGCAGAGGCCAAGGCTACAGCTGAAACCGCGCACTGTGGCCGGGCCCCTCAACCAAGTCGCCAACCCCAATTCCGCCATTTTCGGCGGCGCAAAACCTCGGGAGGAGGTAATTCCCAAAGAGCAAGACTAAGAGTGTGGGAATCCGTTGAGGGGCGGGGGGTGTGGGACGGGTTGGTCACGCCAGCGGGAGGCACTACCATCCGTGTCATTCCTACCTGTTAGATGAGCTAAAGCCCTTAAAGGTCAAACTGATGTATTCAAAAATTTGAACACACAAGCAGCCCAGCAATGCATGTCAGCAGGTAACAACAGGTTTTAATTTTTGTGTTTAATCCCCTCCCCCGTATACCCTGTCCTGTTTCCCTGTAATTAGCGCCTGCTTTGTTCTGTAGTTGTATCAGGGGTGGATAATTCATCTTTTGAAAGTTACACAAATCAAGCTGCTCTTGGCTAAAGTCTTGGCTTAGTCTGCGAAGAGATAGTCGTCACTAAAATACTAAAATAGTCTAGGATCAGTCGGTATCTGACCGTTCGCTTTCCAGTTTGGGGGTTTTCAGCTCATTGCTTTTTTTAGGTTTTTTTTTTTCTTTAATGTGCTGAAATATTGGACTTTTCAAAGGTCAATTCTGATTGAGAGACAAAAAATCCCTGATAGCAACTCGCTGTTAGCTGGTGTTAACAGACCTTTGAATTCCTCTGCTAGTGCAGTCCTGTTCCATAATGACCTGTTTGCCTTGTTAGCTTTTAAATCATCCTGCATTGTCACCCTTCCGCTGCTGAACATTGCTCTTAATTTTTGTTCTTGTTTGTTTGTTTTTAAGAACTAATAAGTCAGTGAGGCGGCGTTATTCAGGAAGGCTGCGCTGGATCTGCTGCTTTTGTTCACCAAAAAACATTCTGAGACCCGTCCCAAAGAAAGGCAGCGTGGGCTGGGGGGTGGGGATAATTTCCCCCTCCCCTGTTCAGCCACTCAACAAGCGCCCACGTCCAACTGGTAGGGAGTAGGGGCAGGGCGGGGTCTGTGGTGAAAAGAAGCTGGTTGGACATTCGCTTCAGATTGATTATGTTGCTTTTTTTGTGTAAAACTGTTTCCTCTCCTGTTGTTATAGCAGTGTTTCTCAGCTTGGTCCTCAGGGACCCACAGACAGTGCATGTTTTTGCTCTCTTCCAGCTCCCCGTGTTTTTGCTCCCTATCAGGAGATGGAAGGGAAACAAAAACGTGGACTGTCTGCAGGTCCCCATGGACTGGATTGGGAAACGCTGTGTTATATCATGATGGTCCCCTTATTTAGCCCTACTTTTTGCTCGCCTTCTTGCTATTTCAGGAGGGATATGTGTGTGTAAGATTTTAGATGGTTGAAATTCCAATGTCTTTAATATGGAATTACCACTATGCCAAGAGCAGCACCTGTTTTCCTTTTTCACCTGAGAAATCCATGTGTAGAATTTGGATATTTATGACTAAGTCAGGCTGTTGGAGGTGAGCATCTTCACAGAGCATTGCACACGCAGTGCTGGTGCCCAGGTACCTGCTTGGTCTGAATCCGGCTGACATGCATTCTATTTGAACTTCCATACACCAGGGCAGAGACACACTCAAATCGATCAGCTTCATGTGAACTTTAGACTTGCAGAAAATCATAGGACGAAAAATCTTCACTTGTATCAACATACCAGTCTTTTTTGACTTTTGTCCATATTTTACTGGGTGTAACTGTGTAAAACACCTTTTTCTTACTGTACTGAAGAAATAAATCAGTTTTTGTTTCCTATATGGTTTATGGCAATAAAATCATTTTACAGTTCTTTGTGTTTAAATGGTCTGGATGGGCGGGGGGTGGGCTTTTTAAAGCAGTAATTGTTCTATCTTGATTTGTGCTGAAATGAGGGCATTTCAATGGCCATGAAGCACGGCCTCATCTGCTCATCTCTGGCTCAGAATGGCCCATGGATCTTCTAGGTTGTCGGAGGTGAGACATTCCTCACTAACTCTTGTAATTAAAATGTAATATTGGCAATAAATCTGTTAAAATTGCTTTCCAAAGTTGTTTTCAGTGAATATAAATGCCGGGTTTACATTTTGCCCGTTTCCTTCCCCATTTCTCCTCTGTGGGATTTTATAGAAAGTGGTGTTTTTCTCTTGGTATTTTAAACCATTTGTATATCTATCCTGTTTCATGTTTTAATTCACAGCAAACCTCCTGGGTTTATGGGAAGACTGAGCCTGACCATATTGATCTAAAGCCATGCTTTCATATGACAAATGGCTTAAGGTGCCATGACTGCTTTTGAGAACTTTCCCCTATGACTCCTTGTTAGGACGCCTGATGGCATATCATATTCACAGGTCTATTTTCCAGGTTTATGCTATTGGTGGTTGATGATCATCTCCATCATCTGAGCTCTAGCTTCTGACCTGTTACCACACTTATGTAGTAGCAGCATTCAGATACCTCAACCAAAAAGCAGCTAGAAATGCCCTTTCGTTTTCACAGATCCCATCACAATTTGGAAAATTGCAGAGAAATTCTGCATTTAATTTCAGAAAATGAGTTTAACTTGGTAGCTTCACATGCAGGTAGGTGCACAGATTGCAAAGGGACACCACAGAGGATACAGTTAAATACAAAGTTTAAACATAAACCTTCCTACTTGGTACAAAGGTTTGCTGTGGCCTGATGTTTGACTGTCTTGGAGTTGAACTACTTCTGGTTGGAGGGGATTCTGTGCTGGGAGAATGGGGAGTGAAGGTCAGTGAATGTGTTCCTGTGGAATGTTATGGATTAATGGCATTCTGTTTTTTATTCTATTTGTCTTAAAATCACCATCAGAAGCTCTTCCACTGTACGCAGTAAGAGTTTGTGTTTTTTTAGCTGTAGCTCAAGCTGAGTGGCAAAAATGTAAAAATCATCAACCATCGTTTACCCAATGGGAATGGACATTAAATGTTAAACGGCTGATACTAAGATTTTTAGCATGCAGTGCAATAAATACAGGTCACTCAGAGGCCAACAGGTGGGTTGTCAGAAGTGCTACTTACATCCTGCTTTGGCCAATCAGGACCCATCAAAACGGCTCCCCTTTATTTCAAGACTGAGGTGGGTTATCTGCAGTGTTATTCTGTTTAGGCGCCGTGCGTTTTACAAACTGACGGAACTTTAAGGTGAATCCAGTATGACAGGGGTGAGACTGCTTCCCATTTAAAACAAAAAATGCTTAATATTAAACTAGATTTTACATGTTACTGCCATTCTAGACGATGCATCACAACTGCACTTAAAGCATACCCACTATAAACTGAGACCTGTTGCGGGGTTAGAAGATTACTCTTACCGACAAATATATATGATCTATAAAGTAAGCTACTGCTTAAAAGGAAAAAAGTTTAAAGATTAATAGCTAAGAGTGTATGATATCCGAGTTACTGTTCTGTAGATTATGCTATTATCCTACAAAACGTCGCAAACATGAATAACTGCGCTTTGTCGGTGCACTCCGTGCTAAAACGTGAACGAAGGTTGCTGCGTGCAGGTGGCCGCTGTTGCAGTTTATGAAAGGGCTCGACTGCGTGCGTGCGCGCGCGCGTCCGCCATTGCGTGCGCGTTCCTAGACTCGAAACAGCGGTTGGGGTGGATGAGTTTTGGAGAAGAGATGCCATAGGAAGGGGGCGCCCGCGCCGAGAGCGCCGCTCGACGTTAATTCAGTCCGTGTTCGTTCTTTCTCACCCGGAGCCCTTTTAGGCTTGGTTCCGCGTATTTCGTATTCGGTTTGACCGTTCACCGGATACTTTCTCATGGCCAAAATGGAACTGGGTTTAAAGTTTCGTCAAAGTATCGCTTACGCGGCGCCCCAGGACTTTTAGAGTTGTGGAGGTACGGGTAGAACTATGTCGGTGGCGAGCCACTGAGCGCAGCTTGGTTTGTGGACGCACTTTTTCCAGTATAACTTTCGAAGTTAACCCGGACTTCCCGCTTATTTTAACCCTGCGCTGGACCGGTACTGAGGTAAGTGTGTGCGGCCAGGGCCGGCAGCCGCAGGTGAGCGGCTCGGTGTCCCGGGGGGCTTAACAGCTAGCCAAGCCTCTTATTTTTCCGGGCATTATATGCTAAGGGACTTACCTGAGTGAGTTTATTCGGAATAAAGCCGCTGTGGGGCGAGCCAGGTGCGCCGACAGCACCGCCCGTGTCCTGGTGCCTCCGGCTGGGTGGATATTCGCCCCTTCTGGACTTCTGACTTGATAGTTACTTTAGTCCTCGTTGGTTGCATTGAATTGACACTATTTATGTGTTTGTCATATTGTTGTTTTGTTTGTGATAGTTTCGTAGAGCACTTCGGAAAGCTTAGATTGCTAAATGTGCTCTAAAAGTTTGCATTTTGGGGATGCCATGTATCTCCCACCGGTTTTTGCGTGATTTTACTTGTCATTTGAGAGCCGCTTAAGTCCTCTCCAGCATTACATATTATGACAGCAAAAACACCGCCTGAATGGCCGCGGTGATCCCGCATTGTACTGTGTGCCAGAGGTCCCTCCCACGGTGTGTTTCATAGAGATGAATGTAAACGGTGTACGTGGTTACCAGTACACGTATTCTTACAGACCTGCCGTGGTGACTAGTAACTAGTAAGGTGTTCAGCTTAAATGATACTGATCTGTTGTTTAGAGACGACTTGAAATCAGTATACACTAAATAACTTCGCAGGTCGGTTAAAAATGAATTTTGTGCCTGAGTCCTTATGCTATACGGAGTCAGTTATTCCTTTTCATGAAGTGGGGAAGTCTCATTCTGTAAATTCAAAGTGGGCTTTGCCTCACCAATAGCCGCACACAAAATCAGTGTCAGGTCATGTTAAGACTTCTGAGGTATTTCCCACTCATCACAAGTGCTTGTGAAATTATCCTGAGCATGTGTGGCATTGTGGTGCTAGAGCCATACCTCACAACAGGAATGTAAACAGTCCGACATAACATGTAATGAGTCACTCTTCCCTGGGTGTGTCTAGCTTTTCACTCAATTTTTGGGTCTGTTTTTGCTTGGTTGAATTGTCCAACGTTATTTAAGCCAGGATGCTTAAATTCTTATTGTGTGACGTGAACCAGAAATCTTTAAATTGGGCCGCTTCAGAGGGTTTTAAAGTTCTTAAAATGTTTGGAATCTACCGGTTCACCTGTTCAGAAATTGGAAAGTGAAAAGACCATGAGTATGATTTGTCCCTGATAGTGAAATGTGAAAGTCAGAACTTGAGGAATTTCCTGTTTCCTCACTTCTCTGGTTTCTTTTTTTACGTAACTCAAAAGATGTTTAGTTTTTCTAAGTATTTTTCACCTTGCTTCTGTCATTGCTTGTTCAAATCTCACGTTCAGAAAGTTCAAGATACCATAAACAGTTTGCTTAATTGAGATGGCTTGCTTCTGCATCTGGAGAGAGAAGGTATCTCATACCAACCTGGCCCGGCCTTGTAGGATCAACCTGTGTGGCACCTCTAAATTAATGATGTGAGCTCTATATCTGCACCAAGATCCAGTGGACAGAATGCAGAATATCCCCACAGTGGACTCTTGCCTCTAGCTGCCCTTGTACTAGTGAACTTTGGGAGAATCTTGGCTAAAGTGCTTGTATTATTTTTGCGCATTTACTGGTAAAACCTGCATCTGGATCAAACAACATGATTCCTATTTCAGGGTCCTGCCATATTTGTAGTTTGTTGTGATGTACGATGATGTATTACATATTAGTGTCATTCGCCTTTTTGCAAGTCCTTTTCTTGTGTTTCTTGCCGTCTCCTATCCTCGTGCTGTGAGCCTTCCATTCTGTGTCAGCAGGTAGGAGCATGTGGTCCTCCTGCTGTAACTGGTTCTGCCTGGACTCCACCACAGCGGAAGACAGAGGTAGCGCCCGAGCAGAGGCCTACGCCAACTCCAGCTACACTGGCTACCCCTCACCATCGGCCTCTGACCACATCTGCAAGGGCTGCAGACGGCGCTTCAGCTCCTTATCCAGGAAGGTAATGACTGCCCAAAGTGCCAGTCTCCTGAGACAGCCTGCTGACTACTTTGCTTGAATAGGTGTCACATTATGTCAGCGTTTATGCTTTGGGGGTGGGTGTCAGAAAAAGGCATTTATAAAGGTAATTAATACTGGAATTTGAAACTCTTGTAAACAGTTAACCATTCTCTTCTCGGTGGTACCCTGGGCTTGACATGTGTGGCTATCTCCTGGTCTGTATAAGCCGACTCATGATTCACCAGTAACCCAGTGGCTTTCCTGACCCCCTCCACCCATAGATTGCCCCCCCCCATTGTCTGACCTCTAAGAGTAGCTAATCCATGCCTCCTTGTTTTGTCTGGTTGCGACCGTAGCAGTTATGGGCATGTGTGTGATGTTCCTGCTGTTGACGTGACACTGAACATCCCCTTCGCAGCACATCTGCGTGGACTGCCGACAGAGTTTCTGCGACGGCTGCTGCTTGCAGTCAGAACAGGGCCCCAGGCTGTGCCAAACATGCCTGCGCTTCCATGGCGCCCTTCCGGACCGTGCCGAGCTAATGAAGTTCAAGGTGAAGGATCTGCGTGACTACCTGCACCTGCATGGCATCTCTACCCAGACGTGCCGTGAGAAGGAGGAGCTGGTGGACCTAGTCTTGGGTCATCGGTCACCTGCCAGCGCTCCGGATGTTCCGCTGCCAGGGACCACTGCAGCCTCACCCCCCACCCCTGCCACGGTGCCCCCCCCTGCATCGCCAGTCTTGCTGCCACCAGCCTCGGATATCCCCACAGAGATGGACCTGGAGCCGCTGACTCAGGAGGATAACCAGGTGAGGCTTGTGGGTTCTGGAGTCTTCAGACAGTGTCTGCCACGGGGGTAGATGGGCTGTGTCTGAAATCGCGCACTTGCGCACTTTTAGTGCGCGATTTTAGGGCGTAGTGCGTTCACACTGACAACTAAGCTAAAATTCAGTGCACTGAAAGTACCCGGATGGTACACTGAAAACGGCCAGAAAACAAAGTGCATAACGATGGACACTACGCGCACTAAACGGACGCCATTTTGACTACGTAGCGGAAGGGGAGGGACTTTCAGCAAGTTTTCACGGCAGATATTTTGGCGCGCTGGAGAATCGCGACCAAATGCTAGTCCGTCACTTCCGGTAAGTGCAAAACGTTAGTGTTCCATTTAGGACAGCACTTACCCATGGTAGTGTGCACTACAGAAGGAAGTGCGCACTATGCACTACATCTCAGTGCACTGACGCAAGTGCGCGATTTCGGGCACACCCATGGTCTTTCTGTCTTGGGGACCTGGGCGTGGCTTTTCACCTGAACTTGGTCTTGAAATTTTGGCAGAGCCCATCTGCGCTGGTTACCTTCGGTCAACAGGATACTCCTACGGTCCAGAGGGAACGAGTGTCTTGTGTTCTGTTTGGGGAGTGTGGCTCTACCTCCTGGCTTATGGTTGTTCAGTAACGAGAGGCGGCTCTCGTAATACATAGAGCAGAGGTAGGTGTACAGGCCTTTGTGGCCTGACAGACAGACTGCCGTGCGACCCCCAGGGTTTGCGCCTTCATCGATGCCTGTGGCTGAAAGGCGTGTTTATGAACCTGATGCTTGGGGGAGGGGCTACTGTGTGATCTTATTCAGAGTGAAACTGGAATCTGCTGGTTGGAGCTTCCTCTAAAACAGGATGTGGCAACAGACCAAACCTACCTCACATTCATGTAATGGCAGCCTGTGAAAAGGCCATTTCGGTGAGGTGTTCTGATGCAGCGCAGCACTGTTTGCAATGCCATGGATTCCAGGACAGCCTAAATTTAACTAAGTGCAGGCATGTTTGCTTACGTCTCTGTCTGTGCTGAGTCACTCATCTGGGTTCTGTGTCGCACCCAGTAACAGGTGCTCACTGCTCACGTGCGGTCACCTGAATGCTGCTCTTATCTCTCATGAGGTCACTCTTGGGGTCATATGATCACTCTGCCAGTGGAACTGGTGTGGTGACTTTGTGGCTTCTTGGAAGAGAGAAGTGCTGTTGTCTCATGACCCTGCTGCTGCAGAGTAGCCGATCGCTTTAAACCTACTTGTGTTTTCGAAACGTCAATCTTGCGTTTGACTACTGGAACTCATGAGTGAGAGTATAGGCCTCAGGAGAAGGCAAATGGAGCCGGCTGCATTTTACTGGTTCTTCTCACAGCCTGTTACTGACCAAACCCTAGTCCACAGAGAGAGGATTTATTTAACGCTACCAGGTCTAAAGATGGATCATCTTGTGATTTGTAAAAAAAAAAAAAAATAAAGTAAGGTTACAGTCCTGGATACACAGAAATACGTGTATATTTTCATTGGGGTACCAGCTCATTGCATTGTGCCTCGGAATAATGAGCGAGCAGATATCTTTGCCAAGAAAGCCCAGAGCTCCGATACGCAACTAAGCTTAATACCACCTTCAGAACTCAAGCCTCTATTCTTCTCTCGTAAAATGGAAAGACGGTAAGCCAAATGGGATGAAGGTTAATGACAAGCTTTACGAAATATGTCCATTACTTGAAAGTTAAAGAATTTAAGAATTGCTGGGACCAGATCATCTATAGAAAGTGTTGTATGGGGCAAACCAGGTTTACTAGCAAGACTTAGGTGATCATGCACTTGCACGCCCTACGTATAGCACTCCTTTAACTGTTAAACCCGTTTTACTGTATTGTACTTTTACCTACCTTAGGTGGAGTTACCATTTTACTGACTCTTTAAAAGAGGTATTTAGTCAAGTCAAGCCAGATGCTTTTTAAAGTCCTACTTAGACTGTTTTACTGGGTCTGTGACATTTTATAGTTTTTACTCTTTATTCCACGTGTTTGAATGGCCAAAGTCTCTCACCATGAATATCGCCCTAGTTGCTCCCATGAGTCAACATAACTAGCTAACAAACTGACTCCCAGTCTTTAGATTCCGAGGATGCTGGTGTCCCCGGGCGGCGCGCCTCGCTGTCGGACCTCGGCGGGCTTGAGGATATCGAGGCTCTCAGCGTGCGGCAGCTGAAGGAGATCCTGGCCCGAAACTTCGTGGACTACAAGGGCTGCTGTGAGAAGTGGGAGCTGATGGAGAGGGTTCGCCGACTGTACCGGGAGCAGCAAGACCTTCAGAACCTGGGTGAGAGGCCCGACTCTGCGGCCCTCTGATGGACGTCCTTTGCCTGTGTGACACTGTCTGAGGCTGCCTTTTTTTTCCTTTTACAGTTTCACAAGTGGGAAATGACGCAGGTGAGTATTTCCGCTTTGGCTCCAGTAGTGCTCCCTTGTGGACCTCCCTAACCGTGGCTTTCACCGCAGCAGACCCCACTGGCACCCCAAGCCAGGAGGAGAACCTGTGTAAGATCTGCATGGACTCTCCCATCGACTGCGTGCTGCTGGAGTGCGGTCACATGGTCACCTGCACCAAGTGTGGCAAGCGCATGAGCGAGTGCCCCATCTGCCGGCAGTACGTGGTGCGCGCTGTGCACGTCTTCCGGTCCTGACTGCCCGGCGGGGCCAGGAGATTCGACGAATCACCAACTCATCTTCCTGGTTACTGCGCCCATGCCACCCCACCGCTCCCTGTCTTCCAGTTTGCACTGGTGGAGGAGGGTGTGTTCCAGTAACTCCACGCCCAGGGCCTCTGTGCACTGCCTTTCCATGATACTGTAGAGTAGGGTCTTCCTGCCTCCAGATGGGAGGAAACTCAGACCCAGGTCTCAGCATCGCCCTCTGCTGGTGATTTGTGAAATAGTCATCTGACTGTTGGATAGCCAGGTCCTGGGATGAAAACCGCCTCAGCTGGTCAACCAGAAACGGGCATTTTTTTCTGTGTGTTATATGCAACAACGATAATGCCTGTCTTGGTGTGTCCCACTGACAGTGTCATTTGAAGCCATTTTAGGGGTTCACTGTAGACCATAGAGGCCTATTCCACACAATTAGGTTTGTCTCGAATGTACAGACCTTGAATGTACAGAGTGGCTGCCTCTGACAGGCTGCACTAAGTGGGCTTTCAGTAAACATTGGGCTCCGTCCACAAGCGTCAGTGAGCTGGTTTTAGGTTAACTTGTACTGAGGGTTACGCTTTCTGTGTATACCCTTGTGTGTGTGTGTGTGTGCGCATCTATGCACTTTGACTGCAGATACTGACATCACCTGTGCACGTACATGATCCATACACTCATGTCTGAACATTTAAAGCTGACCCAAGAGACTGGCACTACTTGTAGTCATCTCATGACTTACGGCGTGACTTATTTTGGCTGAAGGACAAGATTCTAGGGCTAGTGTGAGGCTCAGTGGGTAAGGCTTCTGTGACTGTGACTGGAAGGTCGCTGGTTCAAATCCCAGGGACAGCAGTGCGACTTCTCTGATGGATCCCATGAGCCAAGCCCTCAGTTTCTATATAACTGTATGACCCTGCTTCCTTAAAAACGTAAGTCGCTTAGAAAGTAAGGGCTTGGCTCCACTTTGATGGGAATGGCACCGTATGTGGTTTAGTACATGGTTATGGTATCGGACTTTATGTTTGGGTACATTGAGGTTGGTTGTTTCCTTGTAGGTAATTATGACGACTCATCAGGTTCATGGGAGGGCAGGGTGACGTCTGATGCCTCATAGCGTTCGGTTTGACCACTGCTGCTTTACCCAAGCTGGGGACTAAGAGCCACAAATACCTCCTAAACAGAGAGTATGAAGGAGAGCCATAGTCTAAACTTATTAGTGTGTGTTTTCCTGTGCTGTGGACATTAACCCTGCACACCGGAAAAGTGTTAATGTGTGGTGTCGACCCTCTGAAGATCAGCCTTAACCCACCAAGTGTGCCTTGTCTTACCATCTATCCATGCTATCCGAAACATGTTGACAGGAAACAGCCATGTTGATGGCTTCTGGACCAGCATGCAGCTGATTCAGCAGCCTTCAAAGAGCAACATAAAATGAATGTTTGTGTGCAGGAGGGGCGTGGCGATGCTTCAGGCTCACCATGCTGCTGGGCACGAGAGCGACTCTTCTTAAAGGCACAGTACCCTGGCAATGAGTCAGTGCTGTGCCCTAACAGCTCCACAACTATAAATGGGGTTCGCTTGGGGAGGGCTGAGCTGCATGAAAATGTTACTAAAGCTACCTGCTCTAGCTTCTGTTAAATGGAGAGTTTTTTACCTGCTGTGAGCAGATACTATTCCGTTGGTTTTATTATATTAACAGGGTAAATAGATTTCCACAGTGTGGTGCGAGATGCTTATAAAAAAAAAAAAAAAATGCTTCTGTTGTGCATATTAAAAAACTAAGCTTCAGCCTTTGGTCTGTTGTAGAGCTCGTACCAAAATGAAGAATGTCTGTGGCTGGTAGTGCCTGCGCACATCATAAATCAGCGACCGGTTTGCCTGCCTTTTAGGTGTGATGAAAGCGGTTCCATTTTCCGCGGGCTGTGAGACTCCCCGTTACAGACACCGTGCCGGGTCATGTTCACTGCCTCTCAGCACAGGTCCTGCCTCATCTCCTCTTAAGCCAGCTGCTGCACAGTCTTGCTTCTTAGGTGTGGGGGGGGGGGG
>JAODKF010000042.1:4548290-4562913 GCA_026779585.1 Mormyrus proboscirostris | reverse complement strand
CACCCATCCACCCTCCTCTTGGCACCACATAGCGCCGCCCCAGTGGCATCCGGCAGCACTGTCTCAGTAACAGCACACCAAATTATTAATTTCCCCTGCAGACGCTGTAACTTGAAGCATCATACTTATCATATGTTTTTAACCCTTTCAAAACACACGACTGGCCATGAATTTGAGGTACGACCTCAAGCTTAGCTGAAGTCCCCTAATGACTCCCCATCCCACCGCTGACATCAGAGCTCAGCTGCTTGCTAACACCTGTTTGTGTCTGATGGATAATTATTCCTTTTATCCTCCTTTCACTGATTTTACTCTGGCTTCCGTCTCTCCGTTGTATTTCAACCTCACCGTATCTTTTCTTGATCGTCTGCTGTTTATTGTACTGTTGTGTGCAGAATGAATAAAAATAAGCTGTAGTCATGCTTTTGGTGTCAGAGCCAGGGGCTTCTGTCGCTCCCCTGTGCTAGCAGTGCCCTTCAGTGTCCCCCGTCAGACACAGTCCATCCTTCCCTCTGTCCCCAGCCCGTCCGCCTCTGTCCCATCCTGCCTCTCTTGCTGGTGTCAGGGTGCTTTCACACTGGTCATATCGATCCCCTCACTGCTGCCTGCCTCAGATCCTCACATACGGTCCCAGTAAAGAGATGCTTACAGCTACACCGGCCCCTTTGTCCCCCGGGAAAGGGGACAAATAATCAAATTCCTCAGCGTCCCATGTCTTGCCTGAAATCAATAAAAGGGAAAGTGCCATAAAAGGGGGGGTGATCTGGAATGAAGCTGAGTGTGGCTCAGAGGAGAAGCCCAACATCATGTTCTGGATGTAGGTAAAACAAAATGAGGGAGGGAGGTGTGACTGGGGCAAGGGCTAAGGTGACGTCAGGGCAGGATGGGGGTCGAACTGGTTAAACAGGTTCAACATTAATATCAGTCTCCTGTCCAGCAGATGCGGAGAATGTCCACATACAGTTGGGTTTCCTGGTTTACTTTGTGCAAGAATTTCACAGGCCATTAACTCGGGGGGTGAGGAGCTGGCAGTGGATTCATCTGCGGGGCAAATGGGCCATTTCAATTCCTTTCAAATGTAATCTGGACACACAAATGTCAGGAATCATGGAAAAAAATATAGGGTCTTTTTTGCAAATTAATGCTGCGGTGGAGGACTGGCCCAAGATTGGGAACCGCCATCGTGGACCAGAGTAAAGGTAACCTGTAGAAACAGAAGCATGCCTGAAAAGATGCTTAGAATGCTCTGAACATGTGGCAAACAAACCAAAGAACAGGAAATGTTATAGCAAGATAAGTCTGAGTGTGACATGTGAGAACAAACCCAGCAGGAAAAAGTGACATATCCTTCGTGAGGAGAATCTTCCCCAGCAGCAGGGCTTAGCCATTGTGGGGTTTTGCACCATATTATGGGATCACTGAAGTGTCTTCATTGCAAATTCCCGGCATATGCAGAGTTTTGTATTTTAAACTTTCCCTTTCCTTGGCGTGGGGTCAGTTTAACCCTGTGTTACAGGGCCTGCAGTGGGCTGTTAGGATGAGCGCAGCCCCGTCCTTCTGCACCCAGCCCCGCCCTCTCCGCATGGCCCCACCCATTCCCACCTAGCTCCGCCCAATGACTCCTTCCCTGCTGTAGTGAAGTCAGTTACCCCAAGAGAAATGCCTGGAGACTGAGGGTGCTTGCAGTGTCCAACCTTCATAAACTAGCTCTTTCTTTTGCAGACTCTTGGCTCACTTCCCAATCCCTACACCTTAACGTCGAGACACTGCCTGCTCCCCTCCTGTTTATCTCAAAAATATGTGGTGCCCTTGGCCCCCAGCACCACAGGCCTGAGCCTCCAGGATCCTGCTCTCTGGAATAGCGTGGCCTTCATTAATGGTGGCCTTGAGCTGGCTGCCCGTGGCACGTCCTCCTGCCATCCAGGCCGGAGGGAGCCGCACTTGTGCCATCATCTCTGATGGCGAAAACAGAGCCGACCGTGACACTTTCTGACCGTCGGCTGGATGGAAACCTGACCACATCCACACCGGGCTCTGCTGAATAGCGCCCCGTCTGTGACCTCAGGACCGCCAGTAAAAGTTTTCGTGAAACTGGCCGGTTATTTTATAGCCTCAAGTTCCCATTTCTTCAGGCAGAAAATAACTTAATAATCTCAGACCGGACCAATGACCATAAGAAGATCAGCCCAGGCATCCACTCAGCCTCCCACTTAATGCTGTATGTGCTCTGTAATCCTCCTGTCCATAAGCTGATCTCACGGTCCAATGGCTCAGGGTTCGAGGTGGGGTTCTGCCAATATGCTTTTGTCACATGTTGCCTGACCTCCTGGGGGGGGGGGGTTCTCTCCGCTCACTCCTCTTCCCACAAATTCGAATAATGGTGTTCCGCGTCACACGGGAGACTAGCCCTCCATAAACAGCCACAAGAGTGTCAAGCTCAGCAGTTCTCTCTTCTTCATATCGACACAAAATCGGCCCCCTGGACTGGCGCCGTGTGGAGAACCAGTATTGTGGGCGTGTCCAACAGAGTCAGCTCCTTTCAGAGGCTCTTTGTGTGCCCCCCTCCCACTTCCAAAACCACCAGGGTCACATCCCACGCTGGCGATAAGCAGCTGGGCTCCCCAGCATGGTGGAAGTCTGCCGGAAATCTCACAACGTGGGGGTCGGATGGGGAGGGGGCCGGGGGCATCACACAGCGTGGGCGGGGTCGGGTTTTTTCCACCTTATTTCTCTCTTTGAAATGCAAAGTATGGTATTGGGGAAATGTAGACAGAAGCCCTGTCAGTCACATCAAGATAGGTTTTTGGGACATAACCCCACCTACATATCCATCATTGTTAACTGGTTTCAGACTAACTGGCCCTGTCCCAGGCTACCATTCTGTGCATGTATTTAGAGCTGGACAGCAGGTGGAGCAGTGGTTAAGAACACACACTCAATAGTCTCAGTATAGTCCCAAAAGTCCCAAATAGTCCCAATAGCTGCCCTGCTATAATAAAACTTGTGAGTTGTTTTGGATAAAAGCTTCCTGTAAACAGGTTAGTGTTGCATGTATAAACTCCTTGTTCCAAACACCTGTTTCAGACCCTGGTTTGCATGTCTGACGATCATATTTAGTTTCCTCCTTCAGATGCTCAGGCTCTCGGCAGCTAAAAACCACGCTGAAGATTTTGAATTAATTTTTGCTAGACAATTGTCATTTTAAAGCCTTTCAACATTTTCCAGAATACAACTGCAAACAAAGCTGCAATCGACAGTGGCCACTATGCAGCAGTAGATAAAAAAATATTATAAAACTATAAAAGAATGGAAGAAAATGAGTGACCCTGGCCAGGAAAAGCAGCTGAAAGACTGATGGATAAATGCATAAAATGGAATTCATTTGGAAAGAATGGTATTGTTACTAAGTACTGTTACTGATCTTGCTGTTCGTCTATCTAACTGCTTCCCCTGATCAGACTTGCTGGGCATCTTACTGACATAACCAGAAGATTTGCCTAGACCCCCTACAACGTTAACACAGGAATCGTGCACTCCTGGATCAATGTAGGTTTTGATGTGCAGCTTTTGGCAGTAACCTATAAACACAGGCCACCGTGAGACTTTTCAGGAATGCATTTCCTTATCATGCCAGATCAATTTCAGTTCCACATTTCAGATGAAGGGAGTTTAACCCTGATCTCATAAAGCGATTATATTGTACCATCAGAATTCAGTCACTGCAGTCTACACTTGGTTATTTTTGTTTGTAAAGTTACACCTTGTTACATCTTTCCACCTGGGAAAATCATACCAGTATATAAAGTTCTCTGAGTCATTACCTATATATTTTAATGGTGTCTGGAGAAAATTATATTCAAATCAAAGAAAATATGTAGAATATTATACAGCACCGCAAGGCTTCGTTTAGTGACAGCTGAACTGCTGAAGCTGAAGTCTTTCTTTTGTTTCAGTAATACAACTAGACGGTAAACAACTCCTGAAACATGAACTGGAGCAAAAAAAAAATTTCATAATCGTCTTTAATCTAGTCATACAGGACTTGCTCTAGCGCGTCTGCAGAGCAGCGTCGTTAATATTCACTTTGACGCGGTTCTTACCGTCGAATCTGCGGCATCAGACGTACACGCTACACTACTCAACACCGCCACTAGATGGAAACAGATTCTCCCCCCTTCAGCTGAGACACAGTACCCCCGTATAACTGCGTTTGTGTTGCAGTTGAGCGATTGTTTTCTTCTGCGTTTATTTTCTATCAAGAGACTTTGTTGGGTGATGGCCAAAGAAGTGAATATTTTGAAGCAGTTGGATGATAAACTTCCTCCTGTAGCCTAATGGCATGGATACGATTACATGCGGATTTATTGGTTATGTGGGAAAGTCACATGTCAAAGTATTCTTCTTCAGTCTGTTCCAGTTTGATGAATCTGCTGTTGTCGGAACATATCCAGGCGGTTTCACAAGTGTCAGACACACACGTATGGGTTAAGTAACTTAATCTCTTTGTTCTCTTCTGCATTATAAAAACCACAACGTGCCTTCCGAGGAAAAGACACCTGGAATGGCAGAGCAGGTGTGAGCAGCCGTGTATCTGCAAAGCCCGAATCGTGAGGATTATCCATGCGAAATTACACACATCGGAAGGGCAAAAAGTGAAAGCCGTAGATTCTGCTGTCTATTTCTACTTGAAACTCGATAAAACAGTGTTGCAATTGTATTCTCTGCTGTAAATACAATACTTTGGCACGATAGACATATTTTACGCAAAGGCAGATCCAGACCAGGATAAAGAACATGCAGACCTTCCAGATGTAAAAACGAGCAGTTTGGCGTGATTTGACTAGTTTGACTAGTATTTGTAATTGGTATTTGACCCAGTCATGACCCCTCGGTATATTAAAACACTAATACAGCTTTATTTCGGCAATTTTACACATTTTGAATTATACTGGCTTTTTTTTTTTTTTTTTTTACAAAGGTAGGGCGAAGTTTAAGCGACTGTATCTAATCTCTCTGGTTATAACCTGTTGATAGAACAACTCGCTAATGTTATATAAAGGTCTTCTCAAATTTGGCAGAAAAGGTTCTAACTGTAACGTTAATGGAACGGTATTTTCACATTTTTCATTTTAACAAAGGTTCTGTCAATATTATAGCACGATAACGTTATTATCTGAGCATCCTTTGAACATAGTTAACGTTGAAATAAAGATAATAAAACTTAATTTATGAAAGTCCAACATGTGTATACTCAAATGCACCGTTCAGCCTTGTACCCATTACCTTACAGGTTTGCAGTGTTAGTCGCTGCCCATAGTTGTAGACTAGTAGTATAGTTGTCGTAGCGGGATAAAGTTCTGGGAACATCAGGAAAACTGGACACTTTTAATGTTTACATAACTTAATTGTAACGTTCTGCAAACGTTCCTAGAATGAAATATTATTCGCTGGGATAAATGTTATTAATTTTCATTCATTTTTATTGCAAATACTTAACTATTTGCCCAGTTATATCCCAAGCCATGTATTCAAGGCTCATCATAGGAATTAATGGAAAGCATCTAAAACACTAAACCTTTAAATACGTTCATCCACTAAATGCATTTACAGTTTTAAAACGTCACTGCATGCAGCACGAGGACAGTGGGCTGGCTGCAAACGCACCAATTAAACAAAATGCGGAGAACCGTGTGACTGAAAGCGCTCCGGGCGGGTGTGTGCGGGCTGGTTTAAAAACGCCTATTTTGGTAAGTCCAGCCTCCGCCGAGCGGGGAGTCACACGCTCAGCGTTCGCGGCGATGGCCACGGATGGGCCGGTCAGCGCTGCTTAACGCATCCGATACACAGAACTGCTGCAATCCAAACACTTGTCGATCCGTGCCGTGGCGCCCTAAGATTAATTTTATATATGAACTTTTAGGACGCTGAGTATGAAATGAGCATAAGGACGAGCTTGTTCGAGCGCTGCTCTCCAGGCACAGGCTGCCTCGTTCAGGATTCATGCAGTAAGAGTGAGTCTCTCTTTCACTTCTGTGCTCTGCAGTAAAACATATACAGTCGCGTCGCGACTCTACAACCCTCGACCTCTTTGTAAGTATTTGTTGTTGTTTTTTTAAGGAATTCATTCGGTATTTCCACTGTTATTTTTTTACAAAAGGAAAATATGCTGGAGTAACACGAATGTTCTAACTTGCCTTCTGCGGAAGGACCGCGCAAAGCAAAATCGCATTGAAATAACATTGTATTTTTTGCGTTAATTTTACTTTTTGCTCTATATGGAATACCCTAGTTCAACCTCCCATTTTGTACATTTTCATTAACAACATTGATCATGGGAGATTTTTATTTGAAGATGGTGCTTTTACTTTGGTGTCAGCTTGTGGTGGCGGACTCCAACCTGGAGATGGTGTATGACATAGAACTTGGCAGGCAGACGAAATGTGAGCCCATTGTCATTCCCATGTGCAGGGGCATTGGGTACAACAAAACCAGGATGCCCAATTTCATGGGGCATGAGGATCAGACGGAGGCAGGCATCAAGCTCAACGAGTTTGCCCCTCTGGTTGCGTATGGCTGTGACCCGCACCTGGGCTTCTTCCTCTGCTCGCTCTATGCCCCCATGTGCACAGACAAAGTGTCCGCCTCCATCCCTGCCTGCCGGCCCATGTGTGAGCAGGCCCGTCAGAAGTGCTCTCCCATCATGGAGAAATTCAGCTTCTCGTGGCCCGACTCGCTGAACTGCTCCAGGCTGCCGACCAAAAACGACCCCAACGCCCTGTGCATGGAGGCCCCAGAAAACGGCACCAAGGTCGAGACCAAGAAAGGGGAAGGGATGCTTCCGCTACCCTCCAGGCCCCGACAGCCTGTCGCCGGAAAGCTGAACCCCCCTGGCAGCCCGGGGTCCTGCGAGAACCCAGAAAAGTTCCAGTATGTGGAGAAGAGCCGGTCCTGTGCCCCACGCTGCTCCTCTGCGGTGGATGTCTTCTGGTCCAGAGAGGACAAGGATTTTGCATTCATCTGGATGACTGTGTGGTCCGCCCTGTGCTTCATCTCCACTGCCTTCACGGTGCTGACTTTCCTCCTGGACCCACCCCGATTCCAGTACCCCGAGAGGCCCATTATCTTCTTGTCCATGTGCTATAACGTCTACTCCGTGGCCTTCATAATCCGATCGGTGTCTGGCGCAGAGAACATCGCCTGCGACCGGGAGAATGGTGAGCTGTACATTATTCAAGAAGGGCTGGAGAGCACAGGGTGCACCATCGTCTTTCTCATCCTCTACTACTTTGGCATGGCCAGCTCCATCTGGTGGGTGGTGCTCACGCTGACGTGGTTCCTGGCGGCCAGCAAGAAGTGGGGTCACGAGGCCATCGAAGCTCACAGCAGCTATTACCATATGGCCGCCTGGGGCATCCCAGCCATGAAGACCATCATCATCCTCACCATGAGGAAGGTGGCCGGCGACGAGCTGACGGGATTGTGCTACGTCGGCAGCATGGACGTCAGCGCCCTCACGGGCTTCGTCCTCATCCCTCTGGTCTGCTATCTCACCGTCGGTACATCTTTTATCCTCACTGGCTTCGTGGCCCTCTTCCACATCCGGAAGATCATGAAGACGGAGGGGACCAACACCGAGAAGCTGGAGAAGCTCATGGTGAAGATCGGCGTCTACTCCATCCTGTACACCGTGCCGGCCACCTGCGTCATCATCTGCTACTTCTACGAGAGGCTCAACATGGAGCGCTGGAAGCTCAGGGGACTTTCCAGCAAGTGTTTCCGTTCCCGAGGACACAGGAGCGAGGACTGCTCCCTTGGGGCCTCGCTGCCCGCGGTGACAGTGTTCATGCTCAAAATATTCATGTCCCTGGTTGTGGGCATCACCAGCGGAGTGTGGGTATGGAGCTCCAAGACGCTGCAGGCCTGGCAGAGCCTGTGCAGCAGGAAGATGGAGGCGAGAATTCACCGGAAGCCCTGCAGTGGGGTCGGCTGCAGCAGCATGCATTGCCAGTACAAAGGACCTGCAGTGGTGCTCCCTGTAAGCAAGGCGGAGCCGTACTCGGACTGCCCTACACACGTGTGATTGGACGAGGAGCCCCGGTCTGGTGGACTGTGTTTTTCTACAAGGAGACTTGACTTCCCACAGGGCTGGACTAAATCTGACATCGCTGTACATGGAACTGCCCAGACTTCCTGCTTTGTTTACTGCCGACGTTAAAATGACTGATTTATTATAACGCAAAATAGAAACGGTACAGACAAATGTACAATATTTCTCTCAAGTCGAAAATACAGATATTAGAGGTTTGTGAAAGACACCCTGCTGGATTTCAAAAGAATAAACTTAACATTCTGCCCAAATTGCAGAAAAAGAACATGTATAAATGTTAAATTGTTACATTTTATTTATTCTGTATTTAATTTCAGTCTGCCATTTGTATGTATTGTGTATATACACTTCCTGTAAAACCTTAACTTTGAAACCTACGGAGAAAATAAGTGCCTTAATAAAATTTAAATATTTTTGAAATATTACTGCTCTGTTTGCAGCTACTGTGGACTATTATTAAATGCTGAGGAGCAGGTGTAGAAGTCTGTCCGCCTGTCGTTTTATTTGGTTGCAGTGGCTGATGCATGTAAGTGGCAGTTCATGAAACTAGGACTCCAGTAAGCAAGTAGTGTTTAAATGTACTGTGAAGTGTATGTTGGGCAGCTCTGTCTCGTGCACCAGTTCACACCTTCTTTAGGTTTCTCCTGTTTGAATTTTCAGCCAAACACTGTGATTGCTTGCAGACAAGTTGTGCTTTATGTTACATAAGCGGTAAAAACCACTCGGTTTGGCTTTGGGTTAACAGTGTGTATCACGCGATGCCTGTCCTGTCCACCATTTGGTGCTTACTTCCGTTTTAATGGGTAGATTCAATCGCTGATGTGCATCTCTTGTGAATGGTGTGTGTCTGTGCCCTGTGATGCGTTGGCACCCCATCCTGGGTTGTTCCCTGCCTTGTGCCCATAGCCTTCAGGACAGGCTCCAGACCCCCCGCGACCCTGAATAGGATAAACAGTTGGATGGATGTGCGTTTATCATTTCTGGTAAGATCATCTCCTAATAGCCATGTTTTTCCAGCCAGGATTGTTTGCTTTTATGCTGCAATCCATCCATTTCTATTAAATTATCTACACTTTATACTGCAAACATAGAGACGGCAGTGAGAGGCCATTGCGGAGAGACTGGAGGTAACTGATCCATGGTGCTTTGCTGTTTTGCTGGTCTGGTTTGACCCTTAAACTGGGCTGTTGGTGCTGGATTTGCATTTCTAACAAATCGCCAGGGCTTTCTAACACGAAACAGTGTTTAATGAGGGCAACTTGGGTTTCTTATCTAGGACTGAATATCAAAGAATGTCTGAAAGCATAACAACCAGATTTGCTGGCATTTGTATGACCATTTTACAAGCGTGGTTAGGTTTCCTGTGTTCTGTGATCTTCCAGACCAGAGCAGCTCACTCGTAGTGGAGTCCCTGGTGTCTCTGCACCAGCCAGCCGTCTGTTAATGTCTGTTAAACAGAACCAAAGAGAGCTTCTCTGCACGGGTGGTGTTGAATTTCTTTCTCTCCCATAATTAACCTTCCTTTGTTTGTCTCCGGCCGCACTCACTACACCTCCTGCCCAGCAGCTCGATGCCCCATTAAATCTCTCTCTGTTTGTTTTGGAAAGGCCTCCAGTTCCCGGCACACGCTGGCACGCCATCGCTATGAGGCCTGCCATGCGCGTGTGTGCGTATGCGCATCACCCCCAGTGTTAACGGCGGTGCCATTCCTGCAGAGCCAGACCGGGCCAGGACCCGACCCAAGGTTGCCAGCTGGTTAGATACAGATACAGGATGCCCTTCCTGCTGATCTGAGGGCGGGGGTGAAATATCTATCTAAAACAGCAGTTTTCAACTTTTTTCCTTGACCATGAAGTCACAACCAAAAAGTCATAAAAAAATATCGGAGGGGTGGGCGCTGGCCCAGTTGAGAAATGCCACTCTAAGGCTATAAAATAGGCGTGCTTTAGAAAGCTGATCACACCTGCCACCCCCCCCAACATCCAGAGAGTGACACCAGAGCTTTCCGCTAGGAATTTCTCCAAGCAGCATGTGAGTTAAGTGTTGAAAGTTTGTAGTACACAAAATATTTTGATGGCAACATTAAAAAAAAAAAAAAAAAGTGAATGAATTTCAGGGAAACACTTTTCCACAAGGTCCAAGAAAAATACAGCCAATTAACAAGGTTTTAATAAATTAATAAGTCAGTTAATAATTCAATTCTATAGATTAATTCAAAACAGAGCAGTAATTAGCCAGTTATTTGAATGTACAAAATACACACAAAGGGAGTCTGCTCTAATACCACGCGCACAAATACAATGTACAGATGCGTGCACATGCACACATACGCTCCTCTCCCCCCACACACTTTGCTATACATTGCTAATGGTGCTGATATCATACTCGTCACCTTCTCCTGAGACCAGGAGGTCTCCCCGTTCCTATGTAACAACATCATGTTCAGGGAAACGTTATGCAGTGTGTCTGTTACTGTAGTTGTAAATTTGTTGAGCATCAGTAGTGGAAATTTTGGGTACAGAAGGTAAAAGTCCAGACCAAGATTTTGTTTCAACCAGTTGAGTACTCTAAGACTGTAACTTTTCATGTGCAACTGGTTGGCCGAAACAAAATCGTGGTCTGGATTTTTATTGTCTGGACCCGAACATTTCACCTCTGTTGAGCGTAAGTGCCAGTTATTTGCTTATTGTTTTATACACTCAGTACTGGATCGTTTAGCAGTGTGACACATGCTGCGAATACTAGTCTTAACTTACCGAACGGTTACTAGTAAATTCAATACTCTATCCGAAAAAAAACTACATTGCGAAGGAATATTTTTTGTACTTCAGACTCTGAATTTTTAGTGGCATGTGCGATGGAAATGTTGCACAGTAGAGGCCTGAGAGACGTGCTGGTGTCCTGTCATCACTCCAGCTGATTGAGAGATCAGAAGTCCTGAATTATGTAGGTCAGATGTTTGTGAGAGTTCAGCTGCCATTGTGATTCGGTTGCTAGGCAGTCAAGTGTTTTATGAGTTCCACCAACTCCCCCCCCCCCCCTCGGGGAAAGATGCACATGAAAAAGAACAGAAAGACAAGACAACAAAACCCCTACATCTTTATCACTCCTTAGTGAGTGATTGACAGCCCGGAATCCCCTCCCTCTCTTATATGCAGCTGTAGTCGGCCCCAGCGGCAGGGTGCTGCGCTGTGACGTCACGCTGTTTGTGTGGTTGTTCTGGAACATTATCCAGAGGGACCTTCATGCTTGCTGTTAGCATTTAGTGGTCATTTTGAGTATCAACGCAGAACAGTCGGCAGGCCAAGGAAAGCCTGTCAGTGAGGTTAAACATTAGTTGCTTGGACAGGGTGTGAAAGTAAAAAGCTATATAAGATACCTGCTTGATTTAAAAAAAAAATTACAAATAGTAGTAATTCAAAGGTTCTTTCTGGTGGTCTTTTGCTAACAGAGTTATTCATTATTTTTTTCTTCTCCCCACAGAATTGAGTCATGCTTTGCTATCTTGAGATTGACCTTGACCGATGCACCAAAGGATATAATTAGGGTGAGCTCCCCCCCCCCCCCCCCAAAGGGGTGTACAAAGGACCTTTGCCTGGGGGGCACAGAGAAGCTGTTGTGCGAAGGCCGAACTTCAAGTGGGAGGGAGTCCTCAATAGCTAGATACTCCCAGGCCTGACCCTTCGTGTTGTACTCATGGGCTGAGTTCTGTCGCCGGGACCCCCTGCTGGACAGGCTGGGGTGCAGTACGTGGCTTTGGAGAATGGGCAGAACTCCTCACCATGGCTAGCGGCATGTAGATCAGCCCCTGGCCCTTTAGTCTGGCCCAGGTGGTAGCGTTTGGCGTACACTGAGATGGATTTTAGACCCCGTGTACATGGGACAGATTCAGCTACCATGGAAGGAGGAACCCTGCACTAAAGTCCGCTTTCAGTTGAGACATGGAGCAGCCCGGTTACTCTGGTATGACCTGGGACCGGTCCAGTACAGACTCAGCCCCGTGTGGCAAGTCAGGCCAAGTGAGCCAAATGGGCTCCGTTTGGTACCAGTTTCTCAATCGGTGGCCTAGTTGCCTTGGAGCCTGGTTTGCATCACCCCTGTGTGACCATTTCAGCCCAGACAAGGATTCAGTCGGGTTCCTCAATAACTGGTAATGTGGCCACAGACTGAAAGCATTGTGAACATTCCTGGGTTTAGGGCTGTGGCTTTTTGGGTTATAAAACAGTCTTCCTTTGACACCTGGCAATACAAGTACAGCCCCCACTCTGTGGTGAGGCTTTTCATGTGTAGCTTTATTTGGAGGGGGCACAGCTTCGGAGAGCAAGATCATTAATGTTTAGTAACCGAGTGCTGATGGATTGGCCCCCGTCGATCGGAAGCGGCTGCTCTGTCATTATGCGTGTGGGTCTCAGAAAGAAATGAGAAGTGCTACAATGTTGTCATCATGGTCAGAGTGACATCACAGATCGCCCGGAGCTGAGAGGTGGATTCTGGGAAAATGAACGGAGGAATACTGCAGATCACCACAGCCTGAAGCGCCATGACGGAATCATGGCTATCGGGGGACACTCAGTTTAGTGATGTCTCTCACTTCTCCATTCTATGTGGGGGGGGTGTGAGCAGACGTGTTGGGGTTTGACACTAAAACAAACTCTGTGGGGGACGTGGAACGCGATCCCTGCGTTTGCGTTACCGCTGCTGATCCCCTTTCAGAGGGGGCGCCCCTGGCTGTTTGTCTTGTAAAGGGAGACACTTGGCACTCTGTCCTGCTGTTTTCCGTTGACTTTTAATTAAAAGCTAAATCGCTGCTGTGGGCTGAGCGGGGGGGGGTGGCGCTGGTGTGAAATCTCTCCCTTTGTTTTCCGTCTCTGATCAGGCGCCTCGGTCACTCGATCCCGTCGGCTCTTTGGATCTCACCCATCCTCTGGTCCCACACCAGGTCCCGGTCGACCCACGTTACCGGAACACTAATATTTATAAGCGTTTGGTCTTTGTGTAGGCATATTCATGGCCAAAAAATGACATCTCTGTTTTCTTAAGGCACAGTAGATTGATTGTGTGTTTGGGGAATTGCAGTTCGACCCTGGAACAGGCTGCTCTTCTCTGCGTCACTCCCGGCATGATTTTGCACTGGCAGCCGACTGCAGAATGATTAACAGGACTATGTCCCCTCAGTGAGCCTTGACCAAAGAATCGTCCTGTCGGCCACACCCCAGGAGGCCAGTCTGTCGGTGTCCCCCGCGGTTTGGCTGCGAGCTCCCCCCCCCCCTCCTGACCCCCCCCCTTTTTCAAGGATATTTCCTGCTCCTTTAGCATTGCCTGACAGTCAAAGGAGTCTTTCATGGATCTGTGGTGAGCTTCCCTTCGCTTTCTGGCTGACGGGACTCTGAGGAGCCCAGACGGGTCCTAGAAGCTCTGCTGCTGTTTGTTGTTTTTTTGGGGAGGGGGGGGGCGTTCAGGAGGTCGAAGTCACAGACACACTGAAATATCTCATTCAATGTCTGAAACCCTGAAACCAAGAAATGCAACTGGAGTGAGATCAGTTTCTTGCAAAATAAACAGGAGCACCATTACGGTGCAGCTCTTTTCATTAAAGCGTTCGTGTTTCGCCCTGGCCGGGGAGCTGTAGGGAAGATTGCCGGGCAAATCTGGGCCTCTTCACTGCATAATACATTCCATATGTAGGCTGAGGATGGGCCTTTTCAAGCTGCGTTAATGAGTCATTCACGAAGCTCAGCGTGTGATTGCGAGAGGCAGCGGCCGTGCCTTGGTAGGACTGGAAAATGGGGGACAGGTCAGGCCGAGAGGGACGCCGCAGGATCGCGTGTAACGGCTGATTGCTGTGGCAGACGAAAGGGCGGCAGCAGCGTGAGCTGGCAGACGGTCACCTCCGGGGTCATGACCACACTTGCAGCCTGGATTAACAGTGAGAATTTTTACAGTGTTGATTTAAAGAGATTAACATGAAGTTATTTCTTTAGTTTTTTTTTTATTCCAGGTCTCAAATCTGACACCGTGTTGTCACCGATCAGCATGGTGAAAGGCCACAGCAATAAAGGATGAGGGGTGGGGTGCAATGTTCCTCATGTCTCTAGGGTTATAACAGTGTCAGTGAGGGGTCACCGAGGTCACCAGAGTCATTCACTTCCAGGTCAAATGTTTAAGACATCAGGCTGCTGAGGTGTGAGTTTGGAGGGAAGGCAGGGCTCGTAATCCGCCCAGGGGGGCTGGAGAAAGGGGGTGATCCGGAAGAATGACCAGCAGAGACCTGGGAGGAGTTACATGGAAACAAAGAACAGCAGCTGTAGGTGGGTTTAATGGGAATAGTACAAATGTTACTAACCTTAGTGTGTTTACTATGTAAGCGTTAACCCTGGAAATGGGAGGCTTTTGTAGTATGAGACGGACCTCCTTTGCAGTGCGAGACGGACCTCCTTTGCAGTGCGAGACGGACCTCCCCCTCCTACATTAAGGGCTGCTTGTATCCGCTCTGCCTTGGCTTTCTGTGGCAGATTC
>JAODKF010000042.1:4518195-4548190 GCA_026779585.1 Mormyrus proboscirostris | reverse complement strand
CAGTGCGAGACGGACCTCCCCCTCCTACATTAAGGGCTGCTTGTATCCGCTCTGCCTTGGCTTTCTGTGGCAGATTCACCAGGACCGTTTTAGAAACGCGATAAGCCAGGCTGGAATGGTCGTCTGTAAGCCCCCCAGCCTTCTGCCGCTCTGTTGTCCGTCAGAGCACAGAAACGCTCTCCTGGCCATGGGGGGGCAGGACCAGCGCGACTCTATGAGCTTATGGAATTGTGACAGGGGACCTCATAGTGAAAGTGCATCATGGGAATTTTAATGAGCGGCCATAGCATTTGCCCTGGACATGTTCTGTATTATCGCAGCTGGGCCTCCAGCAGATGAACTCACGGTGCTCATCAGCTGCTATCAGAGGAGGGTACGGGCTCAGGTAACAGGCTCAAACGCACAACGGGAAACTCCACATAGCTTTCTGGCCGGGCAGACCTTGGCCTTTGGAGAGTGGGCAGTCTGGGGTCAGTCTAGTGAACAAACAAACACTGTGATCAAATATTACACCCAGACAAAGCAAAATTGACAGATTGTCTAACTTATTAAAACAAAAAAGAAGTAGGAACCCAGATGTAGCTGGTCAGACTTCTGCAGACAGTGTGGAGGGGGGCACGTCTCACAGAAGGTCAGCTGTGTGCGAGAAGGAGGCAGGGACTCCGCCCTGGTGGGTAGCATGGGACAGTTTGAGAGGACTCCAGCTGTCACGTGCACTAATTGCGCACAAGAGGCGTGACTTGAGTCCGGGCTGCCTGCCTGTTGGGCTCCTTCCTGCTTGGCTTCCTCGTTTTCAATCAGCTGTGCAGAAGCTGCCTATCTGCAGTGATAGGCGGCAGGCGGGCGGGTCTGTGCGTCACATGACCGTGTTTTTACATATGATGTCAAGATTATACTGGATTCAAAATGGTCAGATTCTCTGGGTAAACGGATTGGTCTCTGTTGCTGGAACAAAACAATACATTTTTTAAATGGTAAATGTTCAGTGGTTTGGCTAGTTTGGCCACACTGTTTAATGTGATCCTGTGAACAGGCATAGGTCAGACAGGCAGCGAGAGGGACGACCTGCGTGCAAGAAGGCGAATCTGAGGACCCCTAGCATCACGGGAGGTGAGCAAGAGGCTGACTGGTTTGCAAGAATCACCATGTGTTCACCTGAGATGGCGCCATCGCTTGTGCTTTGACAAATTTCTGTGCCTTATGTTGCTGACTGCTGACGCACTTCAGCACCCTTTTAAAGGAATGTTTTACAGTCTGCTGTAGCGGATTCCTTGATGTGACCGTTTATGGTCTCAGGAATGGGGCCTGAGTTTGCTGGTCGGGGGGGGGGGTGGTGGAGTCTAATGGCTGTTAATGAAACATGGAAACCAGAGACAAAACCATCACAAATCATATTCCAAACAGCAGGGATGCCTGCGCAAGCACAGAGTGGGGTACTGTGGTCATTTCTGTCCCGTTCATATTGACAGGTCTGGGTCACCCTGGAAACACTCCCTGACCCTGAGAGCTGACAGTGCCAGCCGCTGCCTGAAGGGGGAGATTTTTTTTCTCTTCTGATATTCTGTTGCCAGACACATTCTTAAAAATTAACTTCTTATTGATACAGCTCTCTCGTCTTAACCGGCATGACGTCTTATCCGATGGTCCGCATGCCAGGAGATCTGGAATCACATGGGTCTGCAGCCCACAAAATAGAACAGAATAGTGATACTTGATTAATCCCTATGGGGAAATTCTCCCTTTGCATACCCCATCTTGCTCTCCATGCAACACATACGGTTGACCGCAAACTTTTGAGTCACAGTGAAGGGTCAGCCTGTGTACAGCGCCCCCTGCAGGTGGGGGTTAAGCTCCTTGCTGAAGGGCCCATGGACAGGTGACTATTCTGCCCAGGCCCGGGTTCGAACCGGTAATCTTCGATCACAGGAACATGCACCACCTCCAGAGTGAATGGTGACAGAGCTCCATGGTCATGTGACATGCTCCTGCCATGGTAGGTGTCCTAAAGGCCACCTGACAATGTTTGGAGGATTTGCAGCATGCTTTGCTTCCTGCCAGTAGGTGGCGTAGTGGTTACAAGTAAGTTTTTAACTAGAAGGCTGCTTGTTTAAAACCCAAAAAGGCAAACAGCTCTTGGGCCATTGAACAAAGAGGATTGTTGTACATGTAAAGGCAAGATTTCTTTGTATATTTCTGTTTTTTTTTCCCGATGAAGGCCTTGAAAGTGGAAAGTGGAGGTCAGTCTTTGACTCAGCCAAATGGATGAGGGGTGAAGATAAGTGGGAGTTTGGGCTTTGCTGGCATTGTCGCTCTGCTCATTTAGATCAGCTGCACTGAGCCAAGTAAGCTGCTGCCTCATCTCTCCTCCAAATGTTGCAGGACAACTGCACTGCAGTACCATGCCCATCCACCAGGAGGGGCCAAAAAGCCGACCCACTGGTGAAGCGTTGAAATTGTGGCAGCACAGGTGATCTTCATCATTTCAAGTGATTGGCTGGGTCCTAAAACTGATAGTTAACCAAAGTTTGATCTTTGATTATTATAATAATAAGCAATATAACTAAACACTGCCATAGATTTTAGTTTGAATGGTAGGATTTCCCATCAATATTGTGGGAGTACCATGTATGTTTAAGTAGGGGAGGTGGGTGGCCCCATGGTGTAGTGGTTAGCACCATTGCCCCATACTCCTGGGACTAGGGTTCAAACACCACACCACACCAACTGCATGAGGCCTAGACAGGCCCAAGACACCCTGTCCTGCACCCAGGACACACACACACACACAGAGAAAATAGATGGGGTCACAGTGGGCAACCTTAGCCAGGACATCTGGGTACCACCCCCACACTTTACAAAAATATCCAGAAATCTTTTATGCAAAAAAACCTCAACTCACCCAAACATTCCCATCCACAAGACAGGCTGACTCACTATAGCACATCTCCACAGTTGGCCTCCCATCCAAGTACAAGCCAGGTCCAGACCTGCTTAGCTTCAGAAGGGCTACCCAGCCCAAACTGCAGGAGCTACAGACAAGAAAACATGCTCATCCACAAAATAACATCACCCTCAGTGATTTTTCCTTTCATGTTCCCTAGAAAGATGGATTCGTCAGCAATGACTCCTGACAGCCACATGTAAAACCTTTGATTTGGCCAGCAGGATTAACCACGGTGCCGTGTAGACGGACACAGATCCCCGCACACCAAGGCAACGCCGCAAGGCTGTGTGATCTCACCCATTTGTTTTCGAATTGCTGTTACCGCCAAGGTTTAAAGGGGCTGAAGGTTTAAGCTTTTCAGAAATTACATAATTCACCAAGCGCGGTTTGTCAAAGGTTTTAAAATTGAGCAATTGAACAACTGAACAAAAATGCAGAATCCTGGAGGAGAAGCAAGGTGCCAGCAGGACCATCCTGGAAGGTTTCACTACTCCTGGCCAAGTATCATACCTGCGTAAGACTCCAGTTCAGCCGTCGTCATTTACAATCCCCATAGAAGGGGACAAGACAAAGGCCAGGACCAAACCGAATTCCAGGGAATCCTGACCGCTCCTGCGAGGCATCAGGAGAGGGTACTTATATTTCAGGGGGGTTTTGGCTGGTGCTTCAGTACCCGTGACCTCAGTCCTACCCTGACACTTGGCTGTGACGGAGCATTCTTCTCGGTGGAAAATATGCAAAACATCATACTGTAAAACAGGCAATGTAAATTATTCAGTGTGCACCAGGCTTAAGGTGTTTGTTTTATACATTGTTTAAAACAGGCCATCTGTGTGGAAGGAAAAGGAATTTTATTTGAGTATCACGTATGATCCGTGCATCAAGAAATAAGCACAAACCTTTTCAGCGCAGCTGTGTTCAGACATGAAAGCAGGTGGGAATGAGATGCCCAGGAAGTCGAGCTCCAGTGGGGGCCGAGGGGGTGCTTCTCACCAGCTGCGTTGACATCCCAGCATGCCCTTCTCGTCACATGACCCAAAGCTGCCTGACACCGAGCAAGGGGGCAGGGTCCAGCGATAAACAGCTGTGCGTTGGGGGCAGAGATCTTCCGAGACCAACACCAACAGCATGACCGACGTGGAGGATTTTCTAAAAACACGAGTTCCTCTCAAGGGCGACACGCAGGGCCCCCACATTCTGGTCTGGGCTGTCCATCCCCTACTCTCCCTGCTCTGAATAGGCCGAGGACCCACTCAGAGCTGTGCCTGCAGTCTTGGCTATTGTCCATCACGCTCAAGGGAGTTTTACTCACACAAAAATGTTCTGAGGGCACAAAGAAAAATGATTCAGAGAGACAACAAATCATATGCTGGAGGTGGGCGCAAGCAACTAGAGGCAGCTGCACCAAGAAATCCGATAGGTTGGCCCCACCTCCTCTACAATCAGATTGGTTCAGAGGGAGAATCAGTCATATTTCATTGTACTGTAAAAAATATTTTTATGCAAGTAAAAGCCTCCATTACAGCTACCCCCCCCCCTCATGCAGAGCTCTGCAACCTGGCTGGAGCAAAGCTATAGTTGGAGGATGTGCAGGAAACCTCAGTGGACAAGTTCCAAGATAAGTAACAGCAGTGTGTAGCTCAGTGGGTTCGAAGGCTGCATCTGCAAGGTCACTGGTTCAAAGCCTGTGCCTAGAAGAATTAGTGAAGCCATTTTCGTATCACGCAAAGCCTCGGGGTGCCAGAAGCCGAACAATTCACAATAATACAAGAAAATCAAAATGCCTGCAATTAATAAGAGCAATGAGGCCATCTGGTCCTTCCAACAGGTGTCACATGACTTTACTTTCAAAACCAGCCATCAGGACAACAATCGAATGTCTGACAAAAAACATGCCGCCCCAAAGCAGAGATGTACAATTTCAGTTTTCTTTATTTGGTTCTTGATACAGGGGACACCCCAGCCTGTTCCATTTAACTTAGATCATATTAAAGAAAAAAAAAAAAATAGAAATTTGAAATCCTCTGTAAAACATACTTTATGCATCTCCCTGTGAGCAAACAAGTGCATACAGTACAGAAAGTAATATTCATGGAAAAACCCTCAGCCTGAAAAGGTATAGGGGGAAGAGGCAAGAGATGGACCACTGAGCCGATTTGTTTTGCTGTAGACGGAGCCGTCAAGGCCACAGACCACATTTTAACCTGGAGCTGCGTGTTGGGGTACTGGTGACACGGGCAGATGGGCGTGCTTCCAGGTCCGACCGCCTGTAGATAAACATCTAGCAGACCTAGAGCACCACCCACTGGCTGGAGAACAAGACTGAAGAAGAGGCACTTTACCTGCATCACAGAACAGCACGAAAACTTGTTTCAGGACCAAAAATGAGTAATTTGCAGTCAGAGCTTAAAAACTGGCCAGTGAAGAGACGAGTCCAGTGGGACTGGTGCTTGTGTCCAAACAAGTGGACAGGCAGAGTCCGGAAGGGTTGGGGGGGGGGCAGCATGCCAGCATTTCAGACGGGGGTGGCCGGGGGCATAAAACACGACCGTAGAGTTCACAGCTGCATCCCTCCCCCCCCCCCCAACAGCTGTTAAACCCAACCAGTCCTCCCCCTATGAAATTTCCGCAATTACAAGACATACAAACTGAGACAGGCTGGGGCACAAAGGGTGGGAGGGGGGAAAAAGCAACTAGAATAATCTGGGGAGTTTCCAAAACGTCCGTAAATCTAAATCTTGTCTGGAAAACAACCACTTTACAAATATAAATTGGTTTTCTTCAAAATAGGAACATAAAAATAATAATAAAAAAATACACCATGAAAATGCAGAGTCCTGTAGCTGGTCATCTTAAGCAGAAGGAAGCTTTAGGACAGCAGGGGCTACACCACACCAGGTGCTTCAGAGCGCCCCCCACCTCACAGAGATGGTTTCTGCCGTTTGGAATGCCGTAGGCTGACCCCACCCCCTTTACTGTCTCCTGCCTCCGCCCAGCATCGGGTATGATCTTGTCTGCTGTCCCGCGGTGGCCTTCCACGGCCCCGTTTCCTGTGGACGACGGCCTCCTCCGGATCGCTGTCGCTCTCCACCTCGCGGTAATTCTTCCTTTGGCCCAGGACAGCGGCCCGCCTGCTCTTCCTCAGTCCACCGTCCTCCTCCTCCTCACAGCTGCTCTCCTCTTCCTCTGACCTCAGGCCACGCTGGCCACTCTTACGAAGGCCGTCTCCGTATTCCCGTCTCTTATTCCCACCAGGCCTTCCCTGTCGGGCAGCGCGTCCGGCCTCCGCCAGAGCTGCCTCGGCCTCCTCCTCATCACCACGGTTGCGGCAGGCGCGCTTGTGGCGTCGGAAGTAAGCAAGTCCCGGCAGCAGCTGGGCCAGAAGGTCGACGAACACGCGCTCCGTCTTCAGCAGACAGGAGAGCACGGGGCCGTCAGGTGGGTTGTACTCCTCAGCATTAGAGAACACCAGCTTCATGTCCTCCAGAAAGTCGCCACTGTGCCGGTAATGGCCGTCAGCGAACTTGCACAGCATGGTCTGGAAGTCCATGGGCTGGGAAATGACGTCTTGGTAATCCTCAACCAAATCAGGGGAGACCGGCTTCCTAAGAGGGAAAGGCAGGCAGCTGTGAGACACAGTGGACAGACAGTAGCTCCACCCACCCTCCTGCAGTGAGATGCAGTCCCAGAGACGATGGCGTGGGCTCACCTGAATGGCCAGGAGTAGCGGAACTTGACCAGCCGCTGCAGAATTTCCTCACAGCGGTCCAGCTCCAAGGCCCGTCGACACCCCCCCCTCACAAAGTTTTGCTGCACCTGTGAGGAGGAAGCAGCAACTCCATCGTGTCTTTGGGATCCCAAAGCAAACAACCCACATCTACAGGACCCAAACGGCCACACTGAGACCCTAAGCATGTACTGCGGGGGTAAGAATTAAGTAAAGGAATCTTTGGCCAGAACCGTGAATGGCGAGTCAGACCTGAAATACTGAATATTCATGAGCTTGAAGCAGGTACAGCGAGGAGAGAGCATGCTCACAGAATAATATATATAGCTGCTTTAGCCGAATACGGCAATTTGGAAAAACTGATGTTTAAGCCTCTCACTTTCTGCACTCATGGTCAATAAACACGCCACCCTGACAGCCATTGTGTTTGCAGATGGGGTAAGGCTGCCCCTGGTGGTCAGGTGAGGCCAGTGCATCAGGTGAGCTCACTAATCCACACACCCCTCACCCCACACGCGGCAGACATGAGCAGCGCGAGGTTCCCTAAGCAGCCGGAGAATATAGAGACGTCAGAACTGCGACACTCACCAGCTCGTCTATGTCGACGGCGTTGCTAGGGGATTCCTTCTGCTGCCCGCCACGGGACTTGGTGCCCACCTTCCTGCTGCAGGACCTCTTGCCCCTGGCCTTCCTTGACCTCACTGTGCAAAAGAAGCAAGGAAAGCGTGTGACAATACGGAGGCTTGTACTTGGCGAGTGGGCAGGCAGAGATCAGCCCCCCGACCACACACGGAAACTAGAGACGCACCGCCATGAATCTGTTAATGCTGCCTCAGGAATCGTAGGGTCCCACGGCATGATCTTACCCACTGCTGTGAAATGCTGTATGTGCAACGAACAGAGGCCCTGCAGTACAGCTGTGCTTCCATTAAGCCAATGACTCGAGCCCTCGATGAGAGGACTACTCACGCTATGACACTTTCCCGGCACTCGACAACATGCGGCCAAAGCCGCAGCGTACTACAATCCAGGGTTCTCTAGACGGCACCCACGCCCCAAAAAGTGAACATTACATCACCGCCGCCTGCAAGACCACAGCTACAGTCACTCATTGGCTGCAGGCTGAATGGGTGGGCGGGACCTGTTGGTCTGACCAAAGCATGGCATGAGCCATCCCTAGCCTTACATCACCCACACTATACCCACAGCTGCTTGTTTAATACGGCGATCCCTTACAATAATGTCCTGTGGCTTTATCAGCCTCATTCCTGTCACCTTCCTCCTCTTCAGAATTTTCATCTTCCCCCTCATCATCCTCTTCCTCCTCCTCTTCAGAGTCTTCTTCGTAGCTTCTAGAACACAAAAGGCACATATTCAACGGTAACGTAGAACAGTGACTGTGCCACACCTTCCCGAATGGCCGACAAGTGAAGCAGAACAGAGCCCAAGCCCAGTTAAGAGGGAGCTGAAGCACCCCTCAGCAGCTCTGCCTTTAAAGGAGCGAGAGCCCACCTTCCGAGAGAATGGCGGCGAGCCAGGGCGGGCTGACATCCCGGGCAGAGCCAGTCCCTGTCTGGGATGGAGTAGAGTGCCGGACGGAGGCAGAACAGATGAAAGGCCTTTTTACACTTATCACAAAGGATCAGCTTGTCATCTTCCCCTGGGGAGGAGAAAGATCAGCTCAGATTCACATGCCGGTCATCAACACTCAAAACCCAACTGGTGGTCTCGGGAGGAGGGGGGGGGGGGTGACAGACTACTTCTTGGCACAGGTCATGGGTTCCATGCCCCCTCTTCCAACCCGCTCGGTTCCACGTTAGATGGAAGAAGACTGGCCCAGTGGGCCCAGCTCTAATGGAAGCAGGTGCAGCCGGACCTTGCATGGGCCTCTCGCTCTCAGGCACCATGCCCCCCTCCCCAGGGACACAGACACAGACACACACACACAGACACACAGACACACACACAGACACACACACGCTCAGGCTCCCTATGCGCTGTACAGGAAGGAGAGCGAGAGAGGCGTCTGGCTGACCCCCAGCCAGCCTGGTGGTGTCAGAAGGTCCTGAGCGCTAACAGACACTTCAGCGGCCCGTTTTAAGGAGGCAGTCTAAGGCACGGCACCAGACGGCCCTGCGGACCACGGCGAGCCCTCTGACACGAAAGACCCTGCGACCAGTTTATGGCACATTTACCAGCACAGCCAGCAGGGAAGAGCAAAGATCAGAGGAATACAGTCACTATGGACTCCGGTGGCTCCGAGGCCCAACAGCCAGTGTCACTATGCAGCCTATGACCACATTCTGTTTAAACCATATTTCATTTCACAGGTCACTTACAATATTCCTTAACATGCACCAACTGACCCCCCCCTAGTGGTGAATCAGTAGAAGTTCCATCAAAACCCAGAGTCTCTGAAGCAGCACCAGTGACCCAATAGGTGTGAAGGATTACTACCAGTACCCTTACGGGAATAATGAGATATGACTTTCCATTTAAAAGGAGGCGAGTAATCGGAGCACGCTTACCTTTCCTCCGGCACACCTTACAGCGTGCGTTCTCAGCCGACATGTCCCACTTGATGCTGGCATCCAACATGCCCAGCAGGACGTGCATCCGCGAAAACGTCTGCGCCTCGCGGATGCCGGCCTTCCACTTCTCGACGGCCGTCGCCACCTGCAGGACACACAGTGTAGAGCGTTGAAGCCACTTTCAGGATGCAAGGTTCCCCTGAAATGACCAACTTTATGCTTTTTGCCTTGAATTTTTTTCCAAGACCCAAAAAAGGAAAAATGAAGTGTGGAGGTTTGGAGAGGGGGGGGGGGGGCTCTGCCGCCTCCCACAATGAGCCCAGGGCCACGTTACCCTTGCCTCGTCAGCCAGCCTCTTCTCCTCCTCCGCTTCTTCCACCTTGCTCCCTTCTTCTCCATTCTGCTTTTTCTTTCTCTTATTCTGCTTGGGGTCCATGAAGCCCTGCAGGAACTTGGTGAACACGCTCTCCTGGAGGGTGATGATGCACTCCCCAAAGTCCTTCAGGCTCACCAGCGAGCGTACCTGGGGCGGCCGCCAAGAGAGACGTAAGCAGAGCGCTGCGTGAAGTCACCGCGCAAGCCCCCCCAGGCCTTCACTCGCAGGACTCACTAAACACACGGAGAGTGCTGACCTTGTCCTCAAACCTGCCAATGTCGTCCAGGTCGCCAAGGCCGCCCTTCTGCAGCCGCGAGGCCACCTCCAGGATGTCGTTCTGTAAGTAATGGAGCAGCTGGGGGGGGCTGTCACAGGTCTTCTGCTGCGCGCCGGCCTTCTGGGCAGCGTTGATGGACTGCTGAATATCCTGGTACCTTAGGACCGAACACAGAGCCATCACACGTGGCACGAAACCCAATCTTCTCTAAATAACAAGAGCACACTTCTGCGTACCAGTAAAACCAGCCATCTCCGCCATTAATCCTTAATCTGGATCTAATCTAATTAATCTTTACATTAAACTTCAACTCAGTGCAGCCAGGTTTTTACACATTTAGCCACTGGGGGGGTACGCCCACCACCCGTGGCTCCTCAGTGCTTCACCTGTACTGGAGATGGTTCTTCAGCTCGCTCTCCCGCACACCTTGGGGGTGCAAACTGTCCATCAGCTCTTCCAGCTGGGCTATGGAGTCGCACACAAACCTGCCGGACACACACACACACACACACACAATGCACCAAGGGCACTAAGTTTCACGGGTTGGTTTCAGCTTAGACCAGCTGTTCAGATATTATATCAGGATGCAAACATACCAAAGATTCTGTCCCCTTTTGGGAACTGTACTTTCAACAGGGGTCTCTGGTGTCCCCTGTTGGCCACCATCTGTACTGCATTCCTCTTTACTCTCTATAGAATGCAAAGAAACCTTTGTATAAATATCTCACAGCCAGATGTGGCAGGGAGTACATCACAATCCCTAGAACGTGCTCACCTGGCACATCAGCCTCGTCGTCCTCCTCTTCCTCGTCGTCCTCCTCCTCCTCCTCCTCTTTAGGGGGCAGAGTGAAGCTGTAGTTTATGCTGTCGTGTACCCAGCCCTTCTCAATGTACAGGCCGGGCACTGCATCAGAGAAAAGCCAGTACCTACAACAGACACACATGTGATCTCACAGACGCTCTCAAAGTCAAACCCAGCACCATCGTTCCCGTCGGCAGTCACCGCCCCCTGACCTGCTGTGGTTGCGGTCCGTGCCCAGCGGCATGCGTCTCAAGACCAGCTTGGCCTTACTGATGCCCTCCTGAAAGGCCCTCTCCGCCGCCGCCTTCCGCTTACGCACCCGCTCCTCCCCCGCCTCCTTCTCCATGCGCTCTGTAATGAAGTTCCCGCATGAGTCAGCAAATGCGACCGCAGGTCAGCAGAAGCACAGCCACATGGGCACCTGACCCCCAAGTCGCATGAGCCTTCATACCTTTGTTCAGCCGCTCTTGCTCCTCCTTCTCCTTCTTGGCCTGGATGGTCTGTAGCCTCCTGCTCCTCACCGCACTCACCATGTCCTCGGGCAAAGGCTCTGGGGCCACCGACTCCCCCCCACCGCCATCTTTCTTGGCACCCCCATCCCTCTGCTTGTCCTGCTTGGCTGCCCCTCCGGCGCCACTGCCCTCCATTTTGACCCAGTCGCCGCCCCCCACCTTAGCCTCCATCTGCTCCTTGCGCCTCTGTTTCTCCGCTCGTACGCGGTCGTTGGCCTCCTTCAGCGTGGCCAGGCGCTCCTTCCAGAGCTCGGCCGCGCGCTGCTGCATGGTGTCCACGTGGTCCTCCACCGAGTAGGTCAAAAGGATGCGGTGGCACAGCGCCACCAGCAGGCCGATCTTCTCCTGAGGGTTCAGCTCAAATACTTCTGAGGTCTCCAGCTTCTCCAGCATCTCGGTGCTCAGCGTGTCATCCAGGGAGCCCCACGCCCAGTCCTCAGAGCCATGGCCGCTGCCTTCGTCGTGGGCATCGCTGGGACGCAGGCAGAGCCGGACCAGCTCCGAGACCGAGTGCATGGTGAGCGGGATCTCCGACAAGGGCATGTCCAGCTCGCTGTAGCCCTCGGCCAGTTCATCCTGTAGCAGTGTCTGCAGAAGGATCACTAACACACGGTTCAAGTACAGGAAGCCAGCTTGTTTGGTGGCCAGAGCCTCCATGAGGGCAGCGGCCGTAATGGGGGACTGGTCCTCAGGCATCAGCAGGCCAGAGTAGCAGTTGAGAAAGTCCGTCACCATGGCAATGTCCCCAAAGAGCACGTTGGGCAGCCCGTCAGGCATGTCCGCCAGCCTGAAGTTGGGGATGCTCTTTCCCACCAGCTCCTGATCCTCATAGCGGCGCTGCTGCTCCCTCCGGACCAGCATCTCCTTCTCCCTGCGCTCCTTGGCTCGTTCACGCAGCTTCTCCTTGATCTCCTCCCGCTTCTTGCGCATGGCGTCTTGCTTCTCCTCCTCCGTCATGGCTGCCCATCGCCTTTTGTACTCCAGGAGTTCCCAGCGTTTCTGAACCATATCCCGCAGTTCCTCGGGCAGCCTGGTCCGGTCCTCAGGGGTCAGCACCTTGGCCACCTTGGATATGAGGCAGGACAGGGCGTTCCTCTTCTCTTCCTTGTCTTTGTTCTCCCGGTAATAGCGGAGCAGGTGGAGGGCCATTGGCGGCAGGGGCTTGCCCGGTTTGGGAGTTCCGGGTCCTCTGTTCTTCAGCTTCTTGGGGGTTGCAGAAGAACCGGTCTTGGTCACCTCCAGCAAAGTCATCTGCTTCATCTTGGGCTTACTCTCACTCTTCCTGGAGGTCTTCTGGCCACCGGCTGCCTTGGCCACACTCTTCCCGTGTCTCTTTGCTTGTGACACATGAACGCCACTATCCCCTCCGCTGGCGCTCCTCTTCTTAGGAGACCCGCCATTCTTCGCTTTCAAGGGTGAGCCGTTCTCCTCCTTCTTCGGGGTGACAAACAGCATTTAGTTCTTTGTTGGATAAGCATCCCTCTGCATTGTTCACATCTATAACTACAGCCTGCACTATGACCTGACGGCCTAGCAGATGGAGCTGAGTTCAAAGCCTGACCTGCACATGCCCCCATGTCGTCGGTCCGAGGGGCAGCGTCTGAGGCGTCGTCTTCTGCAGCTTCTTCCTCGCCCCCTTCTCGGCTGCGTCCTCCCCGTCGGTTGTCTTTGTCTTCTTCGCTGGCTTCCCCTCTGGCAAACTCAAACTCTTACGCTTACCGGACGGGATGTCGGCCATGTACTGTAAGTTTTAAACGCAAAACCATCACGGGGGTTCGGCTGTGTATAGCCGAACGACGAACAGATGTCCGCATTAACGCTGACGGGGTTATGAAGCCACGTGCCGAAGTACCTTATATGGATCCAGCAGAAAGTCACTGAACTTGCTAGGCAGGCTGTACTTCTTCACCAATTCGTCCTCCACCACCCAGGGGGCGCTCTCTCCCGTACCCACGCGCAGAGCGTTATGTCTGATAAAGTAGCGCACAATCTCTTTGTTGGGGGGTCTCTCTGTGCGAAAGAGGCTGTCAGCGGGAACGTTGCTGATGAGCTGAAAAAGAGCGCATATAAAAACCTGGTGACGTGCACTAAAAATGCAGTGAATGCATAAGGTTGTATGGGCGCCTGTTCCCACCCCCCACCTGGTCCTCGTCCATTAGCTTGACGTTATACTTGTGCGGCAGGAACTTGGGCATGACCCACTTCTTCCTGTGCTCCTTGAGGCTGGTGGGTAGTTTTCTGGGGGAGCGCCGGGCACGGTCACCTGGCAGAAGACGGACACCCCGCGTGAAATACCCGCCACGCGCTCAGAGCACGCCACCATGCCCGGTTAAGTACCTCACTTTATGACTGCGTTATAGTTAAATATTCACATGAAAAATGTACCTGGGACATAGTAAATATCCACTGCTGAGCCTGTATGTGAAATATGACCCTTCCAACTTGGTGACTAATGCATTCACGGAGGACGACGACAATGTTTACCTGGCACTCGGCACTTGATAAACTCACTCAGTGTGCCAGTGCTTTACAGGCCTACTAAACCCACACAAATTATAATTTTGCTTAAAACCAACAAACACAAAGGCTACCCAGAAAAGTGGTGGTACTAAATCAGGAATCGGCGCTTCATCTTTCCACCCGAGGGACCTGAAATATCCTGGTATCGGGCACTATTTAATGACTGTCCCAATGGGTTTAGTCATCATGAATAATTCATGAACAGTCCAATCCCAGCATCGCATGTGGTCTGAGCCCAGCACTCACAGGAGTGACGACTCCTGCTCTCCTCCTCAGGCTGCAGCTCCACCTTCAGCTGTTCCCTGCTGGTATTCTCCTTATCGCTGGATGGGGAGTCACAGGCCCCCTCCACCTTCTTCTCCCCCAGCTCATCCAGCACTCCCTCCAGGGGCAGCACCTCCTCCACCTTCACCCTGAGACTCCTGTCCTTCCCCACCTGCAGGCACACACAGGCCAGCCAGTGCTACCCCTGGAAGCTGAGCTCACACGTCAAACAGCAGGCATCTCGAGAAGGAAAATCTACACTTACCAGGAAGTCACATTCCTCGCCGACAGCATACTTGGTGAAGATCTCCAGCCATGCCTGGTCCACCAACTTGTCCAGGGAAAGAGTGTTATGGTGAACCATCTCCAGGACTGGTTTCTCAAACCACAGAGGGTATTCTTCCTTGAGGCTGTCAGAACACAGCGAGAGGCCGATGACACTTCCCAGCTGAGAAACACTCAGAGGTTCAGAAGATGACCTTGTGAGCTACAGGCAGAGATTGCTCAAAAAACAGGTAAACGGGACAAGGCAGATTCAGCCTCAGCAAAATGAGAATGAACATCTGATCACATGAGTGCAGCCACTCGACTTAGATTTCATATTATAGCCCATCGAGGGAACACAGCACTGCGTCAAGCCCTATTACCATAGAGGAAAGCAACCAGCGAAATTTAAAAGGGCATCTTGTAAGCCATCAGTCCATTCATTCATTTTCTCCAATGGCTTTCTCCAGGGGGGGTCTAAGGGCACAAGGCAGGGAACAACCCAGAACAGGGTGCCAACCCATTACAGGGCACAGACTCAAGCACCACTCACTCACTCCACACCTACAGCCAAATTAGGTAACTACAATTAACCTCAGCTTGTTTTTGGACCATGGGGGAAAAAAAATCAGAGAACATCATCCACAACGACACGGGGAGAACATGCAAGCTCCACACACACAAACCCTGGCCCTAGAGGTGTGAGGCAACAGTGCCAACCATACTAACCACTGCACCACCATGCTGCCCCGCTTGTAAGCACCCAAAACCTAGTGCTAAATGTGAACCACATGAGCAATCCTGGGAAGAGAATCTGACAAACTGTCCCAAAAAATGGCTAACGCCAAGAGATACTCTCCCCCCTTTTTACTCTCACAATCATCAAATGATTTATTTTTATTTAAACAAAGCTGCTCGACCAATTAAGCAATATGCTACAATTTCACACACCACAGCTCAGCAATGGTTCACAACATGACGCACAAAGGCCCGGCCCTGTGAGACGTGGGGAGGCTGTACTCACAGTTCGGCCACCTCCTGCTCCTCCTCCCAGGCCTCCTTGTGCGTCAGCTGGCCGCTGCCTGTGCTCTTGCACGTCCAGATGTGCTCGCTGTACCTCTGCAGGCGAGCTTCATACTCTCTGATCACATTTGCTCAGGAAAAACACGACCCCCTCCCTCTCCCCCTCCCCAACAGACACAGAGTTAAACAAATGTCACCAGAGAGAAGGCGCCCCGCTGAGGCATATCAGCACATTGCATCCATTTTAAAATGAGCTCCGGTTGCGAAAGAACAGTCATGTTGTTGTTTTTGTGTTTGTCCCCAGTTATCCTGTACAATATAGCATTTATGGTGTGTGTGTGGAGGAGGGGGCAGCCCGATCAAACTACTGCAGGACTCAATAGCAATAGCCTCTCACGGTCCCCTCCTGCAACGGGACCCTGACAGCCAGTATTTACACGTGTTTGTTTACATCAGATACAGCTGGTCCTGGTTATAACAGCAGCTGGGTTCCTGTGCATTATTAACGAAAAAGACAGCAATAACAGTATCGCGTGTCCTTCTGCATTATATACGGCTGCCAGACTCAAGTGACTCTCCCACAACCCCATCTCCAAGCCTGCCTACGGTGCCTGGACAAACACGGTCAAAGGCCCTTCGGAGAACGGCATCCGCCTGACACACGACGAGCAGGTCCCGGTTCTGCTTTCCGCAAACATTACAGGGACCACGAGCGAAGGGTGACAGGTGACGCCACCCTCGGCAAGGTGGAGGGCGACGGCATGGAGCAGGGCATTCGCACTAAGTGCTTCCATTCTGAGCTTCACACGGCATACATGGAGTCAGACATAGCCGCTTGCTAAACCGGGCCTGTCTGTGCCCACACTTAATAATTTAAAGAGTGACAGGCGATCGGGCGGTGTTTAAAAAAAAAAAAAAAAAAAAAAAAAAAGAAGAAAAGAAAAAAAAAAAAGAAACACTCCCCATGCGTGTACGAAGTGAGACTGGGAGCTGCGGGAGCACGGGATTAAATACGAGGGTGAAAGCAGGCCTGCGGTGTGTGAACAGCGAAAGCCAGCGTCTAAATTAACACCGTGCCGATTCAGTGCAAGGCAGCGGGCAATCAGCAGCCGAGCACCGTCCAGGCACCCAGCAGATGGGACCTCAAACCCGACCACACACCTCCAGTGCTCAGCTCCCAGTCACAGATGTTGCCGTATTCCCAGGCGAGTCGGCGGCGTAGATGGACGCTGGCGGCCCCCACCAGAGCCAAAGGATACTCTTTGTCTCTGAAGGCCTCCTGGGTGTGCGGGATTATGTAGAGCTCTTCTCCAGAGCCTGGCGGCTCGGCCAGCGACTTCACTAGAGGGTAGGGCTTCCGCCCCAGGAGCGGTGCCATGATGCGTCGTCAGCAGGTTGAATCCTCCTCCCCGGCACCGCTGACAGGAGGGCACGGCGCGGTGGCGTTAGTCCGGTACCCCGAAATCAAACGCCGATCGCTGGGGCCGCGCTCCAAAGCATCCAAAGAGCGGCAGTCACTCCGGCTCGACAGCAACAATAACGGCACTAACAGGGAGAGCACGCCTGTTTCAGACACACCGACGCCGCGCTGCGACCCCAGGGCGTGCCGCCGCCCGGGCCATGGCGCTCCGGTCTAAGAAAGGCGGTGGGGTATCAGATGCGGGCGGTCCGGCCGAACCTCTCCAGGGGCTGCCCCAGTCAGCCGGCTGCGCTTCCTCCTGCGAAACGGAGACGCCTCACTGCGCTACTCACGAGAGGAATAGAGGCCCTTCACGGCACGTAGAGAAACCCGGGGGAATCAGGCCTTTAATTTCTCTTTATTTCGATGGATACGGGGGGAAAAAACAAACAAACGGGAATCTGAGGGCTCGGTTGAAAAATGGCGGGAGTTCCTACTCCACCGGCACGGTTCGGCTCAGCCCTAAAGCTCCGTTACCCCGGCAGCCAAACAGCGTCGCCCGGTATGCCCCGCCCCCGCCGGATGCTTATTGGTCGCCGAGCTTCTGCGCAGCAGCGGCAGTCGCTCAGAGGTCCGTATAACTGTCCGTCATTGACGTAACTTCATCGTGACCCCCCCCAACTTTCCTGCTCGACCGTCGATTTGTAACTCCGCCCAGTAAGGGAAATGTAGTGACGTCAAGTTAAAAGAAAAGGGTTAAAGGTTATCTGGGGTAAAGTCAAATGACTGCCTTATAGGCTCAAACGTCAGTAGTTAAGAAGGTGGTCAGTATTTTAGGATTAAGATTATTTGTCGTCAGTATTATTATTGAATTCTTCCTTGAGAATGGTTTTTTAATAGTACTCCATTGTAAAGCATACTGCATTTAATCACAATTTCAATGTAGAATAGGACTAAAGATTTATCGTGACAGCATACCTGCATTACTGAAATTTTGGCCGACAGTCCTGAAGTGTCTGTCCTCAGTTCAGAATCACACACACATTCACACACATCATCTCCTATGTTATATCATGATCATACACATAGAAAATAAATCTTAACCAAAAATCCATGTACTATGTCTGTAATAATACTCCTAAAGATCCACCTGTTACTGTCTCTGACCTGGGAGACACAAGCAGAGCTGAATACAGATGAAGTCCAGCCTCACGGATCACAGACCTCATTCTTCATCTTTGTCAGTTTTCTTTAAATCACTAACCGTCTCAGCAGTGAATTAATTGCAGCATATTGCAGTTACAGGTTGATGGTTTACCTGCGAAGCATTGCTGCTTGTCGCACCTCCACCAGTGCCTTTCCATAAGTCCTCCTCTATCCACCTCTCTGGGCATAGAGGGGTCATCAGTTGGGGACCACCAGTCATTGATGTGCTAGCTAGCAAATATATTACGTAAGGTTGTGTGTGCAAAAGTACTTTGAAATCAATTTCTATTTCTAGAATGCGCACATGAACCTGGAAGTGATATGTAGGCTGTATCTTTGTTGTCAGTAAATAAATGCAGGCAGACAGTGATACTTTATGTCATCATTGTTTTATTCAACACAACACAGGGAAAGGTTAATTACATACCTTACGGGGTCCGATCTCCTTTCTTACCTCCTGCTAGACTTTTCCCCTGGCCAATGAACAATCGGGGGAAGTTTGCATCACAGAACAGACCGCCCATGTAGTTTTGATTTTCAAGTGGTATGGACCCACGTGTGTGGCCCTCAAGTGTGGTCTTTGCGCTTGACCACCGCAGCAGCAATTATTTCACAATAGTGCATCCACACCTGCAGCAGGTATGAACCAGGTCTAAATGGTAGGAGGGAGAAGTGGGCTGTCAATCGACAGTCGCTGTTTGGTTATTTTGCTAGTCTCTAATGGATCAGATCAGTGCTTGATTGACAGGCCATGGTAATACCACCCATTGTGGGTTTCAAAACCCCTTCCAGCACCAAAACATGTGCAACTGAGCCACAATAGAAAGTGCATCGACTGTCTATACAAGATGGTCTCCGATCATGCAAAAACTAGAGAGAGTCTACCGTGGCCCAGGACTGTGATGTGTGTCAAGTGGCACAGCCATCCAGTTTGCTAGAGCCTTTCCCAGGCAGGAGAGGGTACAAGGGCTGGGTCACCTTGGACAGGATGCCAGGCCACTGGGCAACAGATGGGAATGAGCCTAACTGCACGCAACTGGGCTACGGGAAAAACACACTCAGGACATGGGGAGACCACGCATGCTCCAGCCCCACCCTGAAAGGGGGTGAGATTCACATCCCCAGTCATGAAGGTGTGACACAGCAGTACTACTGCCAAAGGCACCAAACCCCCCTTTGAACACAGTCTTCTCGTAATTCCTGAAATAAAATAAATAGGCAAGCTGTCTTGTCAGTACAGAGACATTTTCATTTAAACATTCAAGAGAAAAAAAAATAGATTTGGTTTTACTGGGCGCTTAAAAGCCAGAACATTAAAAACAAGGCAGTTTTAAAACACACCATGATTTCTAAGGCAAAATCTACATGCAAATTGCACATATCCAAGCAAACAGTGGAGCAGTCAGGCAGGCAGTTTTTGATTCTCTTTCTGATTCATTTGATAGAACCCGTGTGTGTGCACACGATGTCGGTTCACAAGCTCAGCTCTTGGCTTCTGCAAACAGGTTGTCCAGTGCATCCTGAGCATCCTGGATCTGCTGCTGCAGTCTCTGCTGCATGTCCTCATTGGAGGTCTTCTGCAGCATTGCCTCCATGTCCTGGATGGCCGCCCGGTAGCCTGGGGCGTTGTGCAAAATGCGGATGGCGCGGCCTCCGCTGCATGCCAGGAAGCGGCTGTTGATGTCGAACGCCAGGTCCACGACGTCCTCGCTTTGAACGTCGTGAAACTCCTCCTCTAGCTCCCCGCTGGCCGTGTTGTACAAGGTCACGCCGCAGCCGTTGGATACTGCAACCACCCGTGCATCAGGGGACAGGGCAATACGACTGTTCTCAGACACCTGGCAGGACACAGTCCTCAGCAGGTATGGGTCCTGCTGCTCCTCGTAATCCACATCAGTGTCCCACAACTTCCATGTCCCATCTCTGGACAATGTCACCATCCTGTTTGACATGGCATACAGCAGGTAAATATCATCTGAACCAAATTGCTCATAAATGTTACTCAAAGACTGATTGGCATTTGTACCTACAGTACCAGTCAAACTTTTACAATAACTATGACATGCGACAGTGCGGAGGAATACTTCTTCTTATGACTCGTGACATTTTACAATAAGTGCACACTATAGAATCACATATGGAATTATGCACTGACCAAAGAAGAATTTTTTAAAAAAATTTGGGGTGGGGGGATTAACTCCGTGGGTTGCCAGTTCAAATCCCTGTGTGATCCCTGTGTGATCCCACCTTTGGGCCTTTAACCCCAATTACTCCTGGGACTGGATGACCCTATATTCATCTCTACACCAGTTTCATGAGGTGGCCTCCTGAGATGCTTATCCAACTGTCCAGGAGGAGGTCCCACATACATGATGAGCTCTCATTGTCTGCTTTTCTTTCACTCTCTGGATAAACTCCTCAAAAACCATCTCATCTCTACCATCTCTAGGCCGGGTAGCCGGGTCATGTGAAGCGACACTAACACTGTCCTTTGTAGGTGGCTTGGTGTGTCCAAACGTTTGACTAAGATAACAGCTGGGGAAATCATTGTGAATCGTACAGGATAGCTTGCATCCAGGCTCGCTTAGCAATCACCCTGAAAGACTTGCCTGTTTTGACACACATTTGTCCGGCTGGTTCCTGGTTCCACACAGCAGACCTACCTGCAGGAGTCACCGGAGAATGCAAAGAACTGGACAGGAGAAGAGTGTCCCTGGAGGTCAAACGCTCGCACCACCTCTTTGAACTGTCCGTCTGTCGTGAAGCACACCTCCCACACCTTTACATTGCGGCCGCAGGATGCTACAAACCTGCCCGGTGGGGACACAGCGTTACATGTTGTACCTGAATATTCTGAGTGCTCAGCTGCATTACCCATACCTGCCACAAGGAGAGATGGCAGCATAGAGGCTGGTAGTCTGGTTAGTGTCGATGGAGGCCAACAACTTGCCATACAGGTCCCAGAGGATAATGGTGGCATTGCTGCATGCAGTCATAATAAATGTTCCTGGGGAAAAAATAAAAGCATGAACCAAAGTTACCAGTAGCAATGGACATGAGACTTCAAGAACCATTTGCTGTATTTTTTAGCCCTCTACTTGGTGCTCTTGATTTGCTTTGTGCCCTGCTTTGTGCCCTTTTTGTACAGAGGGCTCCATCTAGTGGAGTTAAAAGAAACAGGAAATGGTTCACAAAGCCTCATTTTGTCCCTCACTACAGAGGAGAATAATTTTGAAGGTCACCTGTTCCGTTTTTAACAATTTGATTGGATAAAAGGTTAATAAAATGAAACAAGAAAGGAGTATGTGCACTTTTGGTAAATGACAGCCCATTTTAGGGACACACCGCACTCAGCAACACATACATAAATCAATAAAATGAGAAATGGTAGTTTGAAGTCAAACTGGTCAATGAACCACCAACAGTGCTATTAACTGTACCAGTTTCAGCAATGCCGATGTTGACAACGGTCGCCGTGTGCTGCCGGGGGAAGTCCTCTGGAGCAGGTTTGAAGCTGAAGGAGCTGTTGTTCTCCTTGCACATCTGGAAAACACGGAGGGTCTTCTTGCCAGCTAGCCAGGTGATGAAGGTGCTGCAAATCAGAGAAAAGTAGGGGTCTCTCATCGTGGGGAAGAGGCAGCCAGTGTGACCCTGCCAGCATGACCCTGCCACCGTGACCGGCTGGTGCAGCCATGTACCGTGAGTCAGGGCTGAGGCTCACAAGTGAAGCGTGGTCCTTCTCTATAGTAACATGCAAACACCGGTGCTCGCTGCTCAGGAAATCCTTTGTGCTCCAGATCCGGATGGTGCCGTCATCAGCGCAGGATACCAAGTATTTCCCATTGCTGCTGAAATCCAAGCAGGTGACGTTGCCATAGTGACCCTAAGGAGGTGGACAACACATTTTACTTATAAACAGGTATTCTCTTTGGCTGTGACAGACAAGGGAGTATGTACAGGTATGAACAGTAGGAGCAAGCTGAGCAAGAGGGGTCAAAGTTGAACAACGTTCAATGTGGCAACCTGCTCCTCAACAGGTAAGGAGAATAATTTTACGGTAGGCTTCAAAATAGCCCAGTGCTGTAAGAACAGTCTGCACAGTACAGTAAACAAACGTCAAAACTCATACGTGCAGCGTGCCGGCCAGGAGCGGGTGACTGAAGATGTGCTGCTCCAGTTCCTCCACATGAGGGAGCTGTTGCTGCTCTGGTTCCTGGGTGGGGGGCGGTGTGTCGTCGTGCTCTTGAGCTGCGGGTAGGTCTATTGTAAGACACCGGCTCACTTTAGATTTTCATCAAAAATCAGTCAGCGCCCAGCGACGTAGAAGACAATCAACACCTATTTTTAATTAAGTGATGGTTTAAGTACTGGGTGCGCTACCAGCCGCCGTAGCTTTTAGTTTTACGTTTAAACCATCATAATAATGTTTTAGTTAAAAAACAAAAGTATGGCGATGCTTGCATGCCCATCCATTTAAATGGGTTAAATGTGGTGTAAATGTTCAGTAGTGGAACTTTAAAATATTAAATGTGCTACATTTAAATTGTCTATGAGTTTCTGCTAGACAGTCGGCTATACCGTCATTCACAATGAAATTACACAGCAATTTACTCTGAAATTCAATCCCCCTAACAGATCGGGTTTTGTTCTCACTAACTGGACTCAAAACGCCAGTATCGAGTTTCTATGCCTGTCGCTATTTTAGGTCACATTATAAACGCATCACTTCAGTTTTGCATAGAAAAAAAGTTTTGCAAAAAAGAAAAAACCTTCATCTGAAGGCAAAACTGAATTACACCTCCTTCTGCACCGTTATAATCAGTTTATAGTGGTGGAAATCGCTAATATTCAGCTCCAGCACATTTTCCACTTCAGTTCTACTCACCGTCGGTTATTTCCTTGAATTCACTTTTCTCATTCAACTCCGTTTTCCCTTTACCAAATGCGACAAAGAGGAGCAGGAGCAGCGCTCCTAATAACACAGCGACGGAAACGGCCAGCTCCATCTCCAGCCCGAAACACTCTGCTCTCTCTGATCAGCGGTCCTGTCGTGCCACTGGAGTGCAGGTAATGTAAAAAAACAGGTAAAGGTGTGCTCAGTTGTCAGATTAAACCTAGGAATGTGTGCACGAGGGCAAGAGTAGTGTCCTTTTCCTTCTTTCTTATTTTAGGCGCAAGAATATATATGGGGGTGGGGTTTATGAACAACATAAATTAATTAAACGTGCACTAGACCAATAGCACCGTATTGACAGTGTGCAGCAATGCAGGTCTAACGTAAATTGGCCTGTCGTAATTGTGCCGGGTTGGGTTTTTTTCAGCAAGCCGTAAAGCAGATTATTTTTGCCGGAAAACCGGTGACTAGCATAAGTAACGTGGGTCAGTTTTGGGTATTCGAGTTTAGGAATTTGCGATATTTATATATTTTTAGTAATGGCCCTGTACACGAAAGCCGCTGAGATTCTTGAGAAAGTAGAGCGTAAAGAAGGAGCAGTTAAGACTTTGGTGTATGAAAGTAAATTTCAGGTAGGTATTTAATATTAAATAATGCCAGCCGTTTTCCAACAACTTATTATTGATAACGATCTCATTGGATAGAAAAAGAAAATTGCTGGTATTGCAAATTCATTATTTGTGTACTTAAAATTGGCGAGTTATTTTAATCACAATGCATCGATGCCGTTTGTTTAAAAAATGCCTTTTTTAGTTTTTAAAAGAAGTGATGGACTTGTGTAAAAGAACAACACATAAATATGAACTATCGTTACATGAATTCGACATCAAAAGTATAACAAAGCCCGAGATGCGGCAGTTTTCATGCGAAACATATTTTTGTATCAGAATATCAAGCAGCTTTATGCCCTGGTATGTGAGACTCAGAAGTATTCCTCCGTACTTCAAGATATCATAATCTCTACCAAGCTGCTTAAGGAGACGAAGCTCAAAATGAATTTGGCCAAGGTAATGGTCTCATCTCACCCCATGAAATGTCTGCACTAGCAATACAGCTTATACCAACAGACCAGATGTTCACTGGTCTCATGTTTTCCAGGTTCTCCTGTACGACTTTCTGATTGGCCAGGGGCTGAAGTGTGGTGGCAGTTGGAAGGCGGTGATGATGAAGCACCGCTCCCGGCTGCAGGCGGCACTCGCCCGCATGAAGGTCAAGAAGAAAGTCAGCCGCAACCAGGATCTGCTTCCCCCAGGCGTCCGGCAGGCGTCCGGTGTGTACGTGCGTCAGGGACAAACAAATTGCTTGTGCTTAGGGCTCATGGGAGTTTCAGTTACTCAAACATGTTCTGAGGGCAGAAGGAAAATGATTGGTTCAGAGAGATAACCAATCAAATTGTAGAGGGGGTGGGTTAAAGCAACTACAGGCCTTGGACCTACCTATCAGATGCCTTACTCCTCCTTCCTCTAGTTACTTGTACCTACCTCCTGTACAATCTAATTGGTTATCTCTCTGATCATTTTTCATTCTGCCCTCAGAACATGTTTGAGTAAGTAAAACTCCCATGAGCGTGCTTAGGTCATTCCGCTTCTTATTCCTAGTTGGGTCACTGATTCCTGTTCTAGGTGGAATTCATTTAAGCAACAGAAAGTGCATTGTTTATGCATGTTAATTTCAATAAACCTTAGGTTTAACTACGGCACCGGTCAACATAAATCACGGTGGACGTGTCATGACTCTGCATCTGTTCTAATGACCTGATGCCTCTTTATGTTCTCTGAATGCTCTTATGTTGCACTTCCTGGTTCCAGCCGCATTTTCGCCCGTTTGACTCCTTAGCAGCATGAATGTTCACATTGTGCTATCTGCCTCGCTTTTCTGCGTCACGTTGTACAAAAGCATCCGCTAAATATGTAAAACTTAAATGTCCACAGAAGATCAACTTCCACGCTATGTGCGTGTGAATACGTTGAAGACCACCATGGAAGACGTCATCGATTACTTTAAAAGGGAGGGGTTCTCTTACCAAGGCCACGCTGCTAGGTACGTTCTGGGATTGTGTGGCTGCAGCAGAGCTTCTGATAGGAAAACCAGAAGGGTTTTTATTTTTTCAGAATTCAGAAACATGGACCCAGTTAACTGGTCTCGGCGTCTTCACAGGTTGGATGATCTGCGCGGTCTGTCAGGGAAAGCATTCCTCTGTGACCAGCACCTCCCAGAACTGCTCGTCTTCCCTCCAAAAACGGACTTCCACGCACACTTTCTGTACCAAGCTGGACACATCGTTCTGCAGGATAAGGTGGGGCCCTCTTAGTCACACACTGTGTGTGTTTTTTTTTTTTTACACATTATTTCATTATTATTGTAAAGTGGCAGCATTGCAGTTACAGCGATGAAGAGCTGTATGAGCTGGGCAGATGAAGGTGCAGCGTGTTTCCGCTGGTGGTGAACCCTGCTCATTCCCTGTGCCATTGCAGGCCAGCTGTTTACCTGCGTACCTCCTGAACCCCCCTGCTCATTCCCTGTGCCATTGCAGGCCAGCTGTTTACCTGCGTACCTCCTGAACCCCCCTCCTGGGGCTCATGTGCTTGATGCCTGTGCTGCTCCTGGGAATAAAACGAGCCAGCTCGCTGCCATCATGGGCAATAAAGGGTGAGTAAGAGGTTATAATTCCCTCCAATCCCCCTCATTCTGTACTAGACTTCTCCCTCGGTGATTGAGTACAGCTTATCCCTCCACGGTTCTTTTAGCAAGCTGGTCGCGTTTGACCTCGACGCAAAGCGACTGTCCACCATGAGCACGCTGTTGCTCCGTGCTGGTGTCACATGTCAGCAGCTGGCCAATCAGGACTTCCTGAAAGTCGACCCCGAGAGCCCCGAGTACCGTGGAGTGGAGTACATATTACTGGACCCCTCCTGCAGTGGGTCAGGTGAGAGCTTTTCTGGCTTTAGGGTCCCACATGTCAGAGGTGATGGCAGTGATGCGGAGTGCTGACGCGTTACAGGGATGGTCTGTCTGCGGGACAGCTCTCCGGCGCCCCCACAGGAGGAGGAGGCCCGTCTGCAGGCCCTGGCTGCATTCCAGCTGCGCTGCCTCAACCACGCCCTGCGCTTCCCTCGACTGCAGCGCCTGGTCTACTCCACCTGCTCAGTCCACAAACAGGAAAATGAGGAGGTGGTATCGGCTGGCCTGCAGCAGAACGAGGGCTACAGGTACCACCAGGGGGCAGTAGTCCTATGGGCCTGATTTCAAAGTCACTCTGCTGACGCTGAAATAGCCCCTGCTGCTTCTCCTGTCACTTTCCTGTTCTGTTCCGTTTCCATAGGCTGATCCCGGTTCTGCCCAGCTGGCCCGAACGAGGCCTGGAGCCCCTGACCCAGTGTCTGCGCGCCAGCACCACCCTAACCCTCACCCACGGTTTTTTTGTGGCCTTACTGGAGCGACGACCCCCCGGCAGTGAGGCCGCCGCACTGATGCAGTGAGTGCTGGGGGGGGCGGGGCACATATAGTCTGATAGTTGATTTTATTGTTCTGATGCACTAGAGATTGACACTCAAGTCACTCGGGAGTCGAGTTCACCTCAGCTGTCTCTCCGCACCCCCAACCCCCCCCCCCAGACTCCCCACCACTGTATCATCACCAGAGATTTCAGTCAGCAACGAGAACTGGGAGGTGGGAACGGTGTCACTGGATCAGGATACCGCTGAGGGCAGTAAGGGCAAAAAGAAGAAGAAGATGAGGAGGAAGGGCAAGACAAAGAACCAGTGCTGAATGGCGGATGAAGGCGGAGCTTCAGGCACGTGTCGGGCACCGTGCGTGCGTCAGCGAGCCGCATTTAGAGTGGGCTGACCCATAACGGGGGGGGTGACCGAGAATCTGTCTTCGGTCAAAGTCGTGTCCATTATGTCAGCTGGAACAAATGAACACAACGCCCTCCCGCAGCTCGAATCTGTGCAGTCGTTCATTTTTATCCCAGTCCGGCAAAAATGTTTACCACACAGAAGTCAGACACTTGGCCTGCCCCACAGGCAGGGTTGGGGACAGACATCTGGCCCGTGTTTCAGGAATTGCTAATCCCACCCAGCCTTACAGCAATTTAGCATGTGTTAATCTGGCAAGGTAACTGACTGAGAAATGCTATTTTTCGCTGTTGAATGTATTTCCCATATTAATCTGGCTCACTTTGTCAGTACAACAATCAGTGCCATAGCTGAATAAAAGTTTTTGATAAAATCCTGGGTGTACTTTTTTTAAAAGCATGGTCAGCTGTTACTGTAGTTGTTAAAGTCTGGAAAAAACGTATTTTTGTGGGAGTTTTACAAACCATTTTTTTCTACTGAATTGTTCGATCTGTGCTCATTCCAGCGGCAGTATCACTAATCTGGCGATAGGGGGCATCATTGCCATTATGTTTGCAGTAAAGAGACGCTCAGTGACTTAACCTACTCTGGCTATACGTACTGTATTAGACTACGGTTAAATCTAGAAATGTATCTAACAGGCCAAAGTGAAGAAATTAATGTAGGTTTAATTATAATATGGCAAATAATGTTGCAGCGTACTATATGGAGAAAACGCATATGAATATTACTCCAAATGTCTTTATTTCGCACTTACCAGGAAAAATGAGACGTTTAAAAGGACCGGTTAGATTTATTGTGTGCGACGTGGCGAAGTAGCCTACTAACGATGTGACTGATTTCACAGCCGGGAAAATGAAGATCTGCATTCATTTATGTTTAACTTATGTAACGTTAGCCCCTTTCCCAAAAGTTGCTCAGTTCTCTAAGCATTTGAGGACAACGTGAGAGCATCTCCACGAAAAAAACGTGCCTCCTAGAAATTAGTGCCGTGCCAGAATTCCCACAGCCACCACGCCCTCCCCATGAGGTTGGAAATGGGCGCACCAGAGTGAAGATGACGCTCGGGCCCCCATCCTTCAACTTTCAGTTCCCTGAAAAAAGATAGAGCTTTCATTATTTCACACTGTGCTCAAAATCATCTCTTTCGCTGCGGCTTCCGCAGTCTGAAGCTAGTAAAGCCTCAGAGAAGACAGTAGATGAGATGGACTAGAAAGCTTCTAGCGGAAAGAACAGGAGCCTACGGAAGAATGACAGCCAGTGGCGGTGGCATCTCTCTGCATCTTCTCGTAATGCGAGCCCTTTGAGCGCCTCCAGTCCTGCTTGTTACACGGGGGACAGAAGGAGTTAAAGATGAATAGACTTTAATTCGTGACACATGTTGATTGAGCTATAGGACCTCAGCGCTCTCCCCGCTCCTAGCGGACCGTAATTTTTCCACTTGTTCGCAGTAAACTGCCCAACATTTTTTGGCTTCTGATTTTTCCGTCTTCTTCAGCAGCGTTTTATTTTTGAAACGATGGACCTAACTAAAATGGTAAGGATTCCATGGTGGAGTTTCACCCAAATGGGCGTAGGTCCGTGTAATAGAGGGGATTTTCGTTGTCTGGACATTTTTGTTGTATTTTTCTGTCACTTAGCTGGCGTTTCATCAACCGTATAAATTGTCATTTTAGACTTGTGGTTTTGTTCACTATTTATATATAAACGTGACTGTCTAAGAAAGTGATTGCGTGCCGTTTGAATTTGACGACAATCCCGCATCTTGTCCTTGAACCTGGAGGATGTTACATGCTGTTTCAACTTTTAATTTAGACTGCTATATTTTAAGGCATAATTGGGTTGATCGAATAAAGCGTGTCAAAGCAGAGGGTGGAAGCGTATCATGTCATTTTTTAAAGTTAATTATTTCCTACGTCAGCGCATATTAATATATTTAGTCACCGAGTTCCTTCACTTACGTGGCCATTCTTAAAAAAATGCGATTTAGTTGCACAGATCAGGCATCTCTTTACAGTCAATGTTGTTTATATACGTTAATACCAGCGCAGATGCTCGATCCATTGCAGAGTTCAACAGTTGTCACTTACAATTGTTTCTTTTGCACATCGATGTTTGCATAAACTTGACTCCGGTAGAGAGATCGGTTCATTTCCCCTTCTACACGAAAATCAGTCGTACACAACAAGGGAGTCTGGCAGTTTCAGCTGTCACAGAACATTTGAGTCGTTTGGACATTTGCGTCGTTTTGGTTGCTCTCGTGTTGGACTATAAGTTCCATAATAAGATTCCGTGGTGATATTTTATGTAACGCTATAGGGGCTAGATTTCTCTTAATATTTCAGCCTTCACTTTTACTTTTGTAATCCTGTTGCATTCTCCACAGTTATGGAATTGTTAATCACGGCCGTCCATGATTTTAGCTTAACTTAATTTTCCCCAAGGAACGGGGAAATAGTGGCCTAAAGTTTCAGATGTCATTACGGTGGGATATTTTCAAATGTTCTTGTCAGTCGTCATCAACTTTCTATGAAATCTTAAAGATGCTGTATATTTCCCCGTGACTCAGTTGTCCAGCCTTGCAGGGATGGATTTTTGTTCTGTTTTTATCCTGTGTGGCTTGATGGCCAGTGTGTGTGATTTTCCATCGTGGATTTGGTTCTGGATTGTTAATGAAAAATCTTTAAAATCGACGAGGCCGGAGCCGTAGGCTATATGGAGTGTTGCTTAGGGGGGGTCGGACATAGGGAGGACAGGAAGTACCCGTCCCCCAATAAATAAATAATAGCGTGCTCTTTTATTTTAAATCCGCACACTACTCTGCACTTATTGATACCCATTAATGTTTAACACAGGGAGTCCAACATGGCGGTGCGTGTCAGCAATTTAAAAAATGTCATGAGAAGGTAGACGGAAAGCAAAAGTGGGACTAAAAGTGGGACTACAGAGGAACCTGTGCGTTGTCTTTCACAGAGCCAGGTCACGACCTGCCCGGGGTCACTTGAGGTCACTCTGCCACAGCCTTCCGACCTCCGATTTTGCTTTGTCGGAAGGTTCTGATAGGATTTTGCCTAGTTTTATAGCTACTTTTGCTATCATAGCAGAAGGAAGCACACACCAGCCTGCAGCTATTTCTGTTAGCGACCCTGCTGTGTGCGGTTTCTCTCCATGCTAGTTCACACTGTGGGCAGACGAATCCACAGCAAGCGAGAGAGTGCATGATTCTTTTTTTGTTCCTCTAAGCTTGCTAGTGTTCTTCAAGGGGGGGGGGGGTGTAGTCGTGTACATGGTTACCATCAGAGCTGGGAGGGTTTTCACTAAACTTTTTGCTGACAATTC
>JAODKF010000042.1:4490642-4500869 GCA_026779585.1 Mormyrus proboscirostris | reverse complement strand
TTATCTTTCTAGTTTTGTACCCCCCCCCCCCCCCTCCAGGGCAGCACCTCTGAATGGTTTTTATCAAATTTCATCACGTTGCTACTGGTCTGAATTCAGTAAGCTTGGAACTCTCTCTCTACATGCCGTGTTTTTGATGCATGAAATTTTGTTCAAATTAATTTTGTTTGTTATGAAATGTTTCCCCTTTGGCAGTGCCAAAAATACGTTTATCAAGAATGCAGCGGTTCAATTTCCTAATGTGTGACGCAGTTTCAGTCCTGAATGTCAAATGTTCCAAATCGCTATTTTCCACTCGCGTCGTTCCTGGCTACTAGATCTCTTTTCCAAAGGTGTTCTTTCAAAACATTTTACACCCAAAGAATTTGCAGACATGCTTATTAATAAAAATCCCTCACTGTCGCTGTTAAAAAGAGCTTCAGTGGGTGCTGATGCAATTAGCCCGCTCAGCTTCAGTAATCATCACATCCCATAATGTAACACCACCAGGTGGGACAGACTTTGTGAGATGTCACTCCACATTCCACATATGCAGGGTCTGTTGACAACCTCTGGGACACATGCACAGTCCATAATATGTCCACCTCCGTAAGGAGCACAGTGACTACACTACATTAACTCAGCACCTTCAAATTCAATTCAGATTCATAGAACTTTTAACAAGCATTGCCTCGAAGCAATTTATGGGGCCCTGGGCCCCAGGTACATTCAGTGTGAGGTAAATTTCAGGCAGATGGTGGGAGAGCACAGGTATGCTGGCGCAATATGGAGCAGGCAGGCAGATGGACATGTGGAGCCTACGGAAGAAACACCTCCGTGTGCTTCACCCCAGAAACGAGGAGGGGATAAGGAAAGTGCTTGAGCGTAAAAGCAAGGATGCATGACAAAGCAACAATGCAAGACAGCAGCGTGAGTTGCCGTATAGAAGGGCCACGTATGGTAGCATAAACAGAAAGGAGAGGCAAGGGGGGTTCGGGTGAGTATTGTTAACTAAAACGATAGAAAACGTTTTCATAAACCGACACAAAATAAAAAAACGAAAATAGCTACAACTAAATGAAAACTATAAATATTGCATCAGAAATCGAGATAAAATAAAAACAAACATCTAATAATTTGTTACTATTTTTAAAATATTATTTAGCTAAAATCTGCTTAACTATAACTACCATTAATAACACTGGGAACATGTTGTACCCATTTTTAGGATATCAGTACATAACGTGCTCTGTGTAGGATTCTCTAAGGATCAGACACATAAAACACCTCCATCGCTTTCATTCTATCCCTGTAGAGACAAACCTACTAAACTGAAACTAAAATATATAAAAACTGAATAGAAATTTATCTTCGGATATAAACTAAATGAAACCACATTATAACTAACAAAAACTAAATTGGACTTCAAATGAAAATTGAAAATAAGTAAGTAAGAATAAAAACTAAATTAAAAAAATTAAACCATAATAACCCTGGTCGGGCACAGACATCAGGAATCCTTCAATTTCAGTACTGCAACTAATCGATACAAAATATAACAGGATGCCAGTGTAATGATGACACAACAAGATGTTAAAGTAGACCAGTCTGGAAATTTTGGTTGCCGTAGAGTCAACAGAAAGTCTTTTACTTTTATCGGAGTTTGGTTGGAGGAAGTGTTTGGCTATCAAGCTCCTTATATCTGATACGTCTTCAATTTTTATCAGCTGTGATGGCTCACCTGGTTCGACTCTGTATCTCTGTATCTTCAGTATTTCAGTGGGAACCAGCACCATGCTTTCTTGCAACATGGCCAAGTATCAGCACAAACAAAGTAAGCAGTAATGAGCCCAGCACTGACCCTTGTGGGACACCATGCTTCTCTCTTATAGATTCACACGATTTCTTATTTAAATGAGAAACTGAGAGAATAGAATAAATGATAACCTGGAGGGTTCCTGTCCTGTATTACCAGCTAAGGATTCCCAACTAGTCCACAAGAGTGCCATGGTCTGGCAATGTTGTCCAGAAAGGGCGACTCTGTGTGTGTAAGTATAGGACTGACTGGCTGAAGTGTTCTCACACCTGGGTTTGAACAGCAGACCCAAAGCAGCAATTTTCAACCCCTGGGTCACGACCCAGATTTGGATCATGGCAATTTCTGAATGGGCTGCCAGGCAGAGTTGGAAATGTAAGCATTTTAAAACCAGCAAGCTTCCATGCTGATCCAGATTTCCCAGCCCCAGTCCTAGAATTAACCTATATTAATGGATCTTAGGTCTGCAAATGCTGAGCGCAAAACTAGCGAACACTCAGCCAATCCAAGAAGCCAAACCACAGATGCTTAACATAAAATTCACTGGCACATCCAATCAGATTTGTGTGATAGACACTGATTGGCGCAACGCCAGATATCACAGCACGGGTGAAAATGCACATCCGTCACTTTTATTCACTGGTGCACTTCTATGTAATGAAAAAGATGGTTGAATTGCACTGTTTCGTTTTTGTGTTTTTACCAAGATCATTGAGATAAACAGCAGGTTAGAGAGGCCTGAAATCTGCTGGGTCACCAGGTTCTAGGCTGATTACATTTAATTGGTTTAATAGCAGCAACTTTCAGAAGTTTTAGGCCAAATCCGTGGCCGACGACTTTATAATATGGAGTAAGATACCGTGCTACTCATTGATAGTGCAATTGCAGCCTTTGCAGAAACGGGATCCAGCTTATTAAGGGGAAGAGCTCACATTAATACAAAAGTTCTGATTCTCCCATGGGAGTTGGTTCTGTCCAACAGAGCGAATACAGATGAAGGCTGATAGATATTTCTAATGGATGAAGTACTTGGAATTGTTAGCTATCGTCCCATGGAAAAAAAATGTTATGATGTCAAAGCTTCTAAGACCTGCTGGGACTGTAAACCGTGACACAGAATAAAAAGACCCAAGTATTACTTTTTCTTATTTTGGTTTCCTAGACCCTTCTTCCAAAGAGGCAATGTCTTTGGAAGGCGCATGATCGCTCACACTGCAACTTGTGCCGGCCGCTGTCCCAGTGGCTGGTTGCCAGGTGACCACAGTCTGAGCAAACACCACGCCACCTGTTACTGTAATCAGCGCCCCGTTCATAGGTGGACTTTGGCAAACGCCGCAATTCCTGCGGGAATTTGCGTGGGGGAGTGGTCCACCAGGTGCCTGTGGCCACCCCCCAGGTATGAGTGACACAAGGAGACAAACAATCCCACAGGAATACGGCAAATGGAGATTTCCAGCAAACCCAAGATAAGTCAATATGTAAACAGTTATGTTCAGTGGTTCCTCTTCACCTCAAATGAGCTGAATCAGGAAAAATATTATTAGTTTGGGCTCTAGTTTTATCGTCATACTTAGTTTAGACCATAAATTTCTCATGGTGCGACCATATAACTTAACACAGGATCGTATTATGACTGCGGAGGCCACCTGGATGAATCACATGACGCATGGAATGCAGGGACTGAGGAATCAAGAGTCTTTATTGATGAAATTCGCTCACACCATCAACATCTCCCGTTTACAAAATAACCGAGACATTTCCAGAGTAGAAAACAAAACAAGAGTAAACACTATGCCCCCCGAAGGACTTAAAGCACAAAGAAAATGAAAATAACCATTACAGTTCAAAAATAAAAACAAATTAGTTATTTACAGCTTAACACACAAAGCATAGTATGATGCCCATGTTCAATGAATATATATCTATATATATATTAACATCTGTAATTTACAAAAGCAGTGCGATACATTCCAGAGAAAGGGCCAACGACAAACAACGCTCCAGCCAATCACAATCTGTAATTTTCCCCACACATAAAAGGAAGCCATTCGTTTGGTCAATGGGTGGGTTCTTTGGTTGCTGCCGGGCTTTTAACAGCCTCTGATTGGGCATCTCCACTGCGAGTCATGTGCCCATGGCTACCAGTGGATGGTATTTCTCTAAACTCAAGGCTGTCGTATTTCTCACTGGTTGTTATCGCTGTTATTAGTGAGAAGGTGTCAAAGTGGCTCCCTTACCACCACTTGACTGCCTCTACCTTGTGTGTAAATTTACTTTTAACTCACGGTTAGTAATCTTCTCGATGGTCGATATCAGTTCTGCACCACCGAAACAATGCAGAATAATTTGCAGAAATAAAACTGGCTGATCTGATACATCCCAGTTTTGGAGTCGCGCGCGGTCGCACGAGTGGCCAGACCGGAAGAAGCACACAGTCACATTTCAGCCGGATGTGTCAATGGCTGGCTCTGACTGCTGCTAAAACCGTAACGGATATCCTGGCTGTGCAAAGCGACGCACCTCACGATGGCTGGGAGGGTCTCCCATGATGCCCCTGTGGCTGCCTCATACATCCAGGGGCATCGGACCCTGGCAAGTTGAGGGGGCCCAGCACCTTATAGAGGCCCCCCAGCTGCATCCAACCTCGCTGAGGGGTCAGTTAGCACCTCCTCCACTGGCTGGGTGACGAACGATTCCCGTTTCAGTAAAACGACACCCAGGCTGGCGACCCATGCTCCACCAGGGGGTGCATGTATCTGTGGAGAATTCCTGTGGCCGCCCAGCTACACCCCTCACCTGGCCAAACTCGTCTTCGATCACTGCCACCCAGGGGGCAGAATCTACATTCCCCAGCTCCTTTGGGCATTGGCCGCAGCCTTACCCCATAGCACCCTGTGATCAGGAAAGGAGTGGGTGGGATTTATCAGTGACTGTCAGGGTATGGGAGCGGGTCAGAGAGAAAACAGAGGTTAGACCAAACCAAAGTGACGCACTCATCCACACGCCGGGCTCCCTCCCTCCTCTGGACGGCCTCGCTTCAGTCCCAGCCGTTGTCTTTGATCATGTGGGCCAACTCGATGATGAACTTGCCCTCTTTGTACTTCTGGCTGCTCTCAAAGGCATGTTCCTGGGGGGAGGGAGGGGTTCACAGGGTTAAAGAGCGGACCCGTCGGGCATAATCCTCAGTGAGAACTACTCAGAGAGCTAAATTCCGACCCAAACTAGTCCTTGTCCGGTGGTTGGTATGTTTTTCTGGTTTGGTTTCCAGCCCCGAAGCTAAAAAAGTGATTAAAATTCATGCTTGTGTTTAAAAGTGGGCTTGACAAAAAACAAGGTCTCCACCCCAGGAAACACAAGCCCCGGTGCCTCGTGTGGCATCTCCAACACCTTCAGGCACTGCTGACCCGTGAAAACAAGTCAGAGAGCATCATGGACGTGGAGCGTTAACCTTTGTATTTAATCGCCTGTTTGATGACCATGTTTCGCACAGAAAAGCCGGCCGGCTCGTATCACATTTCCATGCCCATGTCTGACATGCGTGTCCCCGCAGCCGCTGGGATACCAGACAGGCGGGAATATAAATAACCCAAGCCAAATGGCGCAGGTGCGATACGTGTGGCCGCCCATGGGGAGACGCGACCGCCACATCCCCAGGTGTCACGAGGAGATGCGGGCTACGTGTCGAACATCATGTGCCCCACCCCATAACACCACCCCCATGCTCCCACATACGTATTTCCAGCCCAGGGTAGTCTTGCAGTTCTCGCAGTAAATATCTGCCACAGCATGGAGACCAGTGAGCAGAACTCTCTCCTCCGCCGGTCCGCAGCCAACGTTAACCCTGTTGGGGGGGGGACACTGAGGGTGAATGCAGCTCCAGCGCCCCACCCTGCATTTAACGATCAGTGGATGAGAAGGTCAGTAGAGGATATGTTACAAATCCAAAACACCCACCCCACAATAAAACCCTATGCACAAATTAATCTTCCCCTAAATAAAACTACCACTTATAGCACGATACACAAAATACACATTAAACTTTACATTGGATGCGACTGTTTTTCCTTGATTTACATGCCCCCCCCCTCCCCCCCCCTCCATTAAGTGGGGACTGAGGAAAGGAGATACTCACACGGAGTTGAAGAGATACGCCCTGCCCTGGCTTCCCTGAAAGGACTGAAACACACACAGAGTGTCTTTGTGGCTCCCAGTCACTGAGCGGCTGTTATGTTATCCTGACTGTTAATGCCATGGCAGCAACTACAGCTATATTCATGGTAAGACTATATGGCCATTCAAACAGACGGAATAACCCAAGGGGTAAAAACTCCATAAGGATCTATTAAATATTACAAACAGTTAAAACAATGTAATTTAAGATGCTTTAGGTTAACTTTTCATTTAAAAAAAAAAAAAAAAGAAATTTAACCCTCTGGTTTCTGGCTACTGAACAGCTTGGACAGCTAACCTCCAGGTCCTGCCAACAGAGGGCACTATGGAGCAAGGCCACCGCGCCCGTTACCTTGGAGATGAGCTCGTCGTGGTTGGCCAGATGAGCCCGGCAGTGGATGCAGCTGTAGGTGCGATGACAGCTGGGCAGGTAGGCCTGGAAGGTCTTGGAGCGGGTCATGCTGACAGGAGGCGGGCTGGGGGGGCGGTGCAGGAAGGGGCTGCCGGCCCAGGACGGCTCGCAGGGGAAGCACCGCAGCACACAGGTGAGGGCCGTGGTGGGTGTGGGGTGGGGGGCACACACCTAGGAGGGGGGAACAAGACTCACCAATTAGGCTTTAATTGGGAGTTAATGGGCGGAGACTGACAGCACGACATCGTGTCCCCGCTCTCGTTATCAGGCTGGTCCCCGTTTGTACATGGTTCTGCCAGGCTTGACGTCCTGCCCGCGGCAAACTTAATTAACACCGTTTCCGAATGAAGAAATTCATCAAAAAAAAAAAAAAAAACAGTTATCAGCAGTCTGCTGTGTTCATTAACAGGCCTCCAAGATATCTAAGCCTTGCTATCGACAGCCAAAGACCGACGGGGCCTTTAGGAACGCAGACACTGACAGACAGCCGACACGTGCAAGACGTCCTACAATGAGTGCGGGGGTGTGGCCTATCGGGGCGGTACGGTTCCAAAAACAAATCCACGGATAATTCCATGAAAAGACTGATCATATTTCCCATGTATCTTCTGTCGATTACGTGTTGCCCTGCGAGTGACAACATCACAGGCCTGTCACCACAACAGCTGAGATGAGAGTGAGATCAGCGTTACGTGAGACAGGAAGAGATTGAAGGGCAGACGAGTTTCTTTATTCACGAGCCCCGGGGGTCCCCTTCACAGGATCTGCTGTGCTCTACATCCCCCTGGTGTTTAAGTTAAGGCCCCCTTATCCAGCAATCTAGTGGTCCAGTTCTGAGCAGCAGTGGTAATGTGACTGCTCGATTACGGAAGCAAGCGACAGGAAAATCGCTCTGCCGTTTGTCATTCTGGTAGCACACAATGTAGTGAGAGCTGCAGATCTGAAGATTCCAGAAAGGTGATGTTGTGTTAGGACCTTTTCGGGCCAGTGGACAGGGCCACATCACGTCATGGGGTTTACTCACCAGGCGAGAGGCCTTCATGTGATATCTGCCTAATTAATTATTCATCAGGGTATGCCGGCTGATGTCAATGCAAAACCTGAAACATACTCCAAGCTGATCTTCATTCAGGCAACGTAATCCTTCTAAACAACACATCATGGTGTCAGACTCTCCAAGTATTCAGAAAAAAAAAATGGATGAGCTGGTAGTCTGGTCATCAATGGAAAATACATGAAGGGGATATAACTGATTTTAGTAGTTTAATGTGAATGAAAATAGAAGTGGATAGATTAGGGCACATAACCCGGTGAAAGGGTAACTGGTCTACACCATCATGGACCAGAAACATTTTAAGAACAAAACCAGTAAATGACCAGATCGTAAGCCAAAATCTCTCTGGGTCTAGCCCAGTTCACCATTAGGAATGGCTGACACAGACACATCAACTGTAGCCCAAAGACTCAGAATTACCTTAAGATTCTGAGCTAACAGAATAATAATAATGTTCCTGGACTCCACAGAGATCTATGCCGCTCCTGTGCAGGGTGCATCAAAGACACTCGCGCTACACCTGTGCACATTTTACTCGTATAGTACACAGCAAAAATCCAACCTTCCCCCTATTCTGCTCTCTTAGTCTCCACCGTAGTTAACCTAAGGATAACATACATGCCTCGCCATTCTCCCATTTAATGCCGCCCAATCCATAAGGTGAGATGAACCTCTCGGTCCGGCCCGCACTGACGGAAACTGAACAAATGCCGCGCGGATCCTCACGTTTACAGAGGCGTCTGCTTAGAATAACAAACATGCACGTCAGCAGATGAACAACCGGAGACTTCAGATGCTGAAACCCCTGGCTTGTCACAGTGCAAACGTTAATGACTTGTACAGGAAAGGACCAAACTATGCGCACATCAGTGACTTTTCCTTTCCCCTGGCTGGGGTATCCGTCATCCCCAAAACGCAGGGGTACTACCCCGGGCATACAAACATTATGTGAAAGGGATTCTGCACTAAAATGTTTGTTTCCCCCCCAAGGACAGTCGACTAGTCATCAACTGACTACCACAGTAAGGAGAATGTCCCCTAGGTATGATTTTTCTTCTGATTAGTGTTTGCTGCAGTCACAGGCATAATCTGCGCTACACGTGTTTTTAAAAACACCAGGCAGGGTACACAAGGGATTATTACTCTAATCGAACGGGAAAACAGCAGAGCTGGGCCACATCCATCACAGGTAAACACGATCATGCGTAGATTTGCACCAAATTAGCCCCCGTGAGCAGAATGTCAATTCCGCCGCGCCGCAGTCTATTTCTCTATAGGCAAATGCGACGCTCGCTCCGCAATGGGTATCGGCGACTGTCCGCAGCCTGGTCTACGACTGAAAAACCGCAGAGCCCGGCAAACCCACCTCCACGGCGAAAAACGCAGCCCCCGGCAGCAAGCATCTGCAGAAACACACGACGTTGTGTTTTGGGCAGCCGGCCCGCAGCGTACCGGGTACGGCGAGGCGCACTCACCTAATAACTGGGGTACGAGTAGCGCAGAATCAGCTCTGCTCGCTTATTCCCTCCGCAGATCGCAGGAGATTTACGGAGAATCAGCCCTTCTCTTTGCTTTTTCCAGGGTGATATCTCTTCTCTCTCCCCCACATCAACAGACGCGCTGTCTTTGACCGATGCAGTCGCTCACTAGCGCCCCGCACCTCCCAAAAGCACGAAATGACAATGAACTAACCCCGAAAGCCACCAGTCAGACCCCCGGTCACACATATGCATTACCATTTGGATTTTAGTCACTATGCCTGTAATACTATGCTAGTAGTAAAACAGTAAGTTGGCAAAGTGATCAGTAAGGAACATTTCAGAACTCCATTCACTTACTGAATTCTCTGTTTACTACCGTACTGTTCGCGCAAGAAGGGATAAACAACGCACCCTTGCGTCCAACTTGGGCACGAGATGAGGATAAAAATAAGTTCATACGACGACGTGCCGGGCATAGATATGGGTGAATATAAATCAATTTTTAGAATGAATATAAATATCTATATACAAATTAATGTCAAATACGATGTTTCGCGTAGAACTAATGCAAACAGTTTCTGTGCGGGTCTGCGTACTCCTTAGATTAAAAATAGTATCAGTAATATATTTATTATTGATTCGATGTATTTAAAACAAACAATTAGGCCTACTGAAAACTTCCTGACAATAAAATGGTAATTTACATATTTATTGGTCATATAATTTAACCGCTGCAATGTAGTTTTTACGACGTGAACAAAAATGTACAATCTTTAGTGGTTTTCAAATGTAAAATATCATGAAATTAAATCACTGTACATTTTCTAGTTAAATAGCACAGTACAATCAAATTATTCTTCTAAAATGATTTCTAAAACATGTAATTACAAGAGAAAAGTCACATACATTCATAGCTTGAGTCAGATTATAACTATTTCCCTGTCATATAGATCTACACTCTGATCTTCCTTGGAGTACTTGAAGTGGGCTGGTATTCACCAGCACTCAGTACCAGCACCTTTTGTGCAAGGAGAGTGCCGGCACCCGGTGTTGAATGACAAGGGGAGTACCGGCACCCGGTGCTGAATGACAAGGGGAGTACCGGCACCAGGTGCTAAATGACAAGGGGAGTACCGGCACCTGGTGCTGAATGACAAGGGGAGTGCCGGCACCTGGTGCTAAATGACAAGGGGAGTACCGGCACCTGGTGCTGAATGACAAGGGGAGTGCCGGCACCTGGTGCTAAATGACAAGGGGAGTACCGGCACCTGGTGCTGAATGACAAGGGGAGTGCCGGCACCTGGTGCTAAATGAC
>JAODKF010000042.1:4432374-4457724 GCA_026779585.1 Mormyrus proboscirostris | reverse complement strand
CCAAATACAGCAGTCCTTTACCGGTTTTTTGTAGAGCATGACTTTTTATAGCATCATAGAATTGACAAGATTTTGTACTGCACCCCACAAGGATCCTACTCCTAAGACGCTTAATGGACTCAGTCGCGAGACTGTTATGGCTGGTTCACGCATCTCCGCGCGTCCACGCTGCTTGTGCAGACACGAAAACATTCATAGTTCTCTAGTCACGTGTGGCCAGCAGTTCGTTTTTCGGTAACAGTACCAGAACGATACCTTGATTTCAATACCAGTTCCTGAACATTTTTTTTCAATTCCAGTATGTTTATAAATCTATTTCAATAGCGACAAGAATACATTAAACGTTACAGCACTAATATTTTATTTGAACAAGTCCCCTTGTTAGTTATTGGCTGCTGAGGGGATCAATCGCGGTCATAGTGGGAGGCAACCTTTTATGTTTTACTGGGTCTCTCAAGTTTCATCGAATGTTTGGAGTGAGATTACATCTGTTAGGGGCGGAGCGTGAGTCTCATGATCAGTGTGTGACACTTTACAGCCCTGCCTACTGCATTCATTGGATCCTGCTCTGCAAGTTACACCTTGTCTGCACTCTAACATGTTTGCAGCGGGATAATGCGCAATAAATGCTGTTTTCTGATTGGCTCATAGGTCACTCCTCATGCCTGCACCTGGTCAATTAATCAGATTTATCACTGTAAGCGCTGCCTCATTGGTGCCTCTGAGGAACTGAATCGGACCGAGTTGCGATGATCTTGCTCACGCACATGTGCACATATGCACACCAATTCTAACAGCCCCCAGGTGTTTCATATGATATACGACAATGTGGTTAGCCGCTATATGGGGGGCATGTTTGCACGTCGCCCTGGTGTGCCTAGTTATATGATTTAGTTGCTCTGCCTTCAAAAATGGTTGTAAAATGCAACTAAATGGTTGCAGCCTGGAACCCTGTGGAACCACGCTTTTGATTTAAGATCATATATATAATTTTATTTATTAAAAATAAATAGATAATAAAAAAAAAAATTGTGGGCAGTGGTGGCTTGATGGTTAGAGAAGTGCACTTGTAATCGAAAGATTGCAGGTTCGAATCCCCCACCAGCCAGTCACCACTGAGGTACCCTGAGCAAGGTACCGTCCCCAAGCACTGCTCCCCGGGCGCTGAATTAGCTGCCCCCCTGCTATGTCACGATGTCACATATGGCTTAAATGCAGAGGACACATTTCGTTGTTGCGCACTGTGTGCTGTGGTGTGTTAACAATGACCACTAATCACCAAATTCTAATTGTAATATACACACACACCATATACCATGTGACAATCAAGAACAACATACATGGAAACCAGTTCACACGTTTGTCTCTGAGCATGTTTTTCCTCCGGCCTTTATGAGAACTCATGAAGTGTTGCGTTAGACAGCCGGTCACCAGTAACTTTAGATCTTTTCACATGCTGCTTGCTTATTGGCTGACTGACGCTGAGATGTACTGTTTGGCTATTGGAATTCGGCACAGAAAGAGAATTTTTCGACCCTGGATAGGGTTAGAGCATTTCTGCCGGTGCCACAAGTACCACAGTTGGGTAGCCAACCTATTGTTTTTTTGTTTAATAATATAAATTATTATTCTGATATTTCCTGCACCCACACCATAACCTTGAGGCTTTTGTCCATTTCTCGATGTTTTGCTAATTCAGAGAGCCAGCTCACAGGGCTGCCAACTTTGGTTAGCTGGCTAGTGAGAGATTTTCAATTCGAGGCAAGTCTAGAATCGCATACACACATTTACATGTATGCAGTTTTATTACCTTGTAAATAGTCTGTAGGGTTTGCAAACTACCCCAACGCTCGTCAGATGCTTTTTTGCAGATGCATGTTTGTTTAATATGGACACTAGCAAATCGGATAAATTATGCATAGTCAAGCCTTGTGAATGTAATGGTTGAGCATACTTGTCTTGGTTAACCTCTGTCCCCAAACAGAGAACTACGGGCAAAACACCCAAGGCTTTTCTGGATCCTATGGACAGCAGTCTCAGACCGGCTATGACAGCTATGGCCAACAAGGCTCAGACCCATCAGCAGGGTAAGATGTTCCCCTCGCTTACGCCCCCTACTGTGTGACTCCCTAAAAAGCGATTACTGGTCAGTAGTTACACTAGCCTGCCTGACCTGTTCAGCCATTGGGCAGCTGTTTCCATGGCGTTGCGTTAGGCCGCCGCTCCATTGGTCATTTTTGAGCGAACGTTATCGGCCGACACATGTCGTCTTGCGTCTCAAAGGTACAGGGAGAGATCCTCGTCATACGGACAGCAGCAGCCGCAAGCACAAGGCTACGGACAGCCACCTCCGCAGCAGCCGGCGTCCTATGGGCAGCCACAGCCGGCGTCCTATGGGCAGACCCAGCCGGCGTCCTATGGGCAGCCACAGCCAGCGTCCTATGGGCAGACCCAACCGACGTCCTATGGGCAGCCACAGCAGCGGCCACAAGGCTTCAGCCAGCAGGGGTCTTACAACCAGCAGCCCTACGCCGGCCAGCAACAGGGAGATTTTGGACGACGCAACAATTGTACAGTGCCTTGCCCTTTTTTTTTTTTTTTATTTTTAAAAAGTGTTTTACATTTTACACACACGTGTAGCTCAATCGGCTGAGCCTCCGTTTGGAAGGTTCAAGCCTGGCAGAGTAGTCGCGCATCTTTGGGCCTTTGAGTGTGACCCTTAACACCCTGCTCCATGGGTATCGCCGCAAGTGGCTGCCCTTCACCGGCAACTTACTCTCAGCTACATATGTGTCTGTGTGTCATGGAGAGCAAAAAGGGAATTCCCCCACAGGGATCGATAGTGCCATTGTTAGTTATTATTTTTTACTATTTATTATTCTTCTGTTTCGAGGTCCCCAAGAACAGGGTTTGAAAACACTAGCTTGTATGTTCACTGTATAGTAATCTGTTCCTGTTACTTAGTCATTAATCAACACATACCCTAACTAATCCTGCCTGCTTCTGATAGCCCACCTTCTTCCTGCAGATGATGATGATGGTGGTGGTCAGGGCATGAGAAGATATGGGGGAGGCGATGACAGGTCTGAGGGGTACCGAGGCAGAGGGCGTGGGGGATTCGATCGTGATGGAAGAGGTGGCCCCCCACCCGGTATGAGGTAAGTGCGCGTTCCGGCCCTCCGAGGTCCCCTCCTGCTCTTCCTCCACGCCACCCACACACCGCCATCCGGAAGCAGGTCCGTGTGATCGGCACCTCTGCTGTGCATCGTCTAAATGGTGCCAGTGTCATGCCCGTGTGTTATCGCAAATCCTCACCCCACAAAAACAAAAATCTTGGAAGAACCTTCGTCTGTGAGACCCAGGTCAACATGTGAATTTTGAGTCTTAACGGTGAAATGCAGGTAGGGTTATTCCTTGCGTGTCACGACTGATGAGGTTCCTCTAAGCTCTACTGTGTCTGGGTTCGCTGCTCTCGTTGGAAGGTGTTAATGGACGGGGCTGGACTTTGAGGATTTTCCCGTGTGCTGGAGCATCGACTTGTGCAATGGGCGAGTGGGACTGTCCCTCTGCTTCCTGGTGGAGGTGTGAGATGAATCATTAAAATAAAACAGTAATACTTTTTGTGAGAGGTGTGGTTATGGGGCACTCGCCACTGGGCCGGTCACATGACAGGGATTCATTCACTGTCTTCTTCACTGCCGTCTCATCCTGCAGTCGGGTTGTGTGTGAGTGCCGCTGTGACATGACTGGCTGAATTGCCTGGGACCTTCCAAGGCTGGTCTAGGGTTCTGTGTCTGTTATGGTGGTATAATGTTACGGTGGCCTTAAAACGAGCGCTGGGGGTTGGTGGTGGTCATACCTGTTGAGAGAAGGTGACTATTTCTCCGATGCTCAAAGTCCAGGATGTGTGTAGGGGGTGTTGGGTTGAACTGGGTCCACTTGCTCTCCCAGGCCTGCGGAGCCCGACAGTCCACATCAGGTTCGCCACTAGGTGGCGTCACTTGCTGTTTGTGACCAGGAGTGTGTGACAACCGTAAAACCATCTGGGATTTGTTCTCTGCTGGCTAATCTCATGTTGCACCATGTTGTTTTGGTGACGCTCCCTCCCCAAGGCGAGTCGACTGCCGGCGTTGCCTTAGAAAGCAGGGCTGGGGAGGGGTTTGACCTCTGTAGACTGTTTAGTCTCTCTCCAGTGGCTCTGGGGCAGAATGTACTGGAATAACTGGCACTAGTAACGGTGAGCTTCGCGAAAAAACGGTATGCTTCATTGCCCAGGCAGGTCTGTAAGTCTCCTGCTTGTGACGTTTCAGCGTAACGATGACCGCAAGCAGGAAGGTATGATCGTTGACCTGGCACAAGAGGAGGTGTTTTCTCCACCCTGTCGTCTCCCCGCTTTGTGAATTCACACTGTTTGGTTTTCTGCCCTCGGGTATAACTTTCCTGGGGGAAAATTTAAAATTTCTCACAAGCTTCAGAGTAACTGACATCATCTGCAGTTCATACACGAGTGTCTGTCATGGAGTTCTGTGTTTTTTCTCTCTTAACTTGGTCTACATTTTATACCACAGGTTTCAAAGTGAATGCGATTAAACTCGGACCTCTTCTGTTGGAGCTCAGTTTAATCTCTCAAATTGGAAGAAAATGTCATGACATTGTGTCGAGTGATGCTGCTATCTAGAAAAAAACCTTTTCAATGCAGTAAAAACCAAGGTAACCTCTGGTTGGTCAATTGAAAGTCAGGTAAAAATGCAGCATTGTGTTACTGATCAACCATTGGCCTGTGGGATTATTTGGGTTTACCACCTGAAATCTCATTGGTTGGTTACCCCTGAAGGATTGGCCCAAGGATTGGCCCATGCAAAGGGGGGAAACTCTCATGGTGTAAACTGGTTTAAAAAAAAAAAAAAAAAAAACTCCCCAAAACAAAGCTGGAAATGGGAGCACTGGGTTCAGTCTGACAAAGGAAGGCATCATTTCTTCGATTTTTCCTCTACAGAGGTGGTGACCGTGGTGGCTTCCAAAATTACGGTGGTAAGTGACAAGTATCAGAACCGTTTCCATGGAAAGTCTTTTGGCAAAGAACAGGACTCCAAAAGCCACAGTTTGTCCTTGTGTCCATACATAAGCCACTCCTCCTACTGTCCTAGGGTCCTCATTTGACCTGCCGTAACATTCTCCTGTGTTTACATGTAAAACATTAAAATCTTCCACGGTGGTATTTATTGCATGTTGAAAATGGCAGCTTTTTGCCCCCGAAAGGAAGTGAACATTGTGTGAAACGGAACTTGCCATAGCCCACAAGCAAGCTGGTGGTTTCTCAGTAGACTCTTCTGAAATAGTGCTGATGGCACAAGGGTTGGCTGATCCCATAGGAAACTGAGGGTGCTGATTCACGAGCACCTTGGCATCAAGCCCAGTCAGAGCTGTCTAGCTCAAAGGTAGTGAGCTCTGTAGTCATGTAACTTGGCCCTTTCTGCAGTTGTTTTATGCTGCCCTCTCTGTCCTTTTAATGTTTTTCAGGGGCCAGAGATTATGGACAAAGAAATGATTCTGGTAGGTTCCTGTTAAATCCTCCCCTGCCGCCTCCAAGTTCCCCTGGGCCTTAAAGGTGTGATTGATATCTCCCCTGTCCACCAGGGGGGGACGAGGACAACTCGGACAACAACACTATCTTCGTCCAGGGTCTTGGAGAGGATGTCACCACCCAGGAAGTTGGGGACTTCTTTAAGCAGATTGGCATCATAAAGGCAAGATGTCCATTTCTCTGCTGCTACTTGGTCTGCGGTGTCCCATCTTCCTCTGGCTGCTAGCGTGCTTGATGTACGTCTCTCCTACAGGTAAACAAGAAGACGGGGCAGCCCATGATTAACCTATACACTGATAAAGCCACAGGCCAACTCAAAGGGGAAGCCACGGTCTCGTTTGATGATCCGCCCTCTGCCAAGGCTGCCATCGACTGGTTTGACGGTAAGTGCTCTTCCCAATAGGCCGTTGTTCTTCGGAAACATGCTGTGTTCGTAGTATTAAACTAGGAATTTTCTTTACAGGGAAGGAGTTCAACGGGCGGCCGATCAAGGTGTCTTTTGCTACCCGTAGGGCAGAATTCTCACCCCGGGGTGGGGGCAGAGGCCGTGGAGGTGTGTGTGCGTGTCTCTGTGTTTGAACTGCTGCTTTGGAGAGTGAAGCCCTGCTGACGGATGCTATCGTCCCGATGGTTCTGATTTCAGGTTTCCGAGGTGCTCGGGCTGGCTTTGGAGGGTTCGATATGAGGGGAGGAGATTGGCTTTGTCCGAACAGGTAATGTATGTGTGTTTGTGTGGGTTACACGCCATCTGAGTTAAAACGCTAACAGAATCTGTTCTGTTCTCTCTCTCTCCCCCCCCCCCCCCCTCGCAGCTCTTGTGGCAACCTGAACTTCGCCCGACGGTTTGAGTGCAACAAATGCAGCACTCCTAAACCGGCGGACGGCTTCGGAGGTACGGCAGCCATCTTCCGTGCATCTTCAGCCTCCCGTGTAGTTATGGGCCGTGCTTGATGGGGAAACGTATTTCTTTTGCAGATCGTGGCGGTCGGGGGGGCTTTGGAGGAGACCGTGGCGGGTTCAGAGGCCGGGGGGGCTTCCGTGGTGGTGACCGTGGAGGTGGCTTCAAGATGGGGGGCAGGTAGGTGGTAGAGATGTGAATTAGTCATTTTTAATGCTCAAGTACTCAAATGAAAAAAAAAAAATGCCTTGGTCATCATATCAGTACGATGGTGTATGAGTGGTGATCACTGTTTCAGTCCCCAAGGGAATATTTGTTTGTACTGATCCTGTCCCCTAAAGGCTTTGGCCACTAGGGGGCTCACTATCTGTATTCATTAGCACCTCAGAGACTGACTTGGTTTTTGGGTTGGTTCCCCCCCCCCCCCAACTGTCTTTCAGAGGTGACTACAGAGAAGAAAGACGAGACCGGCCGTATTGAGGCTGTCCATGTCCCATTCCAGAACAGGGTTTTTTTTTTTTTTTTGGGGGGGAGGGGGGGTGGTTTGTTTGTACCTTTCAGCTGTTTAATCCCATTTGTTCACTCCTAACCTGTCTGACGTTGATGTGCATCTACTGTGTGACTGCTTTCGGGGCTGCAGTGGTGTGGGGGCAGAGACTTGGGGGGGGGGGGGGGGGAGNNNGACATCTGCACATACTGGCAATGAGGAAGTTTTATTTGTTTGTAAATGTCAGCATTCAAGAAAGTGCAAAGGTGGAACGCTTTTACTTCAGTTTTTTTCCCTCATATTAAACTGATACTCTTATATTGTGTTCCATTTCTGGAAATGTCTGGTCTCTGCAAATGAATGAAAAGCTCACTACTGGTATTCTGAGGTCTCTTCTTGCATATTTGACATTAAATATTTAATTCCTGTCACTATCTTAAGGGCAAAGAATATAAGCAATTTAGGTTAGGTTCGTGTAAGTTGTTACAAAACAGTTTACCATTGTATGTTTATCACGCGAACCCAGTGCCGTTTAACCAGGTAATACAACTTCGAAAAGAAACCTAAAGGAGTCATGCTCTCCGTTCCTGCATCGCCTCTCTTGCAATATGGTGACCTCCTGTGGTTGAAATGTGTAATGACGGACGGTACCCTCACGGAGGAAGTCTGTCCCTGAAAAGGGACCGCGCACTGGGATGGTGGCTGTAAAGGGAGTCGTCCAGCTCGAATGCTTATAAACGCCCCCACCCAAAAAAAGTAAATGATAAACCTCCTAATTCTTGGATGCAAAATCGCGCATTTGCAATGTTTACTTGTATCAGTAAATTTTAATCGGTATGATCTAAGACTCATTTGTCCTGGTAGAACCAGAAAAATTTTAACCAGGGTACCAAAAATTTTGGAACACAATGGAACTGTGTAGTCATTTAATTAAACGAAAGATTATTTTAAACACATCCCTTGCGACGTTCATTTTAGGTAAGATGGGTGTTGACGTCTCCTCCTCCTTCTGAGGTCCCCCTCCCTGGTTGGTTTCCTGCTGCCTTCCTAGTACCATAACGTGTTGGACCCCCTCCCCAATCTTGACGGGGGTACGTCAAGCCTTCAGCGGTTTTTTTTTTTTTTATATTTATAATTCCTCCAGCGGGGCCTGGGGGGGAGACACCACTGGCGCATATGCAAGTAACATAATATTCTATGGTGGAAGTATAGTGCAGACGAGCAGCGACGTTATCGAGTGTGGACAGGAGAGTCTCGATCTCTGCACAGCCTTTAAGGGCTCGCTGTAAGCTTCATTCAGGCGTCCATCGTTGCCGTAACCGTCATGGCACTGCTGTCCTTCCTCTTCTGCATCTGGATGCTCTCCCCAAGTCTGTCAAGTGGGACCAGATTTGTTTACAAGTTCCCCTGGTCGGCGGTAAAATACGTCCCGTCGGGGAGATTTGCTGCCCCCCCAGGCGGCAGCTCACACCCCAGGTAAGATCATAGTCCAGGTAGGTGTCAGGTGGTCTCCAATGCGTTTCTGTTGTCTGAACATTCTTTTTATTCATACGTGGACCTGTGGCTTTTGGTAAGCAATAGGATGCACCAGCAGATCTCTTGATGCGTAATGAAGACCAGGCTGGCCGTCAAAAGGGGCAACGGGATATGCCTACTGCCGCCTCCTGGTATTCGCACAGGGTTTAAAAGACCTTTGCTGGTGCGTTAGTCATGGTATGTTTGATATTTTTTCTCGTGGTTTCCTGATCCAGTTGCCGGTCGTATCTGATCGGGAACCATTCCACTTATCCACAAATACTCTGCACGTGTTTTCCGTCTTGTGTCAGTGGATAGCCCGGCATCCCGGGTCCCAGGCGGCAGACCAAAAAGCCGCCTGCATTTGAAAGTAAGCCTCGGATATTGGGGATTTTCATCAGCTGCATTTATCGTTCCCACGCTGGCTCCCATCTTCAGACCCAGACGATATGCTTATTTGGACTTTCTGTATAACAGAAGGGAGACAAAGTGTACTTGGATCTCTCACGAGGTTTTGAAATGAGCCGGTTGTACCGTGAATTCTAGTCTGATGTCGTTACCGCTTTAATAATGTATGTTCAGCTACGGGCCACCTTAAGGCTTCTAGTGACGATTTGTAAGTTAATGAAAACGAAGTACATTGCAGGTTATATATTTCTGTAACCATTAGCCTAAATTAAGGCTTTTAAAAGTAAGTGTCGTGTCCGTTGTATGAGGAGTGTTTTTTTTCCCCCTTACCAATCACACCTTGTGTAGAAGTACCTGGTTGATGCATCTTATTTTCAGTCTATTGTCAGAGAAGCTTGTGTAATTGTGGTTAGTTACAGATAATGACAGCGTTCTCTGGAGAAAGTGTTCTCTGTAAATCTTCAGTAAAACCCCATTGCTGTATTACACGTCTCTTTTGGAAGAGGTGAGAGTGCTATGAGCAGAGCTGTTCCCCATTTGATTTCCCCTTTAGAAACTGGTGCCAGTACACCGTGCTGAAGACCGTGTCCTGTCAAGTCCCTGCCAACAGGTATGTTGGGACCATCGTTTGGACCCCCCCCCCACACGCACACATTTAACATGAAATATTAGTTCACCCAGCGCAGTTTCTATTGCTTCGCGAAAGAATCCATTCCACGTGATGGATATGAAAATACACACACCACTGAAAGACCACTCCGGGTTTTCCAAGTTACTGCCAACAACTCGATTGAAGTAAATTGTCAATGCAGGTCATTGAATTAAGTGACTTTTGTAGGAAAATTAGGTGTTTAACAACCTGTTAAAAATACACCATAATGCAGGAAATGGCATGTAATTCATTAAAAAAAATTCTGGCGGAGGGTCCCCAGACCCCCTGCAAGTGTGTGTCCCCCACATTCAAAATGCTTCTGTCGCTCCTGGTTGAGACACTAAGGTTAAGGACGACCATTCCACGGGAGGGGTAAGGCAACCCTAGCGTTTAGCCAAAGGCTACGGTAATACATAGAGATGCAGCAGTGGATGTGGTAAGCTGTGTATGTTGCTGCTGTTGTTGTTTATTAAAAAAACAGACACACATACATGCACACACATCTGCTCTGCTATGCAGTAACACCCACGAATCTCAGTGGACCTCTTTCATTATAGGGTGCAGTGATTTTTGGTTTTCTTATTTAAGAGCCCACAGAAATGGGTATAATTAGTAAAACATGTAACATTTTTCCCAGCATGCAAATATCTCTTGGCCCAGTCCTGGTTCTTATTCATGACAGCGTTACCACACAACAATGCATATCTATCCACAGTGTCTATGAGGAGAGAGCGAGCCCTGTAATTGAATTCTGTTCATAAAAAGCTTTGAGGAAAACTCCACAAGGCAGTAATATGTTTAAAGGGTACATAAAGTTCTTTTCTTTAAATACCGTCTGTTAGACAATGATGGTTGACAAGCAAACACAGCTGGGATTCGGTTGCTGGAAGAAACTGCTGTGGTCGACCTCTGGAATGATGCATGGCAGTCAGACACCGGAGCAGAACTACGCAAGCCACACCCGAGCACTGCCATGTTGCTGATAGACTGTAAACTCTCTGAGCGAAAGTCTTTTCTACGACGGGATCCGGATGTTAATGTTTGTCAGTCTTTGTAGTCACACTGCCTTTGATAATGATGGGCACGTTATTGAAGATATTATGGGTTTGTTTGAAGTTCCCTCCACGCCTGTTAGTTTACTAATCACAAATTTCCACTGTCCTGTTCTCCGTGTCTGTGGTGGTATATAACACTGTTTGGCCTAGGAGAACGTGTCTCCAGTAAATGGGTGACGACAGGCATCTTCTTAAGCAATGCCTCAACATGCAAAATAAGCAGATTTACGAACACAAGGAAAATATATACGACCAGGAGCAGGCAGACAGAAAGGATCGAAATGACTGAGGTTTATCTATATGCGTAATACCCATCCTTCGGCTGCCATCTGATCTACATTTGTCTACTCCGGAGGCCCCAGTGCAGACCCAGGACACGCAGAAGAGATTATATCTCTTGACTGCCTTGGGAACGCCTTAGTATTCCCCCGGAGGAGGTGGCTGGGGAGAGGGAGGTCTGGACATCACTGCTTAGGATGGATGGATGAGTAATCCACATCTATATACATGCCCCATTTTTGCCATTTTCATACTGCTTAAAAGATCTGGAAAACACTTTAAGATCCAGGCCCGTACCTTGATCTCAGTCTCTCCTTTTGACCAGGCACTCGCTGTCAAGGTCCTCGTTTGTGTCAACAAAAAGGCTTTTTCATGGCAGGACAGACCTGAGCTCAAAATCAGGCTGGCTGGTTTCAGCAGAAGGCTTCTCTGCGTCAGTTACAGGACCCAGCTTCAGCCCATATACCACGTGGCGTACCGGCAGGTGACGACCTTAGAGTGGCGCTGCTGTCCCGGCTTCATGGGCGAGAACTGCAGTGAGGGTAAGCTGTCTACGATCCGCTGCGGCTCTGGGACTCTGCTCTCCATGGAGGAGATGGCTGTCCACCTCCCAGATTCTTCTGGTGTGTCAGTGAGACGTTATGGGAGATTTTCAAACCTGTGTGAACCTGGGATTATCATACACTGTGGAGCAGCGTTTCCCAACACGGTCCTTGCAGATCCACAGTCGGTCCACGGTTTTGCTCCTTCCCAGGTCTCCACCAGGCAGGCTACATTTTTGTTTCCAAGACGTGGACTGTCACCGAGTCCCCATGGACCGGATTGGGAAGCACTGCTGCCGAGTTGGGATCGTTTGGCCTGCACACACACACACACACACACACACACACACACACCTGCTGGACAAGTTCACTGAACCAGTGCTGACTGGGTATTGTCTCTCTGCTGGAAGTACATTCCCTGCTCAGAGACATTCCCCCATAACTGTACGTATTCCTGGTCCCACCATCTCTCCCAAACAACAGGGAAGTCATGGATGGAGAGGAATCCCTGATCATTCCTGTTAGTAGTCTTCATCCGTCTGGGTGAGAATCCTGAAAGTGTGTCCCGTTACAGGCTATTTCTGAACTCCTCATATATTATTGATGATGATGATGATGATGACCCTGTGAATGGGTATATGGCCAGGATGACTATGTGATATAAAAACAACCAAGTCACTAGCATACATTTGATACACTATATGGACAAACGCACTGGGACACGCCTTTTAATCGTTGCACGTAGCCACGCAGTCAGGTTTATCAGAGCTCAGTGAATTCAAGCGTGCTGCTGTCATAGGATGGCACCTTTGCAATAAGTCAGTTTGTGAAATTTCTTCCCTATTAGATATTCCACGGTCAACTGTAAGTGACATTATTGAAAAGTGAAAGCAGTTCGGAACAACAGAAACTCGGCTATGAAGTGGCAGACCATGTAAAGTAACAGAGCGGGGTCACTGAGGGCTGAGGAGTTCAGTGTGTACGTCGCCAACGCTCTGTCGACTCTAACTGCAGAGTTCCAAACTTACTTTGGCACTAACCCAGGCACAATAATTGGGAGCTTCATGGAATCGGCTTCCATGGCCGAGCAGCTGCATGCAAGCCTCACATCACCAAACACTATACCAGGTGTCCGATAGAGTGGTGTAATACTCACCACTGCTGGATTCTGGAGCAATGGAAAGGTGTTCTGTGGAGTGACGAATCATGCTTCTCTGTCTGGTAGTCTGGGTTTGGCGGATGCCAGGAGAACATTACTTGCATGACTGCTTTGTGCCAAGTGTGAAGTTTGGTGGAGGAGGGGTGATGGTATGTGGTTGTTTTTCCGGGGTCGGGTTAGGCCACTTAGTTCTAGTGAATGGAACACTTAATGCTGCAACATACCAAGACAATTTCAACAATTCTGTGCTACTTTGTGGGAACCGTTTGAGGAAGGCCCCTTTTCTGTTCCAGCACGACTGTGCCCCAGTGTACAAAGCAAGGTCCATAAAGACATGGTTGGTTTAGTGGAGAGTTTGATGTGGAAGAACTTGACTGGCCCACACAGAGCCCTGACCCCAACCCCATTGAACACCTTTGGGATGTATTACAGTGGAGATTGGCAGGCCTCCACGTCCAACATCAGTGCCTGACCTCACAAATGCTCTTCTGGATGAATGCGCAAAAAATCCCACAGATACACTCTAAAATCTTGTGGAAAGCCTCCCCAGAAGAGTGGCAGCTGTTATGGCTGCAAAGGGGGGAACCAGCAACATATTGATGCCTATGGATTTAGAATGTGATGTCATAAAAGTCCCTGTAGGCGTAATGGCCTGGTGTCCCAATCCTTTTGTCCATATAGTTTATCTCACAATGGCTTGTGGCAAACGTGGCATCTTGCTGTGTGAGTCAGCATCACCTTTTCCCTCAAATCTCGAGACCTCCCATACTTGTACTAATAAGCTGCTTCCTTCTGCTCTGGGCCAGAGGGCCCCTTGCAGGTCAGATACTTTAATTTCTACTACAATTAGATAGATAAGTAGTTAGATCTCATGGATCATCTTGTAGTCACCAAGGGTGAGGTCATAGACCCGCCAGCTTGGTCCCATCTTTTACCAGCCGTTGGTCTCGGGCGAGACTGTGGACAGATTGAATAATCAGGAAAACCAGGAAGAACGCTAGAGCCTTTTTTCTCTGAGTAGGGGGGTTGGGGAGGGGCACAGGGGTGAAAACTGCAGATCTCAGGACACCTGAACACCCCATTCCACCTCCCATCAAACAGCTACATGTTCAGCTGCTTGTGGTCTGAGGTTAGATCCTGTACTGACTCAAAGTGGGGGTGTTTTGGGAAAATGAAACGGGACTGTCGTCATGCTCGGGAGGGGAAGGAGAGTCTCTGGTTGTTGCAGGATCATCCCATGTTTGATATTTATAAAAATGTGCAATTCATTCTGTCTTTTGTGCACATTTCCTGTCTTCCTTTTATGTCTGAGATTTCTTATTTATGGCTGAACGCCTTGTGCTGTTACGTACCTTCTGTTTGTCCTACATTACGCCTGGACGACTTTGTTGCTGTTGTTTCAGGAGTTTATTTTTTAAGTGCATCGTCGATATTGTCCTGTGGATCATCAGCTGCCTGGCCACACGTCTCACGCGTGCATGTGTGGTTTGAGTGAGTCGCCAGGAAGTGGCACGGTGCCCGGGGTGGGGCCGCACGTCTGAGATGGCTCACATCCTACCGGCAGCACCTTGATTTTTATATGGACGGGTTTTCGGTGCCCGTCACAGCAGGGTCAGGCAGCATCACAATCGCGTGAGATACCTTGCTGAGTAGCAGATGGTCTGGGTAGTTTTTGAGCCCTGGGACAGTGTTGGTCCTCAAACACCTGTTCAACTCACAGGCTGTAACTCTGTCATCTCACTGGAGCTTCCCAATTTCCTGTCTACCAAAAGCATGACTTCAAGTTTCCCGTCTGGATTTGTGCGGGACACTGACGTACGTGGTAAGGAGTTCAGTTTACCAGCTACACTGAACCACATGACAACCGCCGCTTTTTAGTCATCTGTGCCGCTTGCCCAGGTGCAGTGTGCTGCTTTTGTTCTCTGGCCCCCATCCAATCCAGCCCCCAGCCCCCACCAAGGGCCACAGGTACACCCTGGGGTTTTCCTCAAATCTGTCCCTTCCCAGAATCCCCTGTTCGCTGTTTATGAGGGTGAGGCAGGGGCCGCAGTGACCGAGCAGTGACCACCTCCCCCCGCTCCACCTGACAGGAGCCCCCCACAAGCATCCAGCTTCCTTAACCACGGGGGGTCTGCCAGTGACCCGGTCTGTCACAGTGGGTGCCTGAAATGTCACTGGCTATTTGCGGTTCATGACCGTTTTCATGCTTAGCTTAGAGTCAAGATCAAAGATGAATGATTTTTAACCCCCTAAATTTTAAAAGCTCGGCTATCTTACTTTTGCCACATTGGCATGAGCTCACCAGTCCGCGTCATAAAATTCTCTCCATTTATAGTAACGTATGGCTTTCTAATCAAGAAAGAGGAGACGTGGCATCAGCAACTGATCCCTGCTTATGAAAACCGTCTACGAGCCTTTCTGTGCAGAAAAACCATCAGGAGAGCTAATTATTGTTTAATGAGTTATGACAACGCCTGGAACAGATTTAATAAACAGACGTCGTCGGCGTTAGACATAACATGTCGGACGTGATCAAAAGCGGTGGTTTGGATGTCAGAAGCGTGTGATGTAACTGAAGGGAAAGGGTGTGTGTGCAAACGCTGAGGGGGCGTGTGTCAGAGCTGCCAGTGTCCTCTGTGGGGTCGTTTTGGTCCAGAACCTCCGCGGAGGTGCTACCCCAGTGAGACCCTGAGGAAAGCCCTGCTCATGCTGACTGTACCTGCCCTGCTGGTCTCTCTCTCTCTCTCTCTCTCTCTCTCTCTCTCTCTCTCTCTCTCTCTCTCTCTCTCTCTCTCTCCGTGGCACATGGAGGTGGATCTTGTTGGGGGTCCGGCTCAGGTCCACCAGCTAAGCTTCGTCTGATAACCTTAAATGTCTCTGCCTTGGTAAATAAAATGCAGACTGTGACCATTTTAAGGCAAATCTCAGGCCCTCGTTCCCGCACCTCTCGTTCTCTTGCTCGCTCGCACACTTTGCCTGCATTTCCTGTAATTAGCTTTGGCATTCTGTGCCCTGTGTCTTACAGCAGACCGAAGAGCGTGTGTGTGTGTCTGTGTACAATTGTATGTCTGTGTGTATGTATGTATGTATGTATGTCTGTGTACATTTGTATGTCTGTGTGTGTGTGTGTGTGTCTGTGTCTGTGTACATTTGTATGTCTGTGTGTGTGTGTGTGTGTGTGTGTGTACATTTGTATGTCTGTCTGTGTGTCTGTACGTTTGCTTACATAGTTGCGTTCTTATCGCATGAGAGGACAGGAGAAATGCAAGAGAATCTTTTGAAAGGTCCCATTACTGTGTGTCTGAAAGGTCCCATTACTGTGTGTCTGAAAGGTCCCATTACTGTGTGTCTTTCCTTTCATCATGCCAGACTTTTTTTTGGGTGGGAGTGCTGATGCACAAACATTAGTGAAATAACGTAATGGGGAAATAATTCCTGCGGATTTTCACAGAGAGAGGCTTTTTTGGGTATTCCCATGGGGTCTGGCAAAGAGGCAGGTGAGACAGCAGGCTGAAATGGGCCCCTCCCTCCTTGTTTTTCTTTGAGTGAGCCTCCTGTGTGTGTGCCCATGTTTCAGAGCGGGTGTCACCGGCCTCCTAGGGCAGAATGTTTTCACAGGACGGAGGGCAGAGGTGCCCAGATACACCCCCCCGCCTGCAATTTTGGCTCACATAACACTGGCTCAGGATCAGACCCTCCCCTTTAAATTGGGACTGCTGTTTCCCAAGATGCTCTGGGCGTTCCCTAAACTGCACACTTCCTTCGTTATTATAGTGCTCTGTGTCTGTTGCTGGTCAGAGGCGCCTCTTTGCGGAAGCACCAGTGGGGTCTGGGCCGCCCCGAGCCCTACCCCTTCCAGGTGCCAGCTGTTTAACTCCAGCTGTTAGATCCATCCTTATACCTCCAAAAATGGTTCCTGTCTCTCACTGCTCCTGGCTGGCCTGTCCTGCAAGCAGCTGTCCGGGAGTCTCTACCGAAAGAATAAATTTGACTAGTGCTGGATTTACCAGACCTGGGACAGCTGGCATGCCTGCTGACACAGGGTCACAGGGTACTGGAAAATATCTGCATTTAACCATCGAAAACATGTGCAGGCCTTTCCAGTGAAAAGGTTCATGTCCATAAAGTGTTTGTCTATTTTAATACGTCTATACATAGAAAGAGGATGCCTGTATTCTATGTAGAGTATGTATAGATCCATGAAGAATATGTGTATATATACAAAATGAGTAGCGTAGCGCTGGTGGGGTGAGCATGTCCCAGCATGCCCTGCAAGTAACTCTAAATAGCCCCTTGTATTGTTATTCTTAGTACTTGTATGTCCCGATTGTGGCATGTATGTTTGCCTGTCTCTTATGTGAACCCTATTCCTTTGTGTAAATTACCTACCGCGTGTGTAGCTGACAGTCCTGCATCTGACTTCCCTGTGGTTCTCTCAGCTGTTCAGTGTCCCTGTGGTTCTCTCAGCTGTTCAGTGCTGTGCCTGGTAGTATGTGTATAGTCTGTTCTTTCTCCACAAGTAAGTCTCCTTGTCATTTGCTGCTTCTGCAATGCCTCAGTCAGTCTTGCGCTGCAGTATGTTTATATCCATAAAGTGTCTGTACTTTAAGGCAGTCAAAGCTATCACACGTCGTTTCTTTGATTACATCACTGCATGTGTTAATTTTGATGCTCCAATGGGAAAATAGTATGAGCAAATATTTTTAATAGACCTGTAGTTTTTCTCCATCCTGTTTCTTAGGTGTAACTTTGTTCATTTTGTTTTAAAAAATTGCAGAGTGTCTCAGAAGATAAAAATATCGTCATTTGCACTGTTTGTTGTATTTTTTTGGAAGTAAATATCTTAAATAATATCTTCCAGTCAAGTGGATGTCAGGCTTCTGCTTTTAGAGCCATTTGCCAAATAGGTTTCAGATTTAGAGAGAGAAACTGCGATAAAAGAATCTGTTGCTGGACGCCGTGGAATGTAAGGTGTTTATGTCGTAGCTGCTTTGAACTATTTGACCCAAGATGGATGGTGTTACTACATGATGGCCTATGCAATTAATCATGAGTTTGATACAGGTGTGTGATTAATTACAATTTTTAAAAATGATCATTTGACAGCCCTACAATACCCATAAGGAGTATATCTGTATGTGTATAGAGTATATCTACAAAAAGTATCTCTATATCCACAAGGAGTAAGTCTATATCCACAAGGAGTATGCCTATATCCATAAAGAGTATGCCTGTGTCCCAACAGAGTATATCTACAAAGAGTATGTCTGTATCCATAAAGAGTATGTTTCTGGGTCCTCCTTTAACTGTCCTTCGTACCATCTTGACCTTGACATGGGGGAGACAGGATAGGAGCACGGAGCCATCTGGCCGTCCTGGCTGTGTTAGGTCGGGTAATGGGGAGTTTAATTTGTGTACGTTATATCGTTCTATGTGTAGCCTCTGTGGAAACCTGAAGGCCATGTTTGAAACTCCCCTTAGACATCGTGAGGAAACGGCAGTTTACTTTAGCAGACGTTTCCTGCCGTGATTCCTTATCCTGGATTTGAATCTTCTGAAAGAAACATTCTTGAATTTTATAGAATATAGAGACGCTGTACAGCTGCTGTACCATGACTTGCATGTGTGTCTTAAGAGAAAGTCCCTTCGGAAGGATCAGAATACCAGAGATTTACTCTTTTAGAAGCTGTTTTAAAGTGTCCAGTTGTATCATATTTAATGAAAAGAATTCATGCACAAAGGATGACACAGAGAATCCCCCTATTGCAGTTCCGGCACACTCTGGGTCCGGCTTATAGGGGGGGTGCATCTCACTCTGCCTTTCCTGGGGAGGTCAGTCCACAGCAATGTTAGACTGGGCGTCTTGGGTAATTGAGCTGAGCTGTCCCGTGTGTGTGTGTGTGTGTGTGTGTGTGTAGGGGTGTGTGTGTAGGGGTGTGTGTGTGGGGGTGTGTGTGGGGGTGTTATGGAGGAGGATGATGTTCGTACCACTGAGCTCAGCTACGCAGTGCACCATTACCATCCCCTTTAATCTTCGTTTTGCTGGCGGGGTGGGGAGACGTAAAAATCCCCCCCCCCCCCAGCTGAGCGCTGCCTGCTGAACCATGGAGCCTCATTATCTTCATGGGAGCAATTCTGTTCCCATTAAGGTAGGTTCAGAGTAAACATGCGGCGGATATCTGGTGCCGTGAATGTTCATGCGCTGCATTCTGAAGGTCTCTGCTTCCCGTAAATGATTTGTTTGTATGAGAGTCCCGGACACCTCCTTTTTAAGCGCGTCTTTGCGCAGTTTTTGAGCTCTGTCAGCTCTGCTCTGAGGGTCTCTCACACCCCCAGGACGTCAGCTACAGGTAACAGCGATACTGATATACTTTTATTTTTTTATAATTAACGTCCCTCTCAGAGCCATGGGGGTGGGGGCAGATAGTGCTTTTCTGCCCCCATGTGACTTCTCTCTGTCATACCCGCTGCCTGGCTCTCGATTTAATCATCCCCCCCAGGGCAGATGAGCTGATGTAGACCCCTCTCTGGTCAGGTGTTTATGAACCTGCTGGGTCTGTGGGCATTCTGTCAGGCTGTAGCACTTACCTGTGTGTATGGGGGGAGGGTGAACTGGGCACAAACAGCATCATAAAGATCCCTGGTCCCTGGTTTTAACCTGCTGTGACTGTCTACTGCTCTGGGTCCAACCCAGTGATTTTGGACCTTGTCAGCTTCCTCCCGTCTTCCTGCTGTGGGGGGGGGGGGTGCCATCGGGGCAGACTGCCACTTTTTTAAAGGGCACGCGGCATCCTCTCTCTCTTGGGGGGTAAGGATGTAACTGAAGGCACTGACAACCCCCTTGACGGGCCCCCCCCTGCCGCTGTCGCCTCCAGTAATTAGGAGGATGCGGGACCACAAGGTGTGACGTGATTAGCTGAAATGGAAGACTGGGAATTGGCACACTGGACTATGGTACCATGGTGGGGGGGTGTTTGTGGTGGGTTCATTGTGTGTTCCTGCTGTCTGGGCACATGCTGGGATTTGCCAGTGAGCAGACAGACAGAAAACAAACCCAGGAGAGGTGGGCGGTGTGCTTTCTGTTACCCAGAAACCACTGCGGTGCTCATGATGCCCCGAGGGACCTGGTTTGTTTTTTTTAGAAGCTGGAGGGTTTGGGGCTGCCACAGGCACACAGGACAAGGCTGGAGCTCGGAGGGGATCCATTATCCTTATCTTGGTACCTCTAACATCCTGCCTTTGGTGCCAGGAAACCTCTGACCCCTGAGGAGCTGGCACAGGGGGGCGGAGCCCGCAGGAAACACGGCTGGCTGATCTGCCTGTTGTATCTCCCTCATATTGCTTTAAAATGCTGCTCCGTGTATCATAATGGATTTTCAGACCACTGTGCATATATCTGTGAGTCCGAGGCTTAAGACGGTTGTGGGTCTGACAGTGTCTCTCTCTCTCTCTCTCATTTCCTCAGAGTGCTTCAACTGCACCAGCTACACCCGCATGACGGACAGACTGACCCACATTGAATCCAAGGCAGGTGCAGTTGGCCCCATTGGAGGCAGTGCTTCATGATTGTTGAGGTCTTAAACAGAACCAGCCCAGCCCAGAATCTTTTTGCCGTTCCATCTGGGTGAAAAAGCGTCCCCATCAGATTATGTGTGTGTGGTTATGTGTCAGAGTGTGTGTGTGTGTGAGATCCCTTCTTTACAGGCTGAATTAGTAACACCTCTGATAGCCCATATTTCTGCCATCATGGGGGGGGGGGGGGACTCCTTCTCACCTGTTTTCCATTGCTTTCGCCTCCAGATCAAACAGCTAGAGATCGCTAGACCTCCATCTGTTAACGGCTGTCCTGGGGGGTCAACCGAGAACGAAGTGGATAGACCTCACCCCACCCCTCGTGTCCCCCAGGGGCCCCCCCTGCCAGGTGAGCTGGTACCCAGGGCTAACACTCCCTTCTGTCTGTTTCTAATGTAATCGGGCCCCTTGCCGGTGCACCTCCTGCCCCTCCCTCGTCACCACGCTATGTTCTTCAGGACCCAGAGGCCCCCCAGGTCCACCTGGACCTCCAGGAAACCCTGGGTTAATTGGCTTCCCAGGACCCAAAGGAGAAATGGGCCCCATGGGACTGCCTGGCCCAGAAGGCAACCCAGGTTAGTCCCCGCTCACCCCCTCCAAGGTCTTTAACACCTTAACCTAAATCTCGCCGCATCTGTCCAAATCATATGGGTTTGACTACTGCCAGATGCGATGTGATTGGTTACCGTCATTCATACAGGGCCGAAGGGAGACCAAGGCTACCCGGGAGAGATTGGGACGCCGGGACTCCCAGGCCTCCCCGGGCTGCCGGCTCGCCTCTCCGTCAGAGGAGATATGTTCGGTCAGTTCCCCCACATCAACCATGAGCCGTCTGACAGGGAAGTGGAAGAGAAGGTGTGTTGCTAGGGCCTCATTGCGGATCACAGAATGGCCCTGGCAACGCTGACGGCCCAAAGGTTGCTCTCGCTTTCCCCGGACCAGGTCGCGGCTGTACCTTCAGAGCTGCACCAGTAATAATGCGCCTGTTTGCAGAGGTGGATAGTTCGGATCCAGAAAGTACAAATCCAGACCAAGATTTTGTTTCAACCAACCAGAAGAGCATAAAGAGTCACAGTCACAGAGTACTCAACAGATTGGTTTAAACAAAATCGTGATCTGGAATTCTACTTTCTGGACCTGAACCATCTACCTCTGCCTGGTTATAACCTTGCTACGAGACCTCCTACATGACTTAGGTCAGTTTGCAATTCCTGTGTGCAGTTAAATTTAATAATGTGTTTATCTTCTATGATTAAGTATTTGTGTAGATAAATCTTTTTGAACAATCTTTTTTTAATTAACTTTAAATGTGCTCAGTTTGGGCATTTTAAGGTTGACAGCCATGATTGTGTTTCATTGTCGGAACACTAGAGGGCGGCAGACCCCACCTCTGGCAGCCCGTCTTGCAAGCTGCGTTTAATTTGAGGCCGCCTTTGTTGAGGACTGGTCTTGGGCCGTAGTCGGCCTGCTGTAATTCAGACCCAATTTGTAACCTGTCAGCACTATAGCCTGATTTTGGAAAGCAAAGATTGGCTCTCGGGCCAAAAGCCTTTTAGGAAAAAAAAACCTTTTAAATGAATCCCCATGGTGTCAAGCTACTTCACACTGACTGCCGGAGCTCCAGAAATGAGATCCAGAGGGATCTCTGTGCTCCCATTTATGTGGACAGCCGGGTAATTTGCAGGTGCGTGTCGCCCCCCCCCCCACCACCCCAGCAGAGAGGGAGGAGGGCGGCAATCAACAGGTGCTTGGTTCCTGGGTCATGGGAAACACGGTCCGCAACACTGCCCTGGTCCATGCTGTGTTCTCGGGCCTCCGTCATGGGAGCAGCAAACCAACCATCCCAGAAAAACCGGCAGCCCCAGTAAAGGAGCATGGGTCACATTAAATGCTGCATTTTGCATTTTGTTTTTTTTTTTTTTCCCCCAAAGTTTTTAAAAACCGAAGGACATTTCTCATCTTTCTTAAGATCACAAGACAAGATAACTCGAGTCGTGTTGCCTGTGGGGGGCAACCGGGGTGTGGAAATTGTATGAAGTAACAGGAGATGAAAAAGCCCTGTAAGACAAACCACTTGATGGTGACAGTATCATGTGCACACTGTACGTCTGCCACTTTCCCACAGACGTTTAAAACATTCGTCTTGCCTTCCTTTTTTCTTTTTGTTTGAAAGATGAAGACGCTTCTCCTTTGCGTGGCCCCGCTGGCCCCCCCGGTCCTCCCGGGCCTCCAGGTCCCACTGGGCCTCCAGGTAACCAATCTGCACATGAGAGACATCCTCAGACACTTCAATGACCTCTGGAGTCACTGCCCACATACACTCACTGTAGTTAACTGGGGACAGCTGAGCAGAAACAGCCACTGGCAGTAGCATTTGGTCCCGCAAACACTCAGGTGCTAAAAACACACTGTCAGCACCTGAGAAAACGGTCTGTGCTCGTCTGTTACATTGCCACAGGCTCCCCGGGACCCGCTGGAGGGCCAGGCGTTCTGGGCTCGGTTGAACATGACGTGAGTACGGTGACATTCTCCGTGTGGTGAGATGCTATGTAGACTTCGGGCCGCACGCCGCTGTGTGTGATAGAGAAATGCAGTGTTTTCTATGTGGTCCAGGTATGCCTTACCTTCTGGGGACCGAATGTCCCCTTTGTTTGGTTGCTTATGGTTACGGTCAGGGCTGGGTAGGTGATCATAATTAGCATTATCATTCTTCCCATAGAAATGTATAAGCGGTCCGAAAAGAGATCTAATTACGTGTGTGTGTGTGTGTGTGTGTGTCTTTTCATTTGTGTGCATGTGTTTCAGGGCAAGGACGGCTATTGGGGAAAACCTGGCAACCCGGGACCCAAAGGAGACCCAGGGTCAATGGTGAGCCCAGTCCTCTTATTCAGAACAGTCTTGATTAGTTTCCTTCCAAATGAACTAGCAATTGAAGTCTTTGAGGATTCCAGATCTCAATCAAATGTAAATTGGAGCCTAACCTGAATAATCACATGATAACGTGGAGAACATGTGCGGCATATGATTTAATAAGCTTGCCGGTTTATTTGTGCCTTAGATGAGGGAAACCTGGTAAATAATTATTAGTAAATAGAAATAATAATCATGAAAACGCAACCCTTCAACATCATGGCTAACGCCGTTTAAGTACAGGCCTCTGGCGGTCACTCGATGGGCCCTGATGCGCTGTTTTTACCCTCGTCAGGGACCCCCAGGACTGACTGGTGAGCAGGGCCTTCCGGTAAGTGGCGAAAGGCAGCTCTACACGCCTGCCAGGCTGTCGGACTTCATGACAGTCCCATGTGTCACAACATCATTTTGGACACTGAAAAGTTGACAGGAATAATTCTGGAATATTTTTAGTTATTCCGCAACAGAGTGTGTGTGCGTTTGCATCACCAGGGTGTTCCGGGGCCCAAGGGTGAGCCTGGACGGAGCATAGTGGAGGTGAGGAAAGATGGCGGTGCCCGTACCAAGCCGCAGTCGTGAGCGAACATGCAGATATTCAAAAACCCAGCTCTTCGAGATGTCAGCTTGAAACTGGGGAAGGCTTGTGATTGGTCAGAGCAGCCTTGGTAGGAGGGACTAAGAGACAGTGTGGCTCTTTGCAGAGTGAAGCTATACAGCAATTAAGGGAGGCCTTGAAGATCCTGGCGGAGCGAGTTGTTATCCTGGAGCACATCGTCCCCCGAGGTGCGTTTAAGGCTCAGGTTTCCGCCACTGTTAGGAGCAGATGTTAACACACCACCCATGTTTTCTGAGAGTTCGCTTAGGGTTTCAGTTGGGTTGAGTTTCTGAAGGAGCCTGGTATTAAGTGAAAGGTGCAATCAATTTCCTCCTTCCTCACAACCTCTTACCGCCCAATATGTTTGTGCAGAGAGTACAGCAGAACCTGGATCCGGGCAGGATATCCTCAGTGACCAGTCGCTACTGCCCACGGAACAGACAAGAAATGTGGAGACCTTTGGCTATTCTTCCTCACTCCTGCGCCCCAGTCACCTAGTTGGAAAGACCAGAGAGAGGCGAAACCACAACTGAAGAATGAAACGCGACTAATCAGCTGGTGGTGGTGGTGTTGGTGGGGGGGAAGCGGGTGGGGACTGAGAACTTTTTACTGGAATTGATGGGGAACAGTGAATGGTCAGGTTTATTCCGGTATTAGAGGAAATGACTCCTGGTCCTAATCCTGTCCATTCTGTTTACTGTGTCTTCTGTGGATGTATGATTAATGCGCTTTTTCACATTCTTGTCCTTTCAAGAACTGAAGGCAAGATTTTTCTTGGGGGAAAACGAAGCTCCGTTTCACTTATTCAGTATCAGATTTTATTTCATATTTAAAATCCTTTCTGAAATGTTTGCTTATTCCTCCAGACAGATCACTTGTTTCCTCCCAGACAAAATGCCTTTTACCCCCAGAAAGACTGGCTTTTTCCCTCCAGAGAGATTGCCTTTCTACTCCCAGACAGACCACATGTTTGCCCCCCAACAGACTTCCCTTTTGCCTCCGGACAGACCACCTATTTGCCCCCAGACACGCTGCCTCTTTCTCCCTCAAACAGATAGCCTTAGTTTTACCAAGGATCCTGCATCCTTTCTCTTGTCGTTTTTAGACCTGCATTTTGTATAGATAATATCTAACTTTGATAAGTATTTTATATATATATATATACATGTATTATCTGCAATCTGAGACGGACATACAGTCCAGGCAATGCTATGTGGCTCGGTTATCAGAATCACTGAGTTATGATGTAACAGTCCTGCACTCAGTCCCACTGGCTTCTTTTGAGTTTCCAGTTATTTGATTGATTGATCGATCTACCAGCTCCTCATTCACTAGCCCTTTAAACACGTATCGCTCTGAAGTTTTCCTAACCGAATGTGTTCTGTCACCGTAAAAGTGATCTACTGTAACTTCCAGCTACAACCCATTAAAGTTCCTTTCCCCCATTACTGTTCTGTTTCTCCTACATCCTCACAGAATTGGCTTTGACTCCTGCAGATCGGTGTCACCTTCACTTCCGAGATGTTTCTTCATGGGGGCGGAGTTTGCTCCATGGTCATTCGAGTGGAACATCTCCCCACGCACTTGCGCTTGTCCGACTTCAAAGGGAAGCGTTCGGATGGATCCCTTAGCGGCTGTCAGCCGTCTGTGGGGAAGGAACCACGTGGGGAACTGGGCGGGGGGGGGGGCTTTTC
>JAODKF010000042.1:4419161-4432274 GCA_026779585.1 Mormyrus proboscirostris | reverse complement strand
CACGTTTTTATGCAGCACTTGAGCAGCTCGGGTTCACCATGGAAGGCAGCGCTGTCGCGAAACTCGCCGGCTCTGTACTGTGATTTTATTGCACGTTTCATTGTTACGACGGCCTGCCGCAGTGCGTCTCTATGCGGCAGACACACAAATGTCTGCAGTGACAATAACAGGCTTCTTCTGCAAAGTGCACTTACATAAACTTTAATGTTTTTGCCGTTTTTCTACATATGTAAATAATACATGCTGCTTTCTTCCTGACGGGTGGGGCGGCTAAGTCTGTGTGAGAAGTTCTTCGGGGTTGTTTTGGTTGTGGTGAAATCGTCCAGATGTTTCAGGGGGTTGTAGTCCATGTTAGACTCTTTTAGGACATCTGTCATCAGCAGAGGGAGCGCATGTCAGTACTCTTCTGTTGCTATGGCTAATCTCTTACCCTGTGTTAGGTGTAATGCTCAGATGGTGACTCTATATTTATGTGAGAAAAGGCGCTTGTGGTTACGTCACAAAGTATAAATCGGCATGAATCATATAGCCTGTATTATACACTGCAATGAGCAGTAGTCAGAAACCATAACTGACATAATGGCATGACGCAGGCATGTGTTGTCATGTTTGTGTCTGGTTGTGGTGCGTCACACTCCCGTGTAAACGTGTTTACGAGGGGTTCACGGCACGCTTGCTTTTCCATTGAAACGCATCAGAAATCACGTCCCCTTCAGCATTAGGTGTAAAGGGTTAGGAGAGAGTCCCCCTGGTCTGTGAGGAACTGCGGTCACCCCCCCCCCCCCAGACGGGGTGTGCGGCCTTTGCATGCAGCTGCCTCCGGAAGTCGCTGTCTCTGGGTATCAGTTTCTTACTTTCTAGCATATTCCATTCGCTTCCCCCAAACAGGAAGCTGGTAAATACCACCAATGACCAGTGAGCATGACTTTTAGGACTATTGCAGCACGTCGGAGTACGAAATGGACAAATTGCACAGAAGTGTTCAATGGTGTGACCAAAAAAGGAAGCGGGAGATTCTCCTGGAAAGGAGAGGTTCAGCGAGGACAATGTGGAGCTTTTATTGGGTAGGAAACGGGCAGCAGTGTCTCGGGTGACGAGGAGGCCCAGGCTTGGCGGTGTGACACTACGTACAAGCAGAGGGTTTGAGTAGCTCTACCCACTCAGTCCTGCTCCTTGTCCTCTCCGTGGGTGATGACATAGCACAGGTTCTTGTAGTCCAGGTTGCCCGAGACGTCCAGCGGGAAGTTGGTGAACATCTGATTCACCTGTGGGGGGAGTCGCAGAGTGCCGAAGCACCGTGCTGGTGTAATCAGCAGGGAGAGCAGCGGGGGGGGGGCACAAGCATTTCAGTGTCACGGCGACCCAGGCCTGGGCAAGGACGCCAGTCCTCTTATCTGTCTCTCTTCCTCTCCTCCCCCCCACCACCGTCTAACCACTTTCAATAAGCACTTAGTCAGTTCGTCTCAGAGTAATCCACAGCCTATCCCAGAAACCGTAAAACTAAGATAAAATAGAGGTAAGTCCTTCGCACCAGCTGTGGTGAAGTACACTTTCTTCTGGTGATTTTAACTGAACACTCCCCCCCCCCCCCCAAAACACACTACTGCTATGGAGCTGTATGGCTGTAATTGGCCCACAGAGAAACCACATATGTCTGCTGATTCATGAAACTTCATAGTCTTTAAGAAGAAAGGTATATAAAAATAAAATTGGAATTTGGGTGTTATAAGAGTGGTGGGGGGGGCAAGTACAGTGGTAACCATCAAACGGTCTCCATCAGTACTGAGTCTGCCTTTTTCCAGAGCATGAGTGCTTATTTTCAGCGCGCTTAAATATTACACGTGACGCCTGCTATGTGAGACCTGTGTGTGTGTGTGTGTGTGTGTGTGTGTGTGTGTGTGTGTGTGTGTGTGTGTGTGTGTGTGTGTGTGTGTGTGTGTAGGCTTGTGAGAGAGAGACGCTGAGGTAATGTTTTGTGTTGAAAAATTACAGCATGATCTCACTGTCTGGGCACATTCTTCCTTTTAAGGCCTTGACTTTCACGGATCCTGGGCCTCTTTGGTTGGACGTCTCATCCCTGCTTTGAGGGCTGTATGATTCGCAGTGTTTGTGTGCATCAATTAGATGTCCTCCGCTCATCTCCAAGATATCGTAAAGGTCTGCTGGGGTGGCCCTTGCAGAGGCGCATCTTAAACTGCAGGGGGCGACTCACCTCAGCTTCAGTGAACTTGTCAGCTTGAGACATGAGGTTGTACTTGATTCTGAAAAGAGAAATGGAGTCAGGGGTAAAGTACAGCACTAAGATGTTTCACGGCCAGTGGTTGAAGGGAGGGCGTGTACCAATAATAGATAAGACAAGTGTAAGCAACCTGTACTCACTCATCGCCCTTGAGAAACCCTTTTCCTTCTGGGTCAAAGATCTTGAAGGCATTGAGAATGGTCTCCTCCGGGTCTGTGCCTAGGAGAGCGTGGCAAGACGGCAGGAACCAATGTCAATGAGGGAAGGAGACTTCAAACGACAGCAGCTTATGGCTGTGCAATCTAAAGACAGGCAGTTAGGCTGATTTATTTGTTCTGGGTATGTGCCCTGCGATGGCCTGGCATCCTGACCCATGGTGGCTGTGCTGCCTGGGAAAGCTTCCAAGCACCCTCTGACCCTGCCCAGGATGAGTGCTCTGAAGATCCTCGATACCGCTGGGCCCCAAAATGCTAAGTCCATGGCTTCAGAGGACAGTCTGAACCCAGGTAGTGACTGGCAGATGGGGGAGATCACCACCATTGACCCTGGGTGGGGGGTGGGGGGGTTTCAGCTGGCCGGAATATCTTGGCTGACCGCTGTGAGCATGTCCTGAAGCCAGGTGCCCGCAAGAAAGAGCCCCTGTGCCACCTGACCTCTGGCATGCTGGGAAAATGGCTGAAACAAAGAGCTTTAGGGTGGGGCACTACAAAGAACCGCCCCTATTTATGCCACCTGCCAAAAAAGTTCTAGAATTTCTGGAAGGGAAATTTCACAGGGAGTAAGTGGCTCACCCTTCAGTTTCTCTCCAAACATTGTGAGGAAGACAGTGAAATTAATGGGCCCGGAAGCTTCTTTCAGCATGTCGTCCAGCTCCTCGTTGCTCACATTAAGGCGCCCTGTGGCACACGGCTGGGGTTAAGCATGGCTGACCGCTCGCTCTAGGAGAAGGGCATTCGCTGTATGAAACAGCACAATGGCATTTGGTAATCGTGAGCTATCTGTCACAGAGCTTTAACATGCTATTCATGCACCGGGGTGGTTTACTGGAGACTTGGTCTGGCTCCGTCACTGGAGGCTCAGCTACCTAGAGCAGCAAAGGTGTCCCTCAGGTCATTCTTGTCAATGAAGCCGTCTCTGTTCTGGTCCATGATGGTGAAAGCCTAGCATGGAGAAGCACGTTAGAGAAGTCAGGGGTGTCGTCTACCATAACCTCGATCCTGGAGACAATCAGTGCTCAGAGAAAGTCTCGGGAAGCTTGATCCTCTAAAAATGCTGCAAATTTATGATTTCATAATAAAAGTCCTCTGCACTGTCACTGCCATGATTGTCTTGACTGACTCATTCAGTTCTGTTCTTGCCATTTCGCTATTAATTGCAGTTGCAGTCGCTGGATATTAAACACAAATGTTTGGTGTTTTATGTGGTGTTTGGTGTTACTAATTAAAAAGCACCCAGTGAAGCTGCTTGTCAGTGAGCTTTTTAACTCAGAGCAGCTCTTTTAGACCTATAATTTGGGTTTCAGTTTATTACTACTCGAAATTAATGTTTTATTTAAAACTACTGGTTGTTTCTAATGTGATATATACAGTGTGTATATATATATATATAATAAAGTAATGAGTTTTGTTATAAAACCAATAAATGTGAATTAAGTAATCATCCCAAAACTTTCCGTGAGCACTGAACTTAACCATAGGCTACGTTAACTAGACACACCCCTCTCCAAATGCTGAATCTACATGATCTTGAATAGTGTGGTTCTGGGTACTCCTGCTCCGAATGGTCCCCGATGTCAGGCACCGGAATCAGAGGTGGGTAGTTCCAGAGAGTAAAAATCCGGACCAAAATTTTGTTTCAACCAACCAGTTGAGTGTTCTGTGACTGTATATACTCAACTGGTTGGTTGAAACAAAGTCTTGGTCTGGACCTGAATTAACCATGTTTGACCAGAATATTCATGCTGGAGTGGGCCGGGGTGGCATTGTGGAGCTGCCAGCTCACCTCCTTAAACTCCTGGATCTGAGACTGCTCGAACATGGCGAATACATTGGAGCTCGCTCCCTCTTTCTTCTTGGCCTTCTTTGGAGCCTAGAACAGACAAACAGGGGGGCTGCAGTGTCCCACAAGGTCACGCAGCTGATGGGGCTACGGGGGGCTGCTGTCTGGAGACCCCACAGGCCACCGTGAAAAAGCTCAACACAAGAAGCGCTGCCTGGTTCACTGTGATTAACCTCAGCTGATGGTATCGCCGCTAAACCACGCCAGACATGAGACCTCTCCCCTCCACACCTCAGAGGACGGCGAGTTCTCAATCTGCAAAAAGGTGCCCAATTTTGGAGGCGCCTGGTGAATTCGCATAGCGACCCTGACCTGCCGTGTTATTCATTACCAACCGGTTCCAGCCCCCGCCTCTGCGGCCGTGAAAAGGCAAAAACAGTAACTGCATATTTTATCTGAAATTAGTTATGGCCGAAATCATGTCTCTCTGGCTCTGTCTTGACTTGTGACAAAATATCTTATTTAATCTATGCTCCGCTTTGATTAAGTACACCATCATTCTCAAATCTACTACAGATACAGGCGGATCATCACAAAATTTTGAAGCCTTTTTTTCCTCAGTTCCAGTATCAGCATAGTTTTGAGTTTTGCCTTAGTAGGGCAGCCCAGAGCACTGACAGCGATACGTCTCATTAAAGAGGAAAGAAGCTTCCCCTAAAGCCTCACACCTGACTGCGTTCCCTCAAAACAAACGGGGCCTCTTCTTCACTATGGACCCCAGTAAAGTCAGCTGGCACAGAGGATGAAAAGATAGGCCTACCATACTGAAGAGCTTCTCCTCCTGTCTTTGTCAACAAACCCCTGAAAGCAAGCAGGGCGACCTCTCCCTGACTTATATATCTGCGCCGCTGCTTTGCTCTGGCGGCCCGATCTAAGTTTAGAATATGGGGTCTGTCTGGAAGAATCCAATAATGATCCATAAATCCAGGCATGAGGGTTATGCAGGCTACACAAGCCCAGGGGGAAAAATGTCACTTTGACCCCTGTGGTCATCACACATACTGGAGTGCTGTGCAGGCCACAGGCAATGGGAAGGGCTTAGCAGATCCTGCATTTATCGTTTGTTTTTGCGTTTTGCTCGGCCGTTTGTAAGGGTGTGAACAAAGTGTTAAGCCGACGTGCTGAGGATCTCAAGGGCTTCCTAATGGCCAGACTGGGAATTGACCGGAAACAAGCTGGTTCAAGTACGAGGGGCCACAATCTCGGCGTCCAGGCCAGCCGTAGGGACAGCAAGCGTGACAGCTCACGGCACGGCACGGCACGGGGAGAGAAACGTGCATCCCAGCTGATGCTCACACAGAAGGAAAGACCCAGTTTGTCCAGCTTAGAAGAAGGTCACACATGACAGATGAAAGCTAGAACCAAATGCAGGTTTCACATGTGAGGACCGAAGATTGTAAAGAGACGGATAAGCGCTTCATGCCCGGAGGTATTTTACCTAAAAGTCCTCAGTGGGATGGAGCTCGGTCACATGACCACGCAACGAGACACTGAGACGCAGGAACGAACTCTAACACTAAAAATACAGACTGATGTGTCGGTCGGGGATTATTTACACGTGCCCCCCCCCAAGGCTGGGGGCAGCTGACTGACACACATAGTTATTCATCAGAGGCATGTGGCAAAGTCCTCTTGCCCAATACCATAAAGGGGGGGGCTTCTTTTAATGAGCCTCTGATTGATATCTGCAGGAATGTTAGCAATTGTGCTGGTGGAAGGGGTGGGGTGCATGGATAAAATAGTCTGATCCATAGAACTAGGGCAACATTCAGCGTGCAGGGATCTGGGGGGGGTGCTGGGGGGGGAGGGGGGCTCCATTCCTCTCGGTTTGCTTTAGGGGCCACATTGCTGGCTCTTAAACTGGCCTCAGCTTGGCTCCGAGCTCAGTTCCTTAACCACTGCGCCACCTCCTGCCTGACACACAAATAAGGGTAAAAAAGTGTGGTGTCATTGCACACAAAAGCACATCTGAGTGGGTGACACCCCCACTGCCATCCACTCATCTGATTGTCAATCAGGGATGATTGACAGACTACTGCACCACTAAAATAGGCAGGCCCTACAAGAGCCTTTCACTGCTTTCATTTCGGCACTGTCATGCGTGGTTTGAATGTATGAGCAGACGACCGACATAATAAATCTCATTGTGAGCTCAAATAAGATCCGATGTGTTTGCCATGTGTGGGGGCAGGACCCCCACCTAACGGCAGCTGGCAGCTGGGTAGGGTCTATCATAAGGGGGTGTGTCTGCACAGCGAGGTCCATCATCTCTGGCTCTTAGTCCAGGGAAGCAAAGCTCATGTAACCTTGTCAGATAACTGAACGATGGCCTCCATCATAGCGGACTGGATGAGATCTGCTGTCTGGAGCGGCCACTAGACAAGACCTACTTGCACTCCTTTAATCTTTTTTTTAATCTGCAAAACCTCTCAGAAGACATGACTAAATCTTTAATAACCCGCCTGCCACATTTTACACCACGTTTTGCCTCAGGACATACAGAAAAAAGATCACTGGAAGACTTAACCGATACCAACCACGTATTATCAAATTATATTCCATAGCTTACTGGTTTTTTAAGTTGTGTAGCCTATGTTATGGGAATTGTCTACAGAAACACCAAAAAAAATCCAAGTTTTCATCCTGACGAATACAAAAAACTACAGCCTAAAATGCTTCTTTTCGAAAATTCAAAAAAAGAACACTGCTTTGCGTGTGTCTGTGTATTTGTGTGAGTCTTTTGTCTTTCCCGTCTATGAAAAGCCACTGTCTCTTTGTGAAAGTGATACGGCCAGGAAAGCACACACCTGTTGATATATATCCCGAAACGGCACTTCTTAACAATACTTATTTGGACTAGAAAGTGCTCCAGTATTTCTGGTTTAGTCACATGCAATTTTCCTCACTCACCAGAACTGCACATTAAGTCCCTCGCAAACAGGTCTGCCTTAATATTGCGTGTGGCTGCACATTTTTAAGTACCATCCAGTACAGTGCCTCAGATATTCCATGCATTTTAAACTGGTTATTTTTGGCCAAATTCTCATCAGTTATAGGCTATTATTTACCATTTGCATAGCGGTTTTCCTACAGATGACTCAAACAAATGTGTGATTTCATTAAATCCTGAAACAACGTGCCTAATTTGAATCCTTTAATCTTCATAGGATATATTCTGCAGTTTTAAGTGAAATTCAGGGTGGGCTTTAAATCACTTCGTTCTGTATGATTCATTAGGAAATGATTAAAAACACCAAAATTGGTTCCTTTTAACTAGGCCATAGTTAAAAAAAACAAGGCAAGCAGAACCGTTTTTTTTTTTTTGTAATTTAATACATAGCTTAGTTCTCAGCCTGTTTAAAAGCATAGCAAGACAAAACGACAATAATAAAATACAACTTGGCTGTGGTAAATTTAACTTTTAGTGGGCGCTTTACGACCCAGAAGCCATGTTTCTTATATTTAATTACAGCCAACTACAGGCTATGTGTAAATGTAATTCAGTTTAAACATACCATTACTTGCATTGTCAGCAAGCCAAAATAACGAGAATGGGGCATGTTTGAAAATAGTTATCTAGTCGTTATATGTTCTGGTCAAAGATGTAGCCTAATAAGTTTAAGGAATAAACTAATACAATTGTTCAAGGAAGTGAAACGGCTAGTGTTTACGGTTGTATTGTATGTTGGAGCTGCTTATTTTGAAAATGAGGTGAAAAATATTTTGACTGGCGACGGTTAACATAGTTAGTATAGTTCACATGAGTCGGTCTTGGGGGGAAATAAGGAGTTAGTAACGAATGTGGGTTGAGGCGGCCACCAAACTACGCGGTGGTGGGTGGCAGGCGTACTTCCCGTTGTGGCCATTAAGGGGCACTGTTCTCCATCTTTCACTTTCAAGTTCAAGTCCGCAGACGGATTACAACGCAGATCCTGCAGAAAAGGTCGCGAAACTCTGATCAGGAGACACAGTCGGAAAATGGTCGGCTGGATGGATGGAGTAGTAGAGGTTTTTTTGGATGTTAACCCATCACTTTACAAAGACTACATTCGTTGCATGTACGGATTACAGTAAATGATATTAAATACCGGCAATTGAACTTCTTAACTTAACATTCCAAAAAAGTGTGTTTTTTTAAATAAGCACCCAAAAATAGATCCGACATGATTTCGGTACTGAAATAAGAGAACATATTTTTTTTCATTTTTTATTGGACGAAATTTATTGTATATACATTATGAAATGAACAATAGATATAAAATAGCATATTTCAGCATAAGTTCATTGATTTTAATCAAATTATTAGAAATTACAACCTTTTAAATAACACTGTTAAAAACGTGTGCCTCACATAAATAGAGATGGCAGTTTCGGCTTCGTGTGTACCCACACAACGCAGGGCTGTCGATCCAGCCATGATCCAGTCCACATTTTACCGGTCAGAAAAGCGCCGTTTCCCGTTCGATAACTCCGTTCCGCGGCCTTGTTCGATACGGCCGCTTGCTGTTCGATAACTCCATTCCGTGCCGATGTTCAATAAGCGAAGGCCCTGTTCGATCACTCCGCTCCACGTTTTGTGCCATCCCCGCCGCTTCCCCGAACTCCAGCCCCTCGCTCTCTCTCTGTCGGCCTCTCACTTCGTCTCAATATGTCTCAAGATGGCGGCCAGTGCGGGATCGATGTTTCAATATTGGAAGCGCTTTGATTTACAGCAGCTGCAGGTCAGCCCTTTTCCCTCCCTCCCTAATGCCTTGCCGTGTTTTCTTCGGGGCAGTTGTGGGGAAGGTGGTCGCGCAGCGTTCGCCTAGCCGTCGGACTCCGGTCTCCCCCACACACTGACGCTTGCGACTACTCTCGGAGCCCCTATGCTCCTCCCGCATCGATTAAAAGCGGCGCTCCTGGCCGATTGGAGATTGATCCCCTTTGTTCGGCTTCCATCGATCGGCCACCGCGGGCACACAGCAGCGCCGACCGCCTCGGGCGCGTCACGCTGACCCGGACCCCCGCCGACGGGGTGCTTTGGCTGAAATGCCGCGTTGGCAGGCGGGCGCCCCCCGGGGGCGCTTCTGGGTGTTTTAGGTGGGCTGATCGGCGGGGGTGTCGGACGGGGTGTTCGGTGCGTTTTTCACGGACTGGGCTCTGTTTGAGGGGAGCGCGTCCGGCCGCTCCGGGCTGTCGCGGGTGGCGCTGTGGCTCCCGAGACGGCGGCGCCGCTTCCAGCACAGTGACTTTTAAAAACTTGTTTTCTCGGGCTTTTTTTTCCAGCTTTCCGAGCATTTTCGGTGTGTATGCCGCCTCTATCCGTGTTGGTACCGTGGCGCACCCCGAGTTTGTCCCTCACGTGCTGCTTTGCGGACGCTCGCAGTGGGACGTTAACTAGTTAGTTATGTCGGTGATATAATTAGCCCGGTATCCTCGGCTTGTTTACCCTGCCACCCCCCTCCCCCGAGTGGCCAAGTTTAACGTCGCTTTCCCCGGGCACTCACAGCGCTCGTTAATCCGCCAGCAGTCACTTTGTTACTCCGCTGACTTTGCTGTTTCTGAACCGCTCCAGCTTTGTTTTCCCCCCCCTAAATATCCGACAGTAAACCTTAAACCGTAACTAGCTGCCACTCGGTGGACAGGTACTGTACGTTTCTACTTTGATTCCAAGCGGACTGTCCTGTACAGTGTTTTGCTGCTGGTCTGTGGAGTATGTTTTCATATATTACTTGATTTGTAGGTACTTTCTTTGAAAGACTTCTCAGTGGCGGGCCCCTGTCCGGAGAGCATGGCTGCTGGTAACCTCGCAGATCTGAGGGGGCGGATATGATCATCATTTTCTTTTTATAAAAATGTAATTAAAGTCTGTCCTTAAATGTATCTACATCAAAATGGGGGGGGTCACGCATCGGTTGGGCCGGGGATGTGTCGCCGACCACACGGTTCGGTTGCTTTTTGGTAAATACCGGGTGACCTGGGTGGTTGACTGTAAAGGGCTCACTGTGAAACTGTGAACCTCTGTCCAGTAATGGGGGGGGCTGCTGCAGCAGCAGCTCCCCGGCCTTTCCTGGGGCTTTCCATGTACCTGAATACCCATCTGTCGAACTGCTGAGTAAATTGCTGAGTTTTTGGGAACCATTTGCTCCGGTCGCTCAGAGGACGATGGGGTCCCGTTCTGAGTCTAGGTTCCTCTCAAGGTTTCTTCCTGCCAGAGGGAGACTTGCTTGGTGGGGGTTTGGGCCCGTTATATGTAAAGTGCTTTGTGACAATAACTGAATTGAATTAAGTCCTTCATTGGGTGACCCCCCCCCGGGTCAGCTTGCAGCTCTCTGGCCTTTTCTGGGGCTTTCCATGTACCTGAATGCCTGTCTATATAAACTGCAGAGTTACTTGCTGACTTTTTGAGCAATTAAGGCCTTAATTGGGTGGGGCGTTATGGTCCTGGTATGGGAGTAGATTAAAAAAGTTGTTGGGTCGGTCTGTGACGAATGTAAGACGGTTCGTGGGAGTTAAAACGGTTGTGTATCACATGGCCACCGTGTTTTAATGTGGCCGTTTGAAGTTGTCAGACAGGGACCTGAAAACGCCTTTATTACTCTGTTTTACGATGGATACTAGTTTCTGACGTTTATAGTGACCTTTTCATTTAATGGAGTCTTAGTGATTTAAAAAATGAAATTGGTAGGATCTCGCTGTTCAAATATGATAATCGGCAATGTTTGAAATGGCGATTTAAAAGTAACAAGTGTCAGCTTAAGTGTCCTTAAAGGTGGAAGTATTGAAGTGGTATTTCACCTTCACCACCATTAAACCGAGGCAGCTTCTGCATTGCAGGACTGCTGGTTCTTCTAACGTATAAAATGACTGTAATCGCGTATAACCTTAGCAATAACGTATCGTTCAGGGTGTGCCTGCTTTTAAGAATAGTTTTGCTTGCAGTTAATTTTGTTAATACACCTCTCCACGCAACTTTATTTGTGCCGAATTCCTTCAGGTTTGATGGCTTCGCCCTCTTCAGGCTCAGGTTCCTGTTTTCTCCTGAGATTCGAACCTATGATGGTATGGTTCTTGAAGTTGGCTTCTAGGAATGTGGTCAGAGCATCGCTTGTGTTTTGTTGTGGTTTAGACAAGTGGCCTTTTCTGCAGTGTTTTGTGTATCTGCGTTCTGAAGCGCTTGGTCTCACTCGAAGGACGCCATGAAAACATGCTCTCCCACACGTGTTCGAACCCGGTCCGGCCGCGATGGCAGTAATTAAGGTGGCCTCTCGGATTCTCTCAGAAGAGGCTGTGTATTTCTGGAGCTGCTGGGTTTATCTGGTGTAAGAAGCTAGCCGGGGTGCTTGCATGTGCGATTGATGATGGTTTATTTACTTTCCTGCTGTGAAGTGGTTTCTGGAATATGGCTATTTTAGGAGTTCTTTTCTGTTTGTTCTGTTCTTTATTCTTTCGATTTTAACTGTTGGCTGGTGGTTCCTTAAAATTGCTTAACCCAGTAGGATTCCCTCCACAGTGCCTTGCTAATTACGTATATGGCGTCTGTTAAAATGGTGCCCATTTTCTTAATTTCTGCTTTATTTGAACTCATCCCACAGACTAGCTGACTAGTCAGCCTGTCTGGTGTTTTTCTCCCTTTCTTTCTCTGCCTTCTGTCCTGCTTAATCTTAGCCATCAGCTGACATTTCGCAGCCTGTTCTTTCATGTCGTGCTGTGAATAGAGGATTCTCGCAGGGCTTTGGAGGGACACGGCCGCTCACCTGCTTACGGGAGGCTCCACAGTGAGAAAGCTCTCCTCTGTGGCCAGAAGGGCGTTCCCTTTGTTCTGTCTTGTAATTAAGTTTGATTTGGCTGTTTACGTTCCATGCAGAACCAGAACGCCGTCGCCTCCGTCCGGATGTGGGAAGGCCGTCCTATTTCCAGACGCTGTGTCGGAGTGAGAGCCTGGTGTTAATTAGTCACCGCGCTCAGGATGTTTTATGATATAGCCGGGGGCTTCATTAATCGCTGACAGGTGATGCTCATTTGGACTTAACGGGTTTTTCCGTTCCCCGTCTCCTTTTTGCAGGCTTGTCAGTTTTCATAATGAACTTTAATTAAAAAACTGGCTTTTTGATTTAAAGGTGTCCAGATGTTTGACTGCTGCTGCGCGGCTCCAGCCTGCGTTTATTGGGACCCAAATGCCATTCGTTTGCTGTTAAGGAGGCTCAGATCTTCCAGTGATATTTACTGCCCCTCTCTGTCTGCGTTTGACTCTGTCGGTGTTCGGGACCCGGACGGGATCCCAGCCGAAAGGCACTCCTGTTAGAGGGTGCTTCAGAGAACGGGGGATCGCTCTCCTTTCGGCAGTTTCATCAGCCCCTAGCCCGGGGGATTTCTGTAGGATCTTCCTTCATTTTACAGACACCCGGACGCCACGTACGATTAGCTCGGAGTGAAACGTAGCAAGAGACATAGGTGGAGGCTGAAAGGGCAGCCAGTCCCATGGCGACTGGGCGGCCAATAGGGGGAGGGGTGCGTAGCCAATGACAGCAAACCTCCTGGATCAGGACTGTTTCCCCAGCGTGGCACACCGTGCCGGTTACGGCAATACGATGGCATCGCGGTTTGGGAGGCGGCTGCTTGTGAGAAACCAGCCACGTATCAGATTACCCCCCCCTCCCCCCCCCCCAACCTTGTCTTACAAGCCACAAGTACGGAAGGGCAGTACCTGTTGAACTGGCTGCTGCCCCCCCTTGGCCGGGGGGTGTTACGATTCCAGCCGTGGGAACGGAACCCTACTCTGAAGTTGCATATTTCTTGATTTTAAAAACCGGATAATTCCCTCGCAACAACGATGC
>JAODKF010000042.1:4366682-4380247 GCA_026779585.1 Mormyrus proboscirostris | reverse complement strand
GACCCACCAGTACTTCTGTTGCCCCCTGCTGGACTGGAGACTTTGGTGTGAAGCAGAATAGCATTTTGTTTGGGTCTGGGTTAGGTTACCCTAGGCTTGGGGGTGTATGTGAGTGTCAGAGAGACAGATGAGTGATCGTCATCCAAGGAGCAGGCGAATCTCCATGAATGCCCCCTTACCCATAGTCCTATGGAGCGTTTCTTTTTGGTAAGCCATGTTGGAACTTGTATTATTCATGAGTCCCTAAGACAGTGGGCTCCATGCTTTTACTCATCCATTAATCAGCCCCCCCCCCATTATAAAAAGGGTGATGTGCTGGGAGGTGCAGGGCTTAAACTCACACGCACGTGTGTGTGTGCGCGTGTGTGTGTGTGCGCGTGTGTGTGTGTGGGGGAGCTGGAATGGATGGTTTCGGTGGGTCCAGTCATCCTCAGACATCTCATTCTAAGCCTAAAGCTGCCTTTCCGTCCATCACCTGGTGACATTTGGAATTAGAGGTTGGATTGAAACTCCACGGTGCTTCCTGCAGGGGGTGAGAGGTGTCCGTTTTAACCAGGAGGTCAGTTTAAGCTTGTGTTCTTTCTCCCCCCCCCCTCTTGCACATGGGCTTGCTGCATGTATTGTCAACCTGGGGAGAGTTTTCCTATTGGGTTTGAGGGAAGCACAGTGCCCCTCTGAGGAGAGGAGAGGATTATGGGGCTGGGGGGGGACAGCAGAGTGTTGAGTATACCTGAAGTGTTTTCTGTTTGCCTTTGTCCCTGGGTCCAGTCCAAGGTGAACATGAGTTTAGCAGAAGCATTAATGTGTTATTGCCAATGTGCAAGGGGTCCGAGGTCCTGCCAGGCCCGTGGAGGGGATGTCATTAGCATGAATAGCTGCCTTTGGTTTTATTCTTAATGTTTGAGAGATTCTGATCTTCACAATGTATATAGAAAATGATCTTCGATTGTATAATATTGTCCAATTGACCATGGTGTATCTGTATAGCTTTGGGCTTGTTTCAGAGTTGGAGCAATGAATGCCCCCAACAACGTGCTTTTGGATCCAGCTCCTTTGCCTTTCCCTGGGGTGTTTCCATGGAAACAGACTCACGCTGTCATAACTCCCCACTGGACGTCGTGTTGAACGGATTTCCTGTTACAGCAGCTGCTTGAGTCACATGACTGTGAGGTCATAGGCAGACGGAACCATCCAGCTCGGCAGTGGCATTAGGTGACGGCAGCAGTGACTCTGCCTCGCCGTGAGCACGCAGCAAAGTCCCCACCCCACCACCGACACGCCTGTACACTCAGGTGACACTTAAGGTTATACTGTTATACTGCTGGGTGTTACAGCAGGGCGGCTCCGTCCATCGTGACCAGCAGCTTTCACATTACAGGCCCATGTTTTAACTGCTGCGCCCCCTGCTGGCCAAACTCTTTGAAACGTGGAACATAAGGACTGAAAGCCACCTGTGATCTGCAGCCTCCATCAACTGCTGTCACATATTGCACACCCGTGTGTGTGTGTGTGTGTGTGTGCGCGTGCGTGCATGCACGTACCTGTCTCACTGTAGCCGTCCTGTGTGTCTCAGCCACCAGCAGGTAGAGTTGTGACATCAGCGCAGCCAGTGGCCAAAGGTGTGCAGCTGGAGGTAAACAGCTGACATTCAGCTTCAAAGCGCTGGCTCAGGAGGGGGTAGAGGGGGTGTGTGTCCCGTCAGGACAGTGCCCACCATCCTCCTCTTTCCTCCTAAAGCCCCCCCACAGTTGGCTAGAAGAATGTCTCTGTGAGCAGCTTGATTCAGTCTCCAGGTGACAGGAGAGCTGTGGCTTTGAAGGTAACGATGGGCGAGATCATCGCACTGCCAATCGCAGCCTCGGTCTCCTGCATCCCGGGGCAGAGCTTGAGGCCTCCCTGGGTCCCCATCACGCACAGGGCTGCTCGCTCTTGTTTTATTCAGACTGATATCATCCTGGCCGGCTCTAGTCTTTAAGACCATGCATCAGAGAAGTGACTTCATTACGGTTCACTGTTTTTAGTTATTAATATCTTGTTGACTCCACCCGAGCCTTTATATAAGGAACTCAGGCCCACGGATGTTACACCTTCCCCGCTTACGACTGTGTTTTTTGTGTTTTTACTGGAGTAAACAAACCGTGCCCCAATTCCTCAACCCCTGGATTTTGTTTATTACCCCCCTGACTTTATATGGCCATCTAGGTCCCCACCCTCTACTGCTGCCCAAGCACTGCCTGTCCACGACCCCCCCCTTAATCTCCAGGGGTTATCAGGAAGGACTGATAAACTGACTCTTCCATGTTTCATCTCGCTCTCCTTACAGTAACCTATAGATACTCTGGTTAACCATCCTGTCTCAGCAGCCCAATGGTGGCATCGAATCATCTGATAACTGACAGAAGACATTGAAATTTTGTGTGTATAAGTTAGACTGAAGTACGCTCACACTACCGCTTGCACAAAAGTCTGTATAAAATCAGACATTCTCTTTTTTGTTGTTTGCTCATTACAATGTCACTTGTATTAATGCTATTCACCAAAATGTCACCCATGGAACAGGACCACCTTTGTGGTCTAGAAAATCTTTAAATACGTCTGCAGATATACTATGCTACAGCACAATTTGCCAGTGAGCAGTAATAATTATGTTGAGGTATTTTTCGCATAAAAGGCCGAAAGCTTCAGCATTGCACGATTACAGCCCCCTCCTACATGGCTTCAGCTTCGTGCTGTTTGCACGCCATGGCTTCTGCCCCTGTGCGCAGTGCGTGCATGTGTGTGTTGGGGGTGGGGGGGGGGCGGTGGTGGTGGATGCCATTTATATCGACTCGCTCAGTTTTCTATGTACTTCTGGAAACAATGCTGCATGTGTGTGTGATGAGTGGAAATCGCAACAAAATATCTAAGGCAACTTATTTATGAATGAATGGAATAAGAAAAAGTATCAGTAACATTTTCTACATAGTATCTAGATTTAACGAATAAAAATAATGATCTTGTTTCTGCATAAAATGCATCAGTGTGGACACGGTTTATAGAAATGTTAACATTACTTAAAAAACATCCTGTACAAAAATATCGGGGTCTTTCTGCAAGGAAGACTTTTGTCTTGCTGATACAGGCATCCAGGGAACATCTGGAAAAATATCTGTGGGTAGTTAGATAGACTGTCAGACACATGTTTTACAGTTTTGCAGCAGGCCAGAGCAGTCCCCAGGTCTCTCCAAATCTGTCCAACATGCGAATGCTAAGATGCCTCGTTGACACATGGGGCATTCCAAACTCCATAGCATGCCTTGTGATTTCAATAGACCCCCGCTGGTATGCTGTGCTGAGGGGAACAACGGACAGTTGAACCACCGACCTTCCGTAGAATGATGATTTTCAACTGAAGAAAATATTGCTCTGTGTCTGAATAGCCAGTGCCATTAACACACCGGACATCGCCCGTCCCAGGGGGGTTGGACAGGGAGGGAGACTGGTGGAGTAAGAGTGGGACAGTTCCTGTCACGTGGACCCACCTATGCGATGGTTAACGGAGATCACGGATACACCAACGTAACAGGATTAAGAAGCGTGCTCTTTCTGTCTCCTGAAGATCTCGTCCAGGATTTCTGAGATTTCTGAGATGTAGATTCAAACAAGTGCACTTCATTTGCAATCAGAAAAGGCATTCTGCAAATGATACTCGTTTAACGCCCTGCAGGGGGGGGGGGTTCCTTTCTCCTGCTGGCAGATGAAGTTTGATGAGATGAATAGAGTGAGATTCTGTGGTCCAAAGCCAGACCCCTGGCTTCCGCTCGTCTCTCTCTCATGGCTTTATTTATTTCTCTTCTCAGAAGTATTTATTGATACCTAATATGCGCTCTCGAGTCTCAAAGGGTGCATGAGATATTTTTGGTTTCGGTTAAACTGCTACGGCTAACTTAGGCTTCGCCGATACATTTGCTAAGGTCTTGCTGTCAGGACGTGAGAACTGGGGCAGACATGTAGACCCCCCAAAAGTTAATTTGGTTTAATTCATTCCCCAAATAAAAAGACCTTTGTCTTTAATAAATTATTAAGGTGTTTCCCCCCTCCCAATATCAAACTCTACCTAATGCTATTTACTTTGATCAGTCCCCTTTGTAACTGCATAACACCAAAGGTGGAGGTTAATTCCGAACATTATTTTTCATTGTCTTATTCCACAACTGGAGCCCAGAATGAATTAGCCTGTGTTTAATGCAATGTGTGGAGGCTGTTTTGTTACGATGTTCAATAAATAAATGTCATTTAAATAATTAAATTATCCTTTAAACTGTCATTTAAATGATAGTTTAAATCATCATTTAAATCAAACCAACAACCATTTAAATCATCTGTCAGTCACCCACCCCAAACTGAGTGGGCGGTCTCTAAGCAACATGTAACATCTGATTGGTTATATTGCAAAGTAAGTCACACCAGATCGATCTCGCCTAGTCTATTGAATTCTCATTTATAACCGCGTTTAGTCTGATCCGTCCTAAGGCTGTTTATACATCCCAACTTCCCCGAATCATAAATAAGCTCCTAACTTTAGGATAACAGTTAAGTTATTGTCCCTACCCTAAGACGGGAAATGTGTATTACACAAGCTTCCAAACTTCCCAAAACCTTAAATAAACTCTTCAAACTTTAGGATAACTACACATTTTTATCAACCGGATTTTAGATTCTCATTTAAATGATTATTTAAACGACCTATTTATAAAAAATAATTTAAATAATCATGTCAATTATTATGATTTTAATAAACATATTAAATTACATATTTATTTATTGAACATTGCCACAAAACACGCTCCACACCATAGCAATGAAGCCAAGAAATTGTGCATTAAATTTCTCTGTTGGTTTAGCGTTTACATAGGTGGGTGTTTAAAGTTGACTGCACTAAAGGCTTACATCGAGTCCGAATTCACGGTTATAGTGAAGCATGGGAAACAGCAGCTTCGGGAGCCCACTTAGTTTCAGACGTTGTATGTTCTCCGCGAAGTTTTGAAAATTAGATGCAGCACGCGACTTAAGTTTGGACTTTTTGAATATTTGACGTTTTATGGGAGGAGAAGTCGTGCGTCAGTAATTGCAGCATTTCCTCTCCAGACGGATCTGGTGCGCAGAAGGAGTGAACACGGATAAAGCTGAGTTTAAAATCCTTAGTGGGAGATCAGTACACGATTGTGCTAAACTCTCACCACCCAAAGGAAGAAAGAAAGAAAGATGCCCTCCCCTCTAACTGGGCTTTTAGTTCATGATTATTACCAGAAGTTTTGCACCCGTCTTTCAGCACCGCTATATATTGCAGTCTTTAGCCTGGGAAGCCATCAGAAGCGCGCGTGGCTGATGACTGGAAAAATGCTGCGCGTCTCCTTTAAGCGCCAACGTGCACCAAACAGATGACAGTGACCGGGGGGGGGGGGACCCACCCCCCCCCCCCCCCCAAAAAAAAAAAAAAAAAAATCATGAGCGCGCGCGCGCGTGTGTGTGTGTGTGTGTGTGTGTGTGAATGTTCCTCCAAAGCCCACGGATCAGTGTACGTAGGACGGAAGCATGGGAAAGATGTAGTGGCTCGACATCCAAGAAATTTCCAACCCCACATGCGACAAGGTGTAAAATCGGTTTGAAAATAAGCAGTCGAACTTCCCATATTTAAGGAAAACTCCATGCAGTGAGGGACAGTTTACAAGGTAAGGTTTCTCCCCCGTAAGGTCCTGCGTTCTTCCCAGTCAAAATTCGTTGTATTTTATATTGCTGTAAATGTTAACGACATACAGGAGTTTTCAGACGCGTCCATAGAGTTTTTGTGGGGGTGTGGGGTCTTGTTACTCACCAACGCGCTCTGGTGCCGAATCGTGCTCATTCGAGAGTGATATGCTGGGCATGCATGCGTGTTTGTGCGCTACTTCAAAGAAGTGACACGGGTCCACTTGTTTAGTGGTGGGGAGACGCTGGTGGGGTACAGCGCCTTATACACCGCCCAACTCGACCTTGACATGAAATACCCTTAATCACGATGAACAAGAGAGATTTCGTTTTTATCTGGCAAAACCCGATACGTGAGGTAACAGTATACGAGTTTCAGCGCTTTTCTTTGCAAACGGAACAGTCGCCCATATATTAAAACGATGCCTCTTTCATAATACCTTACATTTTCTTTCCCGAGGTGATTCTTAGTGTTTGTTGCTTTTCTGCTTAAGGTAAAACCAGCTTCTGTTCCGCAATATGTAATTTGGAAACTAAAACCGGATGTTTTTTCCAAGGACTGTACGCACTAATACAAACCTCGAACCTATTTCTCGTCTTGAAGTTACACCGCTAGAAGTAACATAACAAATAATGGTTCCAGTCCGAATGCAGTCCGTACAGGTCGGTTAAAAACGTGCAAGTGAGGTTAAACGTGGGTGGAAGTCACTAGTTATCCCAGCGGAGATTTGCTAGTGGGACGCCCGAGGGAAGCGGGATGTTGTGCATCTCCGGAGACCCAAAGCAGCAGAAGCTGTACGGCATCCTCAGAGGCGCACGGCGTCCTGCTGTAGGACATCCCTTACCTCTCTGTCGGGCACGAGAAGTGGCTGGATACTCCTGAGCCATGTCTATATCTCTTCTGCTTCAGCTGCCATATGCACAAGGCAGTTGGTTGGATGAGAGACTGCGATGCGTTGGAATGGATCGGACCGGGTCGTCTGGCCAGATCAGGCGGGTGCCAGTTTCGGCGCTCTTTCATCTCGCCGCAGTCCCCAGTGAAAACCGGCTGTTTTCCGCACTTGTCTGTCTATGTGTGTATTATCTTCATTTTATTAAACTTATGGGGAGTGTAATAGCAGACACATGCTCCTTTTATTTTACACTCACTCATCGGTCCATATTGAGGTAAAAGTGATCCTAATACTATCAGTTAATGATACTGTTCTCTGGGTGGACGTGTTCTTTTCATGTTCTTTGTTTCTCTTGAATACATACATTGGAGAGTTTTATTGTAGTCATTATTAGTCCCAAAAAGTGACCCCCAATATATAATATAATGTGCTAATGTACTTGTGGGTCTGTCTTTCTGCTCATGGGGAAGCAGAGCGTCTCTGTGTGGGCGTGCGTGGGCACGCGTTAGCCCGTCTGCCCAAGCGAGTCAGATGACCTCAGCCGTTTTGGTTTCCTGCGACCACATACAGCCTGTACACCTCAGAAAAGTGTCTCTGCTTGGGGGGGGGGGGCGCACAGTGGGCTGCTCTCTCCACCCATATTGTGTGCTTCACTAACGTTCGACCCGCTCAGCCCCCATATAATTTCAGACTTGTCCTCCAGTTCACCGCCAGCGTGCTTCAGTGAGCTGTGCTGTTTCACGAAATGCTTAAAAAGTGAAGTTGCCTCATTAACCTTCACACAAGCCCCGAAAGTGAGCGAATCCCCCACCTAGCTGATGTTACGACGCCCCCCTGTGGCCGTTACCGTGGCTTGGGGCTCCCTCTGTTGTACAAAGTGTCATTTCACTGGGAACAGCACAGGCAGCCGGCACCAGGCAGCTAATGGAAATGTTTTCTTCTTCCTGCCTGTGGTCTCAAAGGGAGGGATTGAGTGCGGCTGAGGGCCCAGTGCGTCCGGGGGCCGTGGCAAGGACCCCCTCTCAGCTCATTGTCCCCCCGCACTTCTCAGCCTGGCCGGAGTTGGTTTACACAGGCTTGATTGTTTTAGCAGCTGGCCTAAAAGAGCAATTATTTGACCCCCCGACTCCAGCGAGGACACGGGAGCCTCAGCTGTGACAACCGGCCGCCGGGCTCTTCCCAGTCGGAACGGTGGCTTTTCGGGAATGACGATCCCAGCTTTACCGTGGGCCATCTGCTGGGTCCAGTTGGGCATCCCTCGCCTCGTATGTGAATCCAGTGAGAATCCCCCATTCAGCTGCCATTGCGAGCTCCCGGTCCTGTTTGACCCCCCCCTCCCCCCACCACCACCATCCGACAGCACTCTTCACTGGGATGTGTTTGTATTTTAGGCTGACCTGTTAAACCTCAGAGCACAACAGCGACACTCAAACTCTTCATAAGAGTTTTTTTTTTTGTTTAATAGTGATCTGGATCGACTTTTTATTAAAGGGCACATCACTTTCCCCCAGAACAGGCGTGTTGTTCAGAACACGGCCAGCGCAGTGCTGTGGAAACGCAGACTCTGATGGCGCCATCTCTGCACGCCGGGTCTCCTGACCCATCTCTGTGCTGAGGGGGGGAGGAGGGGGGGGGGGTGATGGTCATACTACTGCCACATTAATGAAGCAGCTTTCAGATTCTGACAGCTGCTGGTCTCACAGCAAACCAACTATAGAAGATTCCAGACTGTGGTGAGCTTGGGTCAGTGCTGCGCAGGTCTAGGGTGAAGACCAGCCAGAAATCCTGGGGAGACTGATAGTTTAATTTAGAAGGAAATCCCCAGGTGTGATAGACAGCACTAGCGACGACTGTTTCTACTCAGATTGGGCCTGTGAAAGTCGGCGAGGGCTGGGAATGGAAGCAGGACGCCCCCGGAGTCCTCTCTGGAATTCCGGGACCTTGTCGATTCATTTCCGGTAATGGAGATTTGTGAAGACCCGCTTCCTCTTTTTTTTTGTGGATTCTGAGCCTTATTGAGAAACGTTTGCCTGTTTTCTGCTGAACCCACAGAATGTAGAAGACTTAATTTCTTTATTTAAATGGTAGCGTGGTCATGTGGGGATTGCTGTTTCCTGCTAACTGCCGTGAACGCATGCTGGCATGAGGCTACTGGGGCCATTTCATGACCGGAGCAGGGTCTGGAGGGACAGCCTTGCGTTACCCATCATTGGTCAGTCTGTCTGCCGCTCATCCTCCCTCCCTCGTTTTCCACACACTAAACGTTGGTCGCTCTCGGTAACTCGCCATCGCCTGCCGGGCGCCGTGGCCGCAGGACTTCGGCAGGAAGCTGGCGACTGAATCAGGAGCATTTTGCTGGGGAGGGAGACGACCAACGAGGCGTGGAGAGTGACCACGGGCGTAGCAGACGGCTTCCCTAACGTGGACAGGTTCTCCGCACACGCAGCGATGCAGGGTAACACCCCCCCCACCACCACCACTTCACCTCCCCCCAGGGGTCCCCTGAGCAACCTTTGACATTGTGTTTGAGATCCCAGCCACCTTAGAAATGGAGCTATGCACAGATTTTGTCTACTGTCTGTTATGGACCCTCCATACGTTTAATTATGATATCAGAGGATGTATTAGCTAATACTCCCCTCTTCACCCAGTTATATCTCGTTAAAGGAGGTTTAAAGCAGAACTAGAAATCCTTGGATGTCGTTCTATCATAAGCCAGATGGGTGCACCCTCGTTTTCCAAATTGCCATGATCCTTGGTCAAACATGGGGAACGGCTGACTTGTTTGTGCTGGTCAGCCTGAACAAAACGGGCACCTTCAAGAGATTTTAAAATTCTGATTAGAGTGTACATGTCCCCTGGGACCTGGCATCCTGCCCAGGGTGTCTCCTGTCTCGTACCCTGTGCTTCCTGAGATACGCTCCATAGTTATCAGTGGTTATAGGAGATGGATGGATGGAAGACTGTAGACCGTAATCTTTAATTGTTTATCCGAGGTCGGTTTCACGTCATCCGTGTGAGTGCCTGCCTGCGTGCACTATGGTTTCTCCTGCTTTCTCATGAATCTTTTAGTGTTTTCGCCTAGGCCCACTGGGGTGGCCATATGCCATAGGCCGGGCTGGCGGCCTCGCGGCTCCCGGCAGAGGAGGTCGCTCCAGGTTTACGGGGAGTCTGCGTGGCAGTGGAAAATTCTCGGAAGCCTGGCGTGTGGGAAGGACATCAGCATCTTTCTGTAGTCACGGGTTACTAGGGGGAACGCAGGGATCGCAGGTGTCTCTCTCCCTGCCGACCCGCGCCCTGGTTGGCTGACTGCTGGTGCCGGAGGAGCGGCAGCACCCGTGCTGGAGTGACACCTGTGATTCGCTGAGTGTTGTGCGCCTGAGCCTCTCCGGCCTGGTCGGCGCCGTCTATTTGGCCCCGGCCCCCAGCCAGCTGGCCCTGCTTGCTGACTCTCCCGGGGTCTGTAGCGGCATCCAGCTCTTGTAGGCCAAACCGTAACCGACACGATCAATGCTCTCTGGCCCTCGTGTTTGTACCGGGTGGGGCTAGGCTCGGGCCGGCCCACCCGAACACAGCTGCATTCATGGTGGAGCATTCGAAAGCTATAATAGAGGCAATGTTTCTCTCACCGTGGATCACAAAGAGGGATTTTCCCTGACACAATGCAGCTTGTCGAAGGTTTGGAACGAGATTGGGATAGAAATGCCGTATTGTAACAAGGTACAAAAAACAGCCCCAGGGAAGCTGGTTTATGTGATTTTATTTATTATTATTATTTTTTTGTGTGTGTCACACTGGCCTGCCCTTTCCCCTGACAGCAAACTCCCTCTATAGTGGAATGGAGCAGTGATGAATGGGGACACTCCCCCCAGCGACCCAGACCTGCCCTCATGCCCACTGCCTGACTGGAAGGAGTTTTGCGAGCTCCATGCCCGTGCCACAGCCTCCGACTTCGCCAGAAAGTTCCGGCGCTTTGTGAGCGAGAATCCCTGCTATGACTATCATGGCGCCCACGCCGCCTTCTCCCACCACTTTGCCCGCCATTTCCTCGACTGCTTTTCGACCGCGCTGAGCCGCAGCCCCGGTTTGCTCGGTGCCCCCAGGTATGGCATGGTGCCCTTCGCCAGTCTCCACAGCTGCCCACCAACCCGTACCCACAAGCTGTGCCAGCAGCGTAAGGATGCAGATGCATCCAACGAGTCCCTGGACAGCATGGACGGCGGGCTGGGAAAACCTAACACCAGGGCCAAGCCGTTTGTGCCCAAGGCGTGGGCACTGGGCCAGTCGCGCAGCTCGGAGGACGTGTCGGCCGGAGACCCCATCGGGAAGGGTCTCTCCCTACGCAAAATAAGCCTGTGCGTGGTGGACAGTGTGCGGGACATCTGGCAGCGGCGAGCCTCACCAGAACCCGGCTGCGGCCACAGGGCCAACGAGGATGTCCAGGGACTGCGCTTTCCTCGGGGACTGCACGGCCAACGGACAGAGCCGCCGGAGGTCCAGAGAGAGGGGGCGCTGCGCTACATGGTGGCTGACGACACCACTTGCGCCTCCCATTGGCAGAAGTGCCGGCTGCTGCTGAGGAGGGCATTTCCACGGTCCGAGGGCGAGCGCTTCGTCCTGGAATTCTACGTGCCGCCCAAGGTAGCATGGGTCCCGGGAACTGCACCGTGGTGAACATTGAGTTTCTGTTACAAAGCAAGCTAATGCTAAACTCAGTCACACACCTGTATAAAGTGTTTTCTGAGCATTTTTTGAAACACACACAGTACCTGAAGTTAACAGCTGTCAAAATGCTTAGTATTTTGTAGTAAAAAACAGATTTGAGTATCAGAGTGTCATGTGAAAGATATCTGTTAACCTTGTGTGTTTCTTTCTCAGTCCTCCAAGCCCAAAGTCAACATCCCCTTGTCATCTGTCATGGAGGTCAGGACTACCATGCCCCTAGAGATGCCTGACAAGGACAACACTTTCGTCTTGAAGGTGGGCTCTGCACATCACCCTGTTATGTCACAAAGATGACCCCTGATGTGGTTCTATGCAAAATACACATAGACCAGAGGCCAGGAATCCACGTTTGGATCCGACCAGTCGGGACAGGTTGAGACTGGTTATTTAGGCTTGTCGTATAGCTGATGGCGTGCCTTGTTTTTCCCATATCACACTGTTGGAGTCCTTATATTGTACAGGTAGGTTTTTAGTATGGACAGAAATAGCCATATTGACGTCAGGAGCATCCAGCAGGAGTGAGAAGATGAAACAGTGGAACATCTGTTACTGGTCCAAGACTCAACAGGAACAGCTGCTTGGGAATCTGGAGCTTAACTAGCAGTGTGATCTTCCTGTGGCAGGTGGAAAATGATACCGAGTATATCCTGGAGACCATCGACTCCCTTCAGAAGAACTCATGGGTGGCGGACCTTCAGGACTGCATGGAGCCTGGGTAAGCAGGGAAACGGGTACCTGTCCGTGTAGCAGGGGGGCTGGGGGAGACCCGTCTCAGTTCCTGATGGCGTATGTGTCACAGGGACAGTGGTGATGAGATTGAGCTGACCTCACACCCCCACGGCCAGCCGCTCAGGGACGCCCCACTGCCCGCCTCCTGCAGCTGTGAGCTTCTGTCAGAAGGTAAGATCTCCCCCAACACGCACATGCACCATTGCAGGTGATCCTATAGGACAACTTCCCCGCCATCTGCGGGCAAAGACATTTAAGTAGTAGACTCAATAAGCTGGAGGCTAATTCCATTTATAGATGGGCGTGTTCTGGATGCCAATGGGGATGGGGTGGGTGCGGAAGTGACGGAGCATGTGGTAGCCTGAGATGCTGGGGGGGGGGGGGGGGGTCACAGAGACTGGGGTTATGGGTGGGAACCGCAGCACAGCTGCATTCAGCATCACAGGATTGTCTCATAAAGTAGGGCTGGGATGCTCACGTACGCAGATCAATTTCGAGTTTTATTTGTCACATACTGTGTAGCGAAATGCTAATAATGCAACTTTGTTTCCACTGGCTTTCAAGTCAAGGACTTTTCAACGTGAAATCACAGATTGAGATCTCCATTTCTCAAGGGTTTTTCTATGCAGTGTATCGAGCTGCAGATCTGATGGTTCTTCCTGTGTTCAGAGGTACACCGAGCCCCCGGGGGTCCTGTTTCCACGGCAGCTGACCTCTACGGCACCCCCCGTATCCGCTTCACACAGTATCACCCCCATGTACCCCTGGAGTGCTTTCTGGAGTCACTGGAGTGTCAAACGCCCACCCCTCCTGCAGGTAGTATCTGGAGCCGCAGGCAACAGGTCCGAAAAGGGAAATAAAGGCATGTTTTGATGCTTTATCTTCTGATCCTATCCTAGGGGGACACAGCGAGGGGGCAGTGAAGGCAGACACTAGCCTGGCCGGCTACCCATGGTTCCATGGCACCCTGACGCGGATGCGAGCAGCTCAGCTCATCCTGGTGGGCGGGGCACGAAGCCACGGGCTCTTCGTGATCCGCCAGAGCGAGACCCGCCCAGGGGAATACGTCCTGACCTTCAACTTCCAGGGCAAGGCCAAGGTGGGTGGGGTGAGGGATTCTATCAGGGAATTCAAGACTGTTATCAGGAAAATCCACAGAAATAGCCCACTAATTGTTCCCACAACATGCCCTCATTAAGGGTATACAGCAAAGAGACTACACAAGACTACTCATAATGTTGGTGAAAAGTTCACTGGGTCCACATACTCAGATCCAACACACTGTGTCCACAGGCTGGGATCTAACACACCATGTCCACAATCTGGTATCTGACACTGTCTGTCTGATCCTGGATCATTAGATGATCGACGGGATTCTTCATAATTTGCATTTCATTTTCAGCATGTCATGTCGTTTTGGTTGTTGTGGAACGCTATGATGCTGAATGCAGCTGTGCTGCGTTTCCTACCCATAACCCCCCTGTCTCTGTG
>JAODKF010000042.1:4355742-4366582 GCA_026779585.1 Mormyrus proboscirostris | reverse complement strand
TATGTTCACCACCCTCTGAGTAGCTGTCGTACCAGGAAGTGTCGCAAAAGTGAACATGGACTGTATAGTGTAGCTCTACACCTTGTTTAGAGGCTGTATAAATGGATCAAAAATATATAGATGGAAGAAATGAACATATTCATATACATATATATATATTTATATATATATATATCTTCCCTCTTCCTTTGTTCCACTCACACATCTCATTAGCAGCTGAGTGAACTTTACTCGTTTCCTCTGTTCACCCACCCAGTCACCCCTGGCTGTTTTCTCTTTCTCCATCCATGGTGTCTCTCTCCTTCACCGCATAAGGACACGGGCCGCCTAGATTGCTCTGTGCCATCTGCTGAAATCAGCCAGGGATGCAGCCTGCAAACTAAAACTTAAAAGCGCGTGAAAAACAACGGCGAGAAAGGAGGCATCGGCTGGCGGGCTTCTGCCGTCTGACCACTTCCTCTATCACTTAGCTGCTCTTAAACTTTCAAAATTAGTCAAAAACTCAACGAGTGACTTGGAGTTCTTCTTTATGGGAACCGAGTGCGAATTTAACAGAGGCATAAAAATTCTACAGATCCTGTAATCACTGCCCTCAAAATCAAAATCGCTTTTGTTCTTAGCCATTGTTCTTAATTTAATTGTTCTTGAATTTTGCAGGTACAGAATGTTATGATTGGATTTTTTTTTTTATATCTTAAAGTGATATAAATCTAGATCTCTAAGTCAGCAACATGAAATGCTTGCGGTGGCCAGTGGCCCCAAAAATGACTGGCTGGGTGACTTTCATCCCTGTCAGGTATCATATCTCTGCCTATAAGGAGTTTGAAGGCTGTGTGTGATAAATGTCGAATTTCACAATGGTCACATGGTGACCTTCATTTAGCCTTAATCTTAGTTGGATGGATGCACATATAAGGTGTATGTACCTGAGCGACAAAGGTGACGCCTGCTTCATGTGTGACACTTGTACCACACATGCACCCTGATGTACAGAGAACCCTGCAAGGTACAAAAATACACAAAAAACAATTTAGTCTAGTGAAATCTCTTTAACACTATTTCCACTCACCCAAAACCACAATCATGCATTATTGTCCCCAAAATCAACTATATACTTCTTGTGTGTATGAGACAAGTGACTGCCCCCGAGGATTCTGGGTATTTTTCTTTTTACAAATGCTGGAAGCACTAACTAAATCATTAATGAATATAGTGCCAGTATGGCTCATGCGGCTGCTTATATATGAATTAATGCTATCTCTTTTCCCCCAGCCTGTCCCAGATGGTATACGGGTCCCAGCTGGTCCAAACAAGGACGGATTAACCCTTGTACAAATGGTGCATCACATGTTCAAACTCTACTGCCCTAAATTCAAAATCCATCTTTAGTACTGCTATTTTTTCAAGCCACATGACCCCTATAAATTGTAGTTCCTTGTTAAGTGTGGCATTAGATATAATGCTAGTTGTTTTCCCTTGTAGATGACAAAGCTTGTGTTTCTTCTTATTAACTACATGCACATCTTTCTTCCTAGTAAATACTTTCTTTTAATGTCAAATGGCAGTGAAGGAACCATAGCTCAGTTAGGTAGCTCGGAGAACCATAGCTCGGAGGGTAGCTGTTTTTTTGTCAGTTACTTGAGGCTCTTTCCACTGACGGGGCAGAGCTGAATGTTTCACTGCACGGACACTGATCATCAGGACCCTGAAATGCCATTACTGATAAGGTGCAGAGGCATGTGGGCGACAGGTTTTGAAATGACAAAGTTCCTCTGTGTCTAAGATGGCTGCTGAGACACTACTTCCTGTTCCCTTAGGTCCCGCCTCCTTCAAATGGTTCTATTCACACACCCCCACCCCCCACTGTCATAGGCTCTATGGTTACTGATGTTAACCATTAACCTATTAACACCCCCCCTCACACACACACACACATGCACACATACTTCACCATTGAGCCCCTGATAAGTTGAACCAGGACCTTCAAAATCTCTTCAGAGGATGACTTTTCAGGGATGGGGCCCTATTTTTTAATCCTGCCATTCTGTACTGAAGCTGGCTGACAGAGATGCTTCTGCAAGGCTTATTTGGACATTTGAGGACTCTTAAAGAATACAAAGCAAAACGTAAAGGCGGGGCGTAGTGGTTAATGGGGCTCGCTTTGTCACCCAACGCAGCAGGATCGAGTGTAGGAGATGGTCCTCAGTGAAATTTCCACACAAATGAAGCCAGTTTAAATACAAGTGTCAGCAGAGCAACTAAAGGCAAATGTTCACTCACTAGTAAGTGGCCTAAAATAGCCTCCGTGTCAGCTGGTGTGGAGAGAAACGTGACAAAACAGTGTCAGCGGAGTGTGCTGATTCAGGCAGCACTGAGCCAGTTTCTGTTACAGAACTATAGCTGTCTGTAGCCGGGCCTTCGGGATAATGCTGAGGCGTATTCTGTAACAGTGCAGTTTGTACGCACCGGAGGCCCAGACCGGCTAAACTCATAAAGACAGGGGAGCTGACAATGAGAATAGTGATACTGCATCCATCCCGGGGGGGCATTTGTCTTCATGCTTATCCAGCAAGCTTAGGGGATACAGCCAGGGTCCAAATGCCCTTGGAGCAATTAGGGGTTAAGGGCCTTCTCCAAGGGCCCAATGGTGGTATCACTTCAGGCATGGGATTTGAACCAGCAACATTCTGATCGCAGGCACAGATCTGATCCTAACCATACAGCTAATGATAAATCCCATTTCTTCACTTTAAATGAACTGGTCTTGTAAAGAAGTCACGTGATTATCCCAGTAATCATTCTCAAGCCTTTGCAAATAAAATAAAAGGAGTAAGAGATTTTCTGCAGGCATCTCAGCGCTCAGTCGCGTGATTGTGTTTGCTTTTCGGATTAATCAATGTTTTACTTGGAGGGGAAAAGTTGTGAAGACTTAATTTAATTCCTCAGTAATGAAAGATGTGGAAAACTAAATGAATGGGGGGGTCGATGCATGTAGCTGGGGAAGGAGCCAGAAAACAAGGTGTAAGATGTGGTTGCAGCTCCTGTGACCCCCCCCCAGCAGAGTGAGTTCCTGTGACCCCCCCCCCCAGCATCTCCGGCTCTCGGTGAACGACACTGGCCAGTGCCATGTGCACCACCTGTGGTTCCAGACGGTGTGTGACATGCTCCGTCACTTCCACACCCACCCCATCCCCTTGGAGTCGGGGGGGACGGCCGACATCACGCTGCGCTGCTACGTCCAAGTCCCACGCCCACCCCCGGGCAAGTGCGGCCGCCGCTCACACACTTTGAGGGGAAAGCAAATGTCATGTGAAAAGTCACGTGACATGCAGCATTACACAGCATGTGTCATGGCAGGATATCACCACACTGATGAATTCTGTCACAGGGAGGGATAGACACAGAAAGGCAATATACCTAGCAGTGTGCCAACCCCCCCCCCCCACACACACACACACACAACCCAGTCCCACATGTCCGCTGGATGAATGATCTCCATTGCTGGCAAAGCTGCTTGCTCGCATTGGCACACCGGGAATGTTTTGCATACTGACCAACTCAGACCTTCAGCTCTGGTGCTCTAGCACACAGTGAGTCCTCTGTGCCCCCCCACCAGCACTCACAGAGGGGGTGTTCACTCTCCTCCCTGGTGTAAACATAAAAACATACGCACCTTGTTACATATATGGTATTTAAGGTTGTGTTTATGTAGTCATGCTCTGCTCTGCTGTGTGTGTGTGTGTGTTTATGTGTGTGTCTTTGAGTTCACACAGACATTCACCAGCATGCAAATCCTGTCACCCCTGACTGCCGCTGAGTGTGTGTACATGGGGGGATTAGTTAGCAGGACAAGGGCTCTGTGTTTGCACTCGTGTGAAAAAGGCCTCTCTTGTCTTCTAGAAGGAGCCCCGCCCACAAAACATACTTCCCTCTCTGCTACATCCTTTCCCTCATGCAGCCTCTGGGTCACTGACCCCTGGGGTCCCGCACACTTCCTCATACTACACTGTAAAGTGACATTGCCTCCTTATTCATCAGGCTCACTGCTTTGGCTCTCACAGCATTGCATTCCTTGTCGCCGGGACAGCGATGCATTAAATGCACTTCATGGCTAGTTACGTACAAATCAGTCGCATACAGTACTGTACATGAACGGTTAGTAGTCAAAGAAAATCTTTATGTTGATGTCAAATTATGATTTTATGTCTGTAAAATGTGCTGGCTTAGCCACTCTCCTATTTGTAGCAACTATCCTCTGTATTCGTTGACTTGAGTACAAGCGTACTGTGTTTGGCTAATCAATATGGCATTTATTCAACTGATTAAGCTAATTAATTAAATGAGCTGCCAGTGAAATTTGACAGGTGTTCAGCTAGCCGTCCAGCAAGATATCGGTATCTTTTTAGAGAAATTGTTTTATGGTGTTACTGATAATTTGCATATATTCTAATGTCAAATTGTGTGGTTTTTTTTTCCTGAGCAAATATACACTTACTATCCAGATAAATAGCTTGTCTCACAGGCAGAAATATGAGCTTATTTTACAAACAAACACTCTAAGCATATTGTTACTTGTTACATATAATATGGTCACATTGGTGGGTTTTGCACCTGGTCTCATTGGCTGCCTCCCCTTAACTAGCCAACAATCCAGCTACTGACAGAAGAGTGTAAATTAGCCTCCAATGCTGAATCCTGCCAGCAGAGGGGCTGCACATACCTCACCCCCTCCCCATCACATCCACTAAATCAGACTGTCTGTCTGCAGACATGGGTGTGGCCCAGCACCCTGCTCTGCCCAGGGATTTCGGCTGCCAGAGTGAGTCCCAGCAGCCCACCCATCAATCCCCTGGGTACCCGCCTGCCAACAGGCCCGCCTCCCCTGGAGCCACGCCCACCTACACCAGGCATGAGTCCGGCAGAATGTCGGGTCTGCGCAGCCGGAGCAGCAGCTCAGAGAGGCTTCTGGAGCCCTATGGCGCCGCCCCGGAGGAGTACCACGAGAATGACGGCGGGCAGAGGACCAGAGCTGTTGAAAACCAGTATTCCTTCTATTAAGCCCCAGGGATGACATATTGACTGATCCACCAGGAAGTACAAAGAGAAAATCCTGTCTTTAGGCAGCAAAAGCTGACGGACCATTTGACGCCGCCCCAGTCTGGTTTATCTGAGGGGCAGCTGCAGGCTGGGGAGTCTCGTAAACAGCAGGGACCCTGAAGCCATTACATCCATTTCCTGTGTGACGGGGCAGATGTGACGCGATTGCAGATCCTTCGGGGGCCAGGGAAAGCGGATGCAGTCTGGAATATCATATGGAAATAATTCCGATTGCTTCACATTCAGCTTGTGCTGGTTAAATTTGCCTAATCACTGATTTATTAATTGCAATGCATTCTCGTAGCGGTGAAGGCTGTTTATACTCAGAGGAAGAATCTACTGAATCTGTAAAAGTAGCTTAAAACAGGAAAATGTTAGTAAACGTTATGCTTTAAAAAAGTAAAACAAATTATTACTAACATTTATTACTGTTGTTATATACCTAAGAGGACTGTCAGCGCAGGCTATGGACATCATGTGACCTGATGAAATCACATCTCATGGCCACTCATGTAGCACGTTAGATGGTCAAGCTGTTATCGATCCCTATCTTCCTGTCCATATCAAACTGTGGGTGAACTTGAATGGAAACCAGATGGCAGCATAAATGTCAGAATCAGTCACACTGTTTTAATATCGGGTTATGTGAGCACTTCAGGAATGCGGGATGTAAATGCTACCATTATCTCAGTCCCCCATAGGATTGAGAGAATGTGCCAATCTGAAATATCTTTTTTAAGAATATTTATTTATCAGTTATGCCATGTTTTGCTTGCATCTGTTCAGTCTGTAAAACAAATGTCGTAATCTGGCTCACACGATGACAGCCACGTTCTATGGAAGAACGTCTTTTCTTTAGCACTGTTGTCAGCATATTTTTAAAAAGAATGTTTTTCATACTGAAATGTACCTTTCACAGAGGCTGCACACTTTTCTACAAAGTATCTTATGTACGGCTTTATAATACTGTGAATAAAACCTTATTACTTTTTAAAACCAATTTAATGAAATAATCAACACCTTTGTCTGTTTTTTTTCTTTCGATTGAAGAGGGGCCGTCTTTAGGGCTTGAGTCACGGGTAGGGTTGTTTTATTGTATAGGGTTGTTTCGGTTGAAACTCGGTAGACTGAAACGTCAGCACCACTTTTCAGACTGACGATCATTTCAGCGTTTGAGTACAGCGGCATCTAGAGGCGTCAACGTGAACTTCTGGAGAATTGCACAATTGATGCTTTCAGTTTTATAATCCTAAATACACTATTGGCAAAATTATTGGGACACCTGCCTTTACACACACATGAACTTTAATGACATCCCATTTTTAACACATAGGTTTTAATATGGAGATAGCGCACCCTTTGCAGCTATAATTCTTCTGGGAAGGTTGTCCACAATGTTTAGGAGTATATTTATGGGAATTTTTGCCCATTCTTTACTGGGAGGTCTGATGGACTGTTCATGACTTAACATTTTCACGACAGAACATTTCAGCCCCCCTAAAACAGGCCTAACTCTGCCCCTGATTTACAGTATTACACACTGTTACAAAGGCCATCTTTACAGGAGATAAATGCTTCCCTTCTCTGTAAAATGAAGCATGTGATTACAGTGCTTACAGGCTTCCTCCCAGTGCTGCAGTACCCTGACTTTACATGTCAGCTGCAATGGATCAACCAAAGCACTGTCAGTACAGTGAATGCCCTGTGAGGCTGGTAGGGGTGGCAGCCTACTGCTGTGCAGTTTGCATGTTCTTTACGTATGTCATGTCTACCTGGCGGCCTACACTGTTACCAACCAGAAACAGAGGAATTACTTTGTGCAAAACACCGCATTGTGGATGTTAAGTGTTGTTAATAATAATCTGATTCAAAGACATACCTTTAAGCTAACAGGTGTCTCCAAATCGCCAAACCATCCATGACTGAGTCTGTGTGTGTGTCCTGCTGTAATACAACCCAACCGAGATGTCCTATACCTTGTGACCCTTGTGCCACTTGGAATAGGGAACCCTGAAATCTGAATATGAATGAATGATAATGAATCAGATCTGGCGCAATCAAGTAAACATAAGGATTTTAGGGGAATTATTTTATCTTGATATCGACTCTCCCTATACATGCCTGTTTACACCCAACCCATAAATTAAACCAAAAAAAAAAGAGATTTGTGAAATCTGACAGCTGAACCTGAAATTCACTGCCTGCATTCAGGGTCTCTGGAAGACAACAAGGAGAGGATTAATGTCCAGTGTGTATGCTGATGATGATGCCTATTCCCAGGGCCAGCAATACAGCTACAGACAACTCTGTCAGCTTGCCCAGCTTCCACTTCCTGAAGCCCTCCTTCTCTCGCCTTTGCAGTTGCTCCCTCCTCCAGCGGTTCTCCCTCTCTCTCCGGAGCTGGTCGCCGTAGTGAGCCTGGTAAAAGGCGTCAAAGTCGAAGACGGGCTTCCTGCCGGCACCCGTGACCGAAGAGCGCCGAGCCTTTTCCCGGGGCGTGGCCGTGGCGCCTGGAGCCCGTGCTTCCTCTGCTGAGGGAGTCCTTGAACCCTGCAAGTCGGCCCGAGTCAGAATACCGCGGTCATATTTCCTCCGCAAAGTGATGCTCCCCAAGACGCTGTACGCCTCGCCGATTTCAGTGAAGCGCTCTGCAGCCACCTCACTGCCGCCGTTCCTATCGGGGTGATAAATAAAAGACTGCTTATAGTAAGCTGTCTTTATCTGAGCCTGCGTGGCACTCGGGGACACCTGCAGGATGTCATAATAGGCCGTTTTACTTCTGTGGAGAGGATAAGCAGAGCTGCTGCTATCACGGGAGGCCGAACCCACCCTGACCCAAAGCCACAGGGAAACATTCATCTTCAGCCCCTTCGCACTCAGGTTCCGCAAAGTGCATATGGATCTCGGCCGCTGCTGACTTCTTCCAAACAGGCTGGTCAGACAGTCTCTCTTTCTCCAAACGAGATCCCAAGTCTGATTGAGTGACTGAATTTTATTCAGCAGGTACGGGCAGCCCAGATGATAGGTGTGTACTCCCGGGTCTGCTTCTCCAGCAGGTGGCATGTTTCTTCCCGATCCATGACTTTTGCACATTTCAAATGGTGGTATTCTTTGATCGAACCGCATTATTTTCCCTTCCAGTCCACCCGGAATCCCTTCTGTTAAAGTGCTGAGCTGGTCCACCGGACCGTCGAATGAAGATACCACACCAATGCTACCCAACAACGAGGTTGAAAACCCCGCTATATTTGCAAATTGACCCCTTCCAATTGAAAATAAACAGCCAGCTCTTGCGGTGTATAACTGCAAACAGTCTTGCGGTGTATAAATGCTGGATTGCGCCGAACTTCCCTGAGTAGCCCCGGCAGTCCGGACAGCTTGACATTTACGAAATCCATACGCCGGCGCGTAATTGTGCAATCTGAGTGTTCGAGTCGTGCGACAAGATGCCAAAATAACCGCTCTACTTCCCCGATTTCCTCCAGCTCTCGAAAACTGGCATGAACGACCAGGCGCATATTTAATAGTCCAAGCGCTTTTCCTCAACTTGTGACCAAACTCCGCCATTTTCGGCGGAGGAGGAAGAACTAAAAATCAAAACACGACAACTTCCGGTGTTCACGAAGAGACCAATCAGAGAAGAGATCTGGTATGGGGCGGGACTTAGCCGGAACGTGCTGCACTGTGGACAAATGCTGTGCAGATAAATGGTTAATCCGGACCACAGCAACGAGGAAATACGATTATTATTTAATCGTATGAATAGGTCAGTAATATTAAAATATCCATCGTCTTCGTTCTCCTTCCCATGTATATGTATCCTCTCATTTACTTAATTAAATTGGCCCATGGGGTGCAAATAAGCTTGGACACGACGTAGGTACAGTAGCCTACTTGCTGGTAAAATGACATGCAACAAAACGCGACTGTATGTGGAAGGTCTAGTCCGACGGCCTGAGCAGGGATACTCTTGCTTGCTCTGACCAGACAGAAAGACCAAGATTGACAGAGGGCCGTCGTACCGCCCGGCTGGAAGTACCATCGGGTGCCTTTTCCTCCCTCTGACAAAAAGACGGTGATGGTTAAAAACGGCTTTTGAACTTTCTAATAGTATCAAATTTATACTGTTTTTCAGGTGTCTCTCTCTTCTTAATGATAAGTATTTGAAGAAAAGCAAGTTCCGAGATCTGGAAGCATCTGCAGTTCGAGGTTTGTGATTTGTCCCACGATGCATTACATTGTAATTTAACTTTATTTTGGAGGGCACTCTTTGCTGGGGGATAAGTCTTTAAGCCTTACCAAAAGCGTTTTGACAGGTATGGGTCAGGTATAGGCATTTTTAACAACTAATTTGTGTCATTGCGTCTCATTTTGTTAAAGTTGTCCTTGAATTTTATCTTCTGTTCTCATATCTGTTTGAATTAAAATATTTATGCTACGGTAAAACTTTGAACGTGTTATTTTTACTGATTGGTGATTCTTTTTGGTTAGTTTTACTGCGGTAACATGTCTGGAAAGAATTTAATAACAGCTGCATAGTGAAGAAGCAAGACAGTCAAAATATAGGTGCCCAGAAGGCATGTTGTGTTGTGAACATGTTGTTACAACCTTGTCTTTCAACACTGAATAACCCTTAACAGAGTGTTGGTTTTTAAATATGAAATAACATAATTTTTCCATACTGGTTCAATGCTGCTTCAACATCATTTCTCTATGTTGCTCCAACATTGTTTTTTTTATTTTGCTCAAACTCTGTTTTCTGTGTATTTAAACTATTTAACATCAGAGAATTGCTGCATAAGCACACAAATTTGACAGTGTCCTAACCCCTATAACAAGTGAGAGAGGGGGGAAAAAAAATCACTCATTACTAACAATTGATGTTCTTTTAATAAGCATTTGTGACTCAACTTTGTTTATACAAAAAACATAAATAACATGATTTAATATAAAAAGTGCGACAGCTAAATGATGTAACCAGTGCAACACTGGCAAAAAAATGTAGATGTCCTACATGGTCAACAACAAGAATTAAGAATTAATTCAACATATGCTGTAACAAAGACACTTGTGATTTTCCTAACTTAGTGCATCTTGTTTCTGCCACCACCTCCTGCTGTCTGGGGCGTAACGAAGGTGATCTCACATGGCATCTTCCACTTCTTTCTCAGATGCTTTGGATGCCTTGATGATGGCCTCTGAAATTAACACAAAATTATTACAGAAATCCATAACTTTTTCAAAGTAGACAAATACATTTACAATTTTAAGAGTTTCCCTTCAGAAAGTTGTCTGATTCTGAAAGATGCTGACACAAAGATGTAAAGTTATACAGTATCTAAAGGCTTTTATAAATTGACAGCATTTTGGCACTGAACATTCGAAGTGCTAAGACCATTATATTCACTTGCATTCATGTTGTAGTTCTTATGCATTTTGCAGTTTTATGATACATTAAAACATACATTAACATCAACTGAAGTGCAGTCATTATGTTTACATGACAAAGAAAAATTAAATTAGTGTTAGTCCGACTCCAAGTGGTCTTTTAAAGCACAAGGAACATGTTAGTCCAACTGAAATCACACTAAATCACTCAAATCGGTCTACCCAGATAATGTGGTTTGGAATGGATTTAGCTCTGCATGTATATGTTCACTCTAACCCAGTGGTTCTCAACCTGCGGCCCGTGGGCCGCATGCGGCCCGTCACAAATGCAAATGCGGCCCGCGATGCTGACCAC